>JAPQNM010000018.1:22508605-22511105 GCA_029783475.1 Metacarcinus magister
AGAGAGAGAGAGAGAGAGAGAGAGAGAGAGAGAGAGAGAGAGAGAGAGAGAGAGAGAGAGAGAGAGAGAGAGAGAGAGAGAGTTGCATGAACTCTCAGTTGCTTGAATTCTTCGTTTCTCGTCGGTTACAGGTTTTTCGAAAGCTGTTTTTTCCTATTAATAAAAAAGTATTTGTACTATATTCCCTGCGTCAACGTTGGTCGTGAAACATTTGTTGTATAAAATAACATCCTTTACGTTCGTCTTAGAGGTATAGTTAATATTTATTTATTTATCTTATGTTACTTAGTGTGTATTGAGTCAGCGAAGGATGTCCAAGAACACAGTGGCTTTGGAGGAAAAAAATATCAAGACGTCACCACCGCCACAACGACTATGTAGATACACGTCACTACGTCACAACCGACACTCGTCATAGCGTATTGTCATTGGTTTACATACACACACACACACACACACACACACACACACACACACACACACACACACACACACACACACACACACACACACACACACACACACACACACACACACACACACACACACACACACACACACACACACAAAAAAAAAAGATAATATTTATTTTTTATTTTTGTCTTGCCCCTATAACGCCGGTAGGCTTGATGATGGAGGCGTTAGATGATCGGCCTCTGCCCGTTAGTAGGGCAGGTTAGATTTCTGCAGTGACGCTTCGTTGAATAATGAATAAATGAAAATAAATAATGAAAGCTGATAATGGCAAAAAAATAAATCAATAATAAATATAGTACTGGAACACTTTAGAACACTGTCCATCGCAGGTGCCACAAGTAAAAAAAAATAATAATAAAAAATAAATAAATAAAACAAATAATGCAAGCTGATAATGGCAAAAAAAAACAAAAAAAAACAAAGTTCCGAAACACTTTAAAACATTGTCCATCGCCGGTGTCACAAGACAAGGAAATAATGTTAATTCTTCTTAAAACATTTATCCTTCCTTCAACTTGTCGAGGCTTTAAGGACATAGACATAGACATAGACATACACATAGAAATAGACATAGAGAGTATAACACAGACGCTTGGGAGGCTGTGGGGAAGCTGTGATGCTCTGATTGCTGCTGTTCAACTTAATTTACAAAGACGCCGCCGCCATCAGTCTTAGCCACGCGCATCCTGTTGCTCAATTATTCCGGTTTTAAGTGTACGGTAATTCAACTTTAAATGTACGATAACTCAACGTTTTATCTTGGAAAAATCACGGTTGTAAGGTCATTCATGGTTCTGGCATCTGTGTTTTCAATGTCATGTAATATTTCAAAACTGTAATAATTTTTTTACTCTCTATTTCCAATCTGTTCTGAAATATATTACATCTAAAATTCAACTTCTTATATCACGCCGACTTGAATTATGGAGTTTAAAAAAAAAATTTACTTATGTTATTAATCTCATATCAAAACTAAATACTGACATACTGAAATAAACGATTGTATGTAACGAGAGAGAGAGAGAGAGAGAGAGAGAGAGAGAGAGAGAGAGAGAGAGAGAGAGAGAGAGAGAGAGAGAGAGAGAGAGAGAGAGAGAGAGAGAGAGAGAGAGAGAGAGAGAGAGAGAGAGAGAGAGAGAGAGAGAGAGAGAGATATTGCGTGAGTATTGCATCACATCATCATTGACAGCTTCCTATGTACTACGTCTGGATGTCAACAAACACACACACACACGTGGAGGTAAATTACAGTATATTCAGGGGCTGTCCAAGGCTTGCTTAATAACTCCCTTGAAAGAACGGAAACTCTTCAAATGTGGACAGACGAGAGAGAGAGAGAGAGAGAGAGAGAGAGAGAGAGAGAGAGAGAGAGAGAGAGAGAGAGAGAGAGAGAGAGAGAGAGAGAGAGAGAGAGAGAGAGAGAGAGAGAGAGAGAGAGAGAGAGAGAGAGAGAGAGAGAGAGAGAGAGAGAGAAAGAGATGGACAAGGATTTCGTCTTAAATTACTGCCAGGGCACGTGCCTCAGTCTTGCCTTGCCTTGCCTTGCCTTGCCTTGCCTTGCCCTCCACTCCCTCCCTAGCACACTGTGACGGCCGCCCCTTCTTGTCAACGCTTTTTTTAAGAGTGAATTAAGTCGTGTCGTGTTAGCCAAGTTTTGAGTCGAGTCGAGTAGAAAATTGCATAATATTTTGTCCGGGGTTTTCCCATTTTTTTTCCTCTTTCTGTCTTATTTTTTTCTCTCTTTATTCAACGGACAAAGAGATACGTGCACTTACATTCCTAACTGAAGATGATACGTGATATCCTACTCTTACACGGATAAAAAGAGAAGGAAAGTTATGATAAAATAACAGGAGTTGCCGAAACCATTGCAAGACTTAGATAAATACAATTAATAAAATCTTCACTCTACTGTTAGATTTCAAAATGTTTACTTTCAACCACCAAACACACACACACACACACACACACACACACACACACACACACACACACACACACATTTTTTTTCATAAATTGTTAG
>JAPQNM010000018.1:22526105-22531105 GCA_029783475.1 Metacarcinus magister
TACTCAACGCATATAAACACTTGAATAAGGTAATATAAGGTAATATAAAACAGCAAGTGGCGAGGATAATGATAACAAGAGAGAGAGAGAGAGAGAGAGAGAGAGAGAGAGAGAGAGAGAGAGAGAGAGAGAGAGAGAGAGAGAGAGAGAGAGAGAGAGAGAGAGAGAGAGAGAGAGAGAGAGAGAGAGAGAGAACACACACATATACAAATTCAAGTGTACTCAATCCATCCAAGTTTCATAACAGAAAGATGGAGAGCCTCACATCTACACTTATCTGACGGACATCCGTAGAGCTATCAATACCCCCTAAACCCCACACCCTCCCCAATACACCCCACCCCTCCCTCACCCTCCCCAATACACCCCACCCCTCCCCCACACCCCAAACCCTTCCCATCCCAGCGTTACGCCCTCACTAACTCCTTCACTCCCATTCCCACTCAGTAGTCAGTTTCCCGCCGCCAGCCATCGTCTCCACACGCAGCCTCTCCTCTCAGCTCACTCCGCCTTGTGGCCCCAGTATGTGAGTGACCAACCGCACTGGTACTCACTCTCACTCACTCATACTCACTCATCACTTGACTTGTGTAAGGTGAAGACTGTCCTCCTACTCCTGTTCCTGCTGTTACTACTACTACTACTACTCCTTGTCTTCGTGTTAGTCGTGATAGCATCGAGTTTGTGATATGGTAGTGATTTAAGTTAGGTTAGGTTAGGTTTGGCAATCGTTGTCTAATCATAGTTGCGTGATATGCAGTTCTACTCTTTACTATTTACTCTTGAATCTTTAGTTTTGACTTTTTACTCTCAACTCTCGACTCTCAACTCTCGACTCTCGACTCTTTACTCTCGATTCTCGACTCTTTACTCTCGATTCTCAACTCTTTACTCTCGACTCTCAACTCTCGACTCTTGACTCTTGGTGGTGATCTAAGTGTGGTACTGTGATGATAAGGATGATACTCTAATGATGGAAGGTTAGGTTCAGTACTGTGTGAGGTAGGCAAGTAAACGTGGAGGCTGTGTTATGGAAAGTATAGGGAGACTACATGCCAGGGTGTGTGTGTAGAAAGTGTAGAAAGTGTCTTGTTATACTGCTAATACTCATCATCATCATCATCATCATTATCATTCGTTGAGCCTCATTGATAAGCATATCACGAATATTTGCTATGATATGGAGAGGCAATTCAAATATTTATTTATTCAGCTTAACTATTTGAGATTTAAAAGAGAAAGAGAAAGAGAGAGAGAGAGAGAGAGAGAGAGAGAGAGAGAGAGAGAGAGAGAGAGAGAGAGAGAGAGAGAGAGAGAGAGAGAGAGAGAGAGAGAGAGAGAGAGAGAGAGAGAGAGATGGACAGCAACAATGAGGAAAATTTTTTTTAAAAACAAAGTGTGAAACATCGGTGTTCTACAAAAAAAACAGTATTTCTCATAACACACACACACACACACACACACACACACACACACACACACACACACACACACACACAAGATGTAGTGTCGTGTATGACAGCGGCGCAGCGGTCGTGTCGGCGTGCAGCTGAGCCTCGCCAGGTTTTCGTTTGTACGTATTGTGGGTATAGGGGACGCGACAAGGGTGTGTTGGGTACGTGGTGATGTGGTGCCCCCAGGGATGTGGTGCCTTGGTGTGGCACTGGGTATTCCCGGTGCCACGGAGGTGTTCCAGAGTGCCACGGACGTAACAAATACAACTGATTGTAATGAAACTATTATAGTTACTTAATGGAACTGAAGATGGGAAGTAATACACACTAACATTAGTACTGTATTAGTACTGTTACTGTACAACGATGCAAGTGTACCAACTCTTTTCAAGTGATGAAAAGATGCTCTTCTAATTCTCAATGAAAACATAAACTTTGGAAATGACTGTGTTTTCGTGATCTGAGTGAACTTCATGTGTGTTCAACTAACAACCATTGATTGTGAATAAAAACAAAACAGTTATGAAGTAGACACAGTTCGTTGTGTGGCCGTGCAGGGAAAACATTGTATTACTATAAGGTTACGAGCAAGACTTGTTTGGGAGACACGTGACGCCCGCCTCCTGCTGGACGCCGAAGGAAGGAAGGAAGGAAGGAAGGAAGGACGCCGAGAGAGGGAAGAAAGGAAGGAAGGAAAGGAGGAATACACGCTGTACCACACAAACTTAGTTCAACCCAAATCAAAGCTAAATGCGACGTCACTCTCCTCAACACACTAACGTCAGAGTGTGGTCCGTACGTCACCCCGGTGCGGTGCGGTGCGGTGCGGTGCGGGGCTGGTCAGTGCTCATCCGCTCACCCGCAACACTCGTCTTGTGTGTGAGGATGACTGACGTGTGTTGCCGTGATCACCAACACCTTTATGTAACACCTTCACTCCATCAGTCATGTTGTGGTGTGTGCTGCGCCGGAAAGGAAGTGTCTACAGGTGTGTGGGCACAGGTGTGTGTCCGGCCTGAAGTGTTTGAAGCTATGTGCTGCACCTAAGAAGACTTAGATGGGAGGGGAGGGGAGAGGAGAGGAGAGGAGAGGAGGGTAGGGGAGGGGAGGGGGTAGGAGGGGAGGGGCACAGGTTCGAGCAGGCTGTTGTTGTACGGAGTGGAAGAGCGGGAAGGAATGGCTACCAGGCTGTGGGGACAACATGGTTACGATTGACCTCTGTGGTAATGTGGTACTGTGGTACTGTGTGGTGCTGTGGTACTGTGGTAGTGAGGGTGTGGCAGAGAGCACCAAATGTTGTCAGTGTTGTGGGAGCAGCGCGTGGCTTCCGTTCACCTTATCATTGAAGGAGAGATGACATAGTGTGTGTGTGTGTGTGTGTGTGTGTGTGTGTGTGTGTGTGTGTGTGTGTGTGTGTGTGTGTGTGTGTGTGTGTGTGTGTGTGTGTGTGTGTGTGTGTGTGTGTGTGTGTGTGTGTGTGTGTGTGTGTGGTGTGTGTGTGTGTGTGTGTGTGTGGTGTGTGTGTGTGTGTGTGTGTGTGTGTGTGTGTGTGTGTGTGTGTGTGTGTGTGTGTGTGTGTGTGTGTGTGTGTGTGTGTGTGTGTGTGTGTGTGTGTGTGTGTGTGGTGTGTGTGTGTGTGTGTGTGTGTGTGTGTGTGTGTGGTGTGTGTGTGTGTGTGTGTGTGTGTGTGTGTGTGTGTGTGTGTGTGTGTGTGTGTGTGTGTGTGTGTGTGTGGTGTGTGTGTGTGTGTGTGTGTGTGTGTGTGTGTGTGTGTGTGTGTGTGTGTGTGTGTGTGTGTGTGTGTGGTGTGTGTGTGTGTGTGTGTGTGTGTGTGTGTGTGTGTGTGTGTGTGTGTGTGTGTGTGTGTGTGTGTGTGTGTGAGTGTGTGTGTGTGTGTGTGTGTGTGTGTGTGTGTGTGTGTGTGTGTGTGTGTGTGTGTGTGTGTGTGTGTGTGCTGCCTTACACTTTCTTCACCTAACCTTCCTCGCCCCACAGATGCGAGACGGTCGTCGTGCACATACAAACACGTGTTGAGTGTCACCCCAAGACACCTCGTCCCCTCGTCACCAGCACCTGTGAGCCGCCGCCATGGGGTTGGGCACGGTGGACCTGGTGCTGCTGGTGCTGTCACTGGTGGCGAGTGCCATGGTAGGCGTGTACTACAGTGTAATGGGCAGGAAATCCACGCCCCTCGAGTACTTGTTAGGGGGTCGAACCATGAGGCCGCTGCCCCTCGCCCTCAGCCTGATGGTGGGCACTGTGTCCGCCATTACTATCATGGGTAACGCCGGGGAGATGTACGCGTATGGCACTCAGATGTGGCTCATGGACCTTGGCATCCTGTTGGCACTGGTCATTATTGCCAAGCTGTTCATCCCAGTCATGTATCCACTCCAACTGGTGTCACTGTACGAGGTAAGTGTGTGTACTGTACCCTCACTCTACTAACTGTAACTGTACTCCTCCCATGAGTATACCTTCCCCAGGGGAGTATGGGGTACATTTTTACATTTTCACCATAATGGCGTGTGGCTACGAAAAAAAATTGCGTCTGCACCTCGTCCTACCACCGACTATTAGTCATAGAAAACATTTGATATCTTCTAAATTAACATAACGTAACGTAACGTCATTTAACCAAACCTTAACCTATATTGATATATAACAGAACCTTGTTCAAACCAAACCTAACTTTACTTTTCGAAGAGAAGGTCTCATAGAAAACATTGAATATCTCACAAACTAAGAATTTCCAACGGGTATGTAATTAAGAAAACCTTCTCAATGCATCAGGTAACGAAAAAATATAACCCTCAAATCTCTAGAACATTCAGGTGAAGATGTAAAACAATATCGGAGTATGTAATAAAGACATCTTGCAAAATAAACTTCCCTATACCCTTTGTAACCTTCTAACTATTTGTTCATTAGCTAAGTAGGTAGTTTGTCCTTTATCTACAGGCGGCAGGATGTTGCAACGCCGAGCAAACTATAATGTATGTCTATGTCTCTCTTTATCACAGTACATGGAGCGGAGGTTCAAGTCCAAGTGGCTGCGGCAGGCGACGGTGGTGCTGCAGTTAGTGGGTGGTTACCTCTTCATCGGGTTCCTACTCTTCCCGCCCTCCATCGCCCTTGAACACATGATGGGCCTAACACGTTTCGTCAACATCATCATCATTGGCGTCTCCTGCACCCTCTACTCCACCTTCGTAAGTGTACCAGCTACTACCATACACGCACCTTACACCCTATTCACCTTATACACCCTATACATCCTACACCCTATCTATCTCTATCTAAATTCAGAAACAGAACCACGCAGGGAACACAAATTTTCAACATAAGAATTGTTAACTATTGGAATACTCTCCCAGATCAAGTAGTAACGAGCCGGGGTGTGAACACCTTTAAAAACTTTGCCTCTTAACTATCACTGATGGTAAGCACTTCCTCGCATCCGTTCCCACACATCTACAACCTCACTGCAACGTAAAATAACGCCCCTTACACATAGTACGCTCTCTATCGGATATACAAGACTCA
>JAPQNM010000018.1:22536105-22583605 GCA_029783475.1 Metacarcinus magister
GGAATCTCCCCGCGCCGCACACCGGGACCAGCGAGGCACCGGACTGGCGCCGGGCAGGTCATGTGAGGAAGTGTCTCGTCCAGTACACTGTGTAGTTTTCATTGTTGTGTTCTTACTCCGCATCATGTGTGTGCCGGCATGGGGCGGGGCCAACACGAGGAGGCTGGCCCCGCCCCGCCCCGCCCCTGCTGGCCCAGGGCACACCGTGGAGGGTGCCGCGGGACTGCTCCTTCCTTGGGTCAGTGTCGTGACCACAAGTGTGACTCGTGTCCTGCATTATAATTATTTTGTACCAATGATTATTTATAAACACATGTTGCTACATGTAATGCCAAGCGAATATTTTGTTATAAAAAGTACTTAGGTAAAATGTAATCGATTATTTCTATGACATTATAATTATAATTACGAAAACAGCATTCATCTCCAGTGTTTAAATCAAACCATTTTAATGTAAATTCATATTTGCATTTGTATCTATGTACATTATTACACTCAACAAGATGAGTCAGTGTTGCGTGTGACCAGGTGCACACACACCTTATACTATTGTGTTGTCACTACGTACATACATAGGCTACATACATACAGTCATACAGTCATACACGCTATCAGTAATGGTCACGTGACTGCAAACCACAATCACCTCACGCCGCCCATGTGACTCCTGACTCAGAGCTGCTGCATCCATTGTCACTAATGAATAAGTACAGTGTGCACTCACCCCCCCCCACCCCTTCCCCTCCTTCCCAATCACAAACTTCTTCCCTCTACATCAGTGGTTCCCAAACTGGGGGTAATATAACAGTTTTTCAGGGGTAATGGAGGGGTGACAGAAAAAAACTATATCTAGTGTTTTAATATAGCCATATACATCCATATTGACAACATTTTGTGAAAGGGGTAGCACGCCTAATGTGGCATGTTAAATTAGGTAACAAGATGAACAAATTTGGGAACCACTGATCTACGTCATGTCCACTCAAGACGTTAACCAACAAAGCATGGATTGAACACACTCCTACTAACATATAAACACAATAGTAACATAAAAACAAAATTATAGGAAGAAGAAAAGTACAATACTAATGGATGGTTTGCTTAACTCCTTATCAGTCCTTATCAGGTGCTCTTATCATTCACACACACACACACACACACACACACACACGTAGGTTGAGTCGAAGCTTGTGTACCTGTAATGTGTTTGGGCCGAGGTGCCGTCCAGCCTGGCAGCGGGTCACACCAGCCTTCACTACACCAGCTAAGGTGAGTGCACGGTGTGGACATACATACATACATACAACTCCCTTCACATACACACGCACATGTAATTCCTTAACATACACATACATACGTTCATACCACCACCACCACCACCACCACCATTACTATCATCATAACAATCAATACTAATACGTCTGTACAGCATCAAGCGATGGGGTCTGTCTAAAAAAAAAAATTCTGTTATTCATTACACTATAAAAATATTAATCCAAGTTATATATCTATCATCTATTATATACAATTTAGTTTTATTGGGGTTTTATTATATTTAACGAGTCTATTTATACTGTGACTGAGGCAAGGCTGGAGAGAGAGTGAGTGACAAGGACGGCAGAGACGAAACCTAGTGTTATAATAATCACCATCACTTCGGCAACAATTACTGCACCGCCACTACAGGTGAAACACAACACTACATTAATTGGAAGTGATCAATTGGGTTCTTCCTCTGTGCAAAAATATAAGTTACGAGTGAAAAAAAAAAAAGGGAAATTTTGCATTTTTTCCATACTCAAAAGGTTTATATTATTGTTCATCTGTAATGGCGCAAGAAAGAAGTCAGAAAATCCAGTGATTTGAAATCATTAATAATATAAGCAAGGCAAGCTCTCCTGTCTAGTGGTATAACAAGCTTACTTTCATTCCATCAGTTCCATGTTCGATTCCCTTCTTCGGTTTATCTTCTGATGCGAGAGTGAGTGATTGAGTGAGTGAGTGAGTGATTTAATGAGAATAAAGTTAGCGCCAGACATCAAAGGACATATGGCGCTATGTTAAGCTAAAAGTCAGACGGTACAGGAAAGATACAACAGCATAGCAGAGTATATAAGGAAGACAAGAATGGTTAGTTTGTTACAGTGCAATGGTTACATCAAATACAGGATGTGGGTTTGTTAAAGAACGGCAAAACCAGAGCTGATGCGTGTGTATACTGTATAATAATAATAATATTAATAATAATAATAATAATAATAATGATAATAATAATAATAATACATACTTTATTTAGTCTTTTTGTGTCATACAGAAAATTACTTGCATGTGTTTTCGAGGCAAGCTTGTAGGGAGGAAGAATGACTTGTATGTATTTTTGAGACAAGCTTGTAGAGAGGAAGTGATGTTTTTGGCGGGAATAATGATAGGGTCGTGTGAAGGGAACCTAAGAGTGAGTACATTACAAAGCATTCAATACCACAAGCCCGTTACAGGAATAGGATTAAAAGAGGGGCTTATCACGCTGTCATCACTCACAGCATAGCACATTAAGCCCAATCTAATCTAAACTCAGCCCAGCGCAGGTATGAAGATTAGGATTAACACACCTGATAGATAATCTGTAATTTATGTTAGCTCATAATTATCATACATAATTAAGCCTCATTAACGCATGATGTATGAATTACTGACACGCAGATTATTTACACCTTGAATGCATGCATGTATGTAATAATAATGTTCTGATGTAGTGATGATATTCAGAGGATTTCACATAACCTATTGGACTCTATTGTAGGTCATATCCAAGCAGCCTTCCATTCCTCATCCCACACCACGCCCACACCACGCCCATCACCATCACCTTCACCTTACACTGTACAGGGTAAAATGTTTCCTGTGTATGATTCTCACCTTATTGACGAAAATTTCTCCCCCCATCCCACCCACGCCAGCCCGCTGCCCGCCCCTCGGCACGTCCACAGACAAGAACAGAACACTTGAGCAAAACACTTGAGCAGAACATTTGAGCAGAACACTTGAGCAGAACACTTGAGCAGAACATTTGAGCAGAACACTTGAGCAGAACACTTGAGCAGAACACTTGAGCAGAACATTTGAGCAGAACACTTGAACAGAACACTTGGACGCCATGGCCACTTTGGAGGCGCCAACGAGTCCCTCCATCCTCGCCATCAGGGAACCAGCGGTGTTCATCAAAGTACCAGAAATTGTAAGTGTGAACCGAAGTTGATTAAACTCATTAGATACGAATGTAGTAGTTAGCAATGCATCTCCTCCTCCTCCTCCTTCTCCTTTCTCTCCTCTTCCTTCGTTTATTAATCCTTTGATTCGCTAAACTCTTCTGTCAAATATTTTTCCCTCTCTAGCGTCCACTTTTTACTCATCGTTATATATGTGTATACTGTAAGGTGTTGTGTGGATCATTTCAGTTTTTGTGACGTAGAATGTGATGTTATTAGTGTTCCTTTGTGCAGGTTTTGCTGGTCATCGCCATCATCACTTTCTGTGTGAATAATAATGGGTCTCCAGCCTACGCGTTGAGTGTGCTGCTGCCTTGCCTCATCAACGCCTTGGTCTTCCTGGCGGTGTACTTGATGGGCTACAACCAGCTCAGGCAGACTCCGGTGGTACGTAGACAAGGGTGAAGGTGTAATGTACTCCGTTTTCACTGTAGCTTTTAAGGTATTATCGATATGGTAGCGAGCTACAGGCCGAGCGTAGTGGGGACACTACCGATTAATTAAAAGTAAGGCACTGAATTTTGTTAGGGAGCAACAAAACTGAGTCAAGTTATTCACCAAGTATATTAAAACCCACACACAATGCAATAAACACAGCCTAATCTCTGTGTGAATCACTCCTCCTTCTTAAAGACACCTTAGGCACGGGCTAAGTCAGCCTCCTCTGCCTCGTTAACAAACTAACCATCCCCTAAGGTAGTATTAACCTCTAACACTAATACATCCTAACACTAACACATCCTAACACTAACACATCCTATAATTAACACATTATATCACTAACACATCCTAACACTAACACATCCTATACCTAAACACAACCAAAAGGCACAGACTCAGTGGCTAGAAAGGGGTAAGCTTTTCTCTCAGTCCTGAAACCCTGTAACACAACACTCACGTAAGCATTTGAACTTCACTTTATCCAATCATACCCATATAACCTCAACATATATATATATATATATATATATATATATATATATATATATATATATATATATATATACACAAGATACTTTATGGAATGGAAAGTCACCACGCATACTCACCTCAAAGAGGGTATCTGCTTCCACTGAAGGCAGCTGTAAATTGATCCTTCCTGAGAATCCTAGCTAGCTGGTACTACTCCCATTCATGACGTGTCTTCTAAAGCTCTCGACTCATTGAAACATAATTGACCCAGATGAAAGAACGCTTGTTTGCTCCTGAAGGGTCAATAAAGTTACGCTCATTACAGAGGGAACAAGGAGTAGAGGAGTGAAGGCGTGTTATGTTTCCTATATAGTGCATGCATTGTGTTATAGTAATATTATGTCTATTGCACTGCGAGGCTCTGCTTGTGTCTTGTCAGTGAGTGCCTTGAGATGGGCGACGTGTAGCAGTGTGTCTCTCAGTAACCACACTTCTTTACCCCAACAGGAGCTGGCCCTCTACTCCTACAGCGTCATAGGCTTGTTCATATCCTCCATCCTTCTCATGTCACGCTACTCCTCAAGCCTTATAACCAGCGGGGTCTTCTGCCTCTTCCTCACCATCATCTACGGCATCGATGTCTACTTTTCTTACACTGGCTTGGTTAATAGATTGTCTTCCTCCTCTAACACTGAGTCTGCGTCACCAGCAGCAGCATCAGCCCAGCATCCAGCAGTCCTCTCCGGCCACAACCCTGCCGTGTACCCAAGCATGGCGCCGCCCACACTCACGGGCGTAGATGAAGTAGATCTTAGGGATGACATTGACACAGACCACCAAGGAGGAGTCAGTCACACCAACCCCGTGTATCCCACTACCCTTAACTACCCTCCCTTCCCCCTGCCAGACACCACCTACCTGCCACACTTCCCTGGTGGTGGCCCTGCCCCTTAACTTTATAACTAAACACCCCTCGTCCTTACTGCCATGTATTATTTTTTATGTATTAAAGGAAATGTGATTATATGCTGGTAGTCTTATTTCCTTATATATAGTTAAGAACAAATTTGTCTTATTGGTCTGATTCTCATTTCAGATAAGCAAGAATTAATATATAAATGGACGAAGTAGTGAGAGAGAGAGAGAGAGAGAGAGAGAGAGAGAGAGAGAGAGAGAGAGAGAGAGAGAGAGAGAGAGAGAGAGAGAGAGAGAGAGAGAGAGAGAGAGAGAGAGAGAGAGAGAGAGAGAGAGTGTGTGTGTGTGTGTGTGTGTGTGTGTGTGTGTGTGTGTGTGTGTGTGTTTTGTGAATGAGTCTATTGTTTTGGAGTCTAAAATGTGTTGCATCTAACCACTACACACCAACACAAACCACTCCACCATACACCACCACCACACACCACCACCACACCACCACTATATATGTATATATATATATATATATATATATATATATATATATATATATATATATATATATATATATATAATTAAAATTTTTTTTTTATAATTTATTTATTTATTTATTTATATTTTTTTTATAGCTATAATCAAACTCAGATGCATACTTTTTACAATCATTAGTTTTGTAGATTTACATATAAATTACTTCTGATTTAATCTTCTAATTTGACAATGCTTTAACGTTTTTGCAGCTGTGAAATTTTTTATAGCCCATTTATGTTTATTTATAATGTTTAGTGGAAGGAAATGTTGGTGTTGATATTAATGTTTGCTATCAAACATCAGTGTATAAGTGTGATCAGGTGCACGCACACGCCTTACATACATACATACATACATACATACATACAGTCATGCACGTTATCAGTAATGGTCACGTGACTCTGCAAACCAAAATCACCTCATGCCGCCCATGTGACTCCTAAGTATGCACTCCCTCTTGCCCCCCCTTAACCCCCATCCTCCCTCCTACCCTCCTCGTCATGTCCACTCAAGACGTTAACCAATAATGCATGGATTGAACACACTCTTAATAACATATAAACACAATAATAACATATAAACACAATAATAACATATAAACACAATAATAACATATAAACACAATAATAACATATAAACACAATAATAACATATAAACACAATAATAACATATAAACACAATAATAACAGGAAGAAGGAAAGTCCAATACTAATGGATGGTATGTTTAACTCCTTGGCAGTCCTTATCAGATGCTCTTATCATCCACACACACACGCACACACACACTTAGGTTGAGTGGAAGATTGTGTTCCTGTAATGTGTTTGGGCCGAGCTGACGTCTGGCCTGGCAACGTGTCACTTCACTACAGCAGCTAAGGTGAGTGCAAACCAAGACTGCTGGGTGTGGACATACATACATACAACTCCCTTCACATACACATACATACATACGCATTTACCACCACCACCACCACCATTACTATCATCATAACAATCAATACTAATACGTCAGTCCAGCATCAAGCAATGGAGTCTCTCTAAAAAAAAAAAATTCCCCTAGTAATTCATTATACTACAAAAATAATAATCCAAGTTATATACTTATCATCTATTATGTACAGTTTAATTTTTTTGGGTTGGTAGAGGCTTGCTATTGGCTCGTGGTAATAACCTATGAGAGGCCGAGCAGAGCTTATAAAGAGAGAATTTCTTCCCCTCCCCTAACGCCAGCCCGCTGCCCGTCCCTCGGCACTCCCACAGACAAGAACAGAACACTTGAACAGAACACTTGAGCAGAACATTTGAGCAGAACACTTGAGCAGAACACTTGAACAGAACACTTGGACGTCATGGCCACTTTGGGGGCGCCAACGAGGCGGCTCTCCATCCTCGCCATCAGGGAACCAGCGGTGTTCATCAAAGTACCAGAAATTGTAAGTGTGAACCGAAGTTGATTAAACTCATTAGATACGAATGTAGTAGTTAGCAATGCATCTCCTCCTCCTCCTCCTTCTCCTTTCTCTCCTCTTCCTTTGTTTATTAATCCTTTGATTCGCTAAACTCTTCTATGTCAAATATTTTTCCCTCTCTAGCGTCCACTTTCTAATCATCGTTATATATCTATACTGTAAGGTGTTGTGTGGATCTGTCCAACATTTGTGACGTAGAGTGTGATGTTATTAGTGTTCCTTTGTGCAGGTTTTGCTAGTCATCACCATCATCACTTTCTGTGTGAATAATAATGGGTCTCCAGCCTACGTGTTGAGTGTGCTGCTGCCTTGCCTCATCAACGCCTTGGTCTTCCTGGCGGTGTACTTGATGGGCTACAACCAGCTCAGGCAGACTCCGGTAGTACGTAGACAAGGGTGAAGGGAGTTAAGGAGTAGAGGAGTGAAAGCGTGTTGTGATACATATTACATACATTGTGTTGCAGTAATATTATGTTTATTGTATTGCGAGGTTCTGTCTCGTAAGTGAGTTTAGGAGTGTGGCTCGCAGTCACTAACCACATTTCTTTACCCCAACAGGAACTGGCCCTCTACATCTACAGCGCCACAGGCTTGTTCATATCCTTCCTCATTCTCATATTACCCATCTTTCGCTTTATAGCCAGCGGTGTCTTCTGCCTCTTTCTGACCTTTATTTACATCATCGATATCTTCTTATCTTACATTTGCTTGGTTGACTGCAGATCGTCCTCAACATCAAACATTGAGTCTGCGTCGCCAGAAGCAGTATCAGTATCAGCATCAGCATCAGCCCAGCACAGTGTTGTCAGGTCTAGGGCAATTTCTCTTTTATAGGGGAAAATGGACCTATGGAGGGAAAATGGGAAGAAATGTCAAAATTGACCAAAATCTAGGAGAAAACTGATAAAATGGGAAGGTATGAGACGAAATGACATTCTTTTTGGAAGTGATGCGGTAATAGTGTATTCTACTCCATAAAAGAAAAAAATAATGAAAAAAGAGAGAGAGAGAGAGAGAGAGAGAGAGAGAGAGAGAGAGAGAGAGAGAGAGAGAGAGAGAGAGAGAGAGAGAGAGAGAGAGATGATGAGTGGCTGGAGGAAGAAGGGAGTGAGAGGAGGAAAGCACCATACACGATCAATTTCTGTATTGAGTGCAGGTGTGGGTGGATTCAAGTGCAGCTGTAGAGAGGATTTTCTCCCAAATAAATCTAGTGAAAACTAAAACAAGAAACAAGCTGAACACTGCAACACTAAATGGACTGCTCCCTGCCAAAGCGACATTTGATTCTGCTACATGCTATAATTTTAAGATTCTTCCAAGCCACCTCAGTAGGATGACCGAAGAAATATGCAAAACAGAAGATCCCCAGGCCTGTTAGGGTGATGGCGATATCTTACAATATATGCATTTGCGACGGAAATGAATGTCATAATAATTCCAAATGGATCAAAATCTATACCAAAAGTATTATTTATATCCAGGTGCATTCTAGTGAAGATGTAAAAATTTACCATAATGAATAGGGACGCTCAGGCAGGAAATATAATTGAACCACCATAACTATGAGGCAAAAAACATTAAAATACACTAAGTAAATCAAGTGTTTGTGGCCTAATTGTGCTAATCTCAAAAAGGGCACATTATAATCCTCATTACTTTCCTTCAAAAACACACATAAATCTTTCACCTTGTACACACTGCCTTGAGGAAGCAGATGAGCCGCTCTGCCACTACCTGCTCCACTCTCCACCCTCTGCCTCGCCTCCAGGACACACACACCGTCCGGGCGGCAGCTGTCATTGCCTGCAACACCCTACCCACCTTGCTCCACACATGTCACATATACCCGCCTCCACGCTAGATACCGGATTCAATGTCATACTCAGACGGGCTCCTATAATTAGCCTTTTGAGGAGAGGGACAATCTTTAAAAAAAAATAAATAAATAACCTTGTACCCTACATCGTTAAAACCAAAAAAAGTATATACAATCCTTTACAATTGTACATATCACCCTAAAATTAGAAGATATTACCTATTGAAAGTATTCATTAGTATTACCTTTAAAAATGAGTAGTTAATTACCTTTAAAAACTGAGTAGTTATCCCCAAAACTACTTTCGTCTTCTCTTCTGCTGGACAAGGCAACTTGGTAAGACAGCAACAGTGAGGTAGACAGTGCCAGTGCCAGTGAGGTGCCACGACTCCTGAGTGTACTGAGGACTTGTGCCAGACCAAGGTAAGTGTCATAGAGTGTGTTAGGTACGATGTGACACATAGTAATAGTGGCGATAAGGTGTTAGGTGAGGTGTGTGTGTGTGTAGCGCCGCGTGTCAACTTGAGTGAGAGTCGTAGAAATAATTACCTGAAGAAGGGCAGCAGGTGGTCGTACTGATTCTGATTGATAATGATTGATATGCACCAATTTTTGTGCATATCATGTATATATATTGAGTTGTGTGTTGTGTGTAGGGGAGGAGCGGGTGTGTAGGGAGCAGAGAGGGAAGTGAATCAGGCAGTTGGATCAAATGACACGCCAGTCAAGATTGATATTAGTACGACATGAATTTTAACATAGATGACTGGTTGAGTGTGTCGCACATGGAGTAGATGGGTAATATAACAGGAGTTTAGTTTAAATAGTAATTTGGTTAAGATATTGTTAGTGTAAGGGTGTTGTGTTGTGTTGTGGTGACGTGTTGTGTGGTGTGGTGACAGGTGTGTGTGTTTTATGAATGAATATTGTTTTCAAGTCTAAAATGTGTTGCATTTAACCACTAAACCACCACACACCACTGCACACCACTACCACACACCACTACACCACACCACCACACACTACCACACACCACTACACCACCACCATCACACTACACCACCACCACACACCACACCACCACTATATATATATTTTTAATAGCTATAATCAAACTCAGATGCATATTTTTTATAATCATTAGTTTTGTAGATTTATATATAAATGACTGCTAATTTAATCTTTCAATGTGACAACGCTTTTTAACATTTATGCAGCTGTAAACATTTCTATAGCTCATATGTATTTATTTATAATGTAATTTGCGAAAAAAACAAATAAAAGATTATAACAAATCACACCAAAATATACAAGACAAATATTGTTTCGTCTACTTAGAATACCTAACCTAACCTAACCTAAATTAATCTAATTTAACCTAACCTTACCTTACCTTATCTTACCTTACCTTACCTTACCTTACCTTACCTTACCTTACCTTACTTTACTTTACTTTACTTTACTTTACTTTACTTTACTTTACCTAACCTAACCTAAGCTGGTATTTATTAAGAAATACGCCAGTCTCACAGCAGCAGTTTTTACATTCCCGTAGGATAGAGCTTGTCATTCTGAACATTTTGAATCCCATATATATGCATCGCGATGAGACTGATGTACTTCTTAATAAATACCAGGTTAGGTTAGGTCAGGTTAGGTAGTACTGCAGTTCCTTCCTCCCAATATATCACTTGGTGGAGTTTTTCTTTCTGGAACACTACTGCAGCGAGTGTTGTAATCCTGGTAGCATTGGGCATTGTGTTGGTGTTGTGTTGTGGGACCAATCATGTTACAATACAAAGCACCACAAAGAAAGGTCTGGGAAGTTGTGTTGAAAGCTGGCTGTCTTTTCTTGTTTGCATTACACGCAGCTGTAGACAAGTAACAATTTATGATGCACACCACAGCATTGCCACGGTCTGAACCTTGGCAATTCCGTGAAGTCACTAGCTATCCGAGATTTACAAGCTGCTTTGAGATTGCTTCTAGTCTGCCAATATACGTGAAATCACTACCCCAAAAAACGCTATCCGCAAGGCCCCACTGTACATGTATCGGGGTTCGGGTGTCTCGGTGGTGCAGTGGTCGGTTTGTGGCCTAATGGTTGTGAGTTCAATCCTGGCTCACAGCAGCTTCTTGGTGAGAGGGGCAGCACATTAACCCTAGCAGGACTATATGGTCTATAGCTACCTAGTTTAGAGGGATTATTTAATTACCTTTTTCAACACTGTATATGTATATAGTCACCATTACATTTCCTTTCCTTTTCTTAGGTTCAGTAATGGAGTGTGTGGTAGTCTTGGAAGCCGGGCTGAAGAGAGAGGACACCCTTGCACTCCCTCCACTCGTACGGGTGTAGCTGAGTGACTGTCGTGGGCTGATCCAAGGAAGGTATAACTGACTAACTTAACTTAACTTAGGCTGTTCATAGTTACCACTGATATTCTTACCAGCGTGGCACCAATGAGATTACTGCTGATTTCTATGTGATAATCAGTGTTAATTAGTGAGGTTTTTCTGACCAATGATTTAGTTTTTTTATACTCTTGTGTTCTTGTGAAAAAATTAAGTTAACAGATCAAGGCAATAATTTGAGATACATTGGAGGAATCTGCTCACATCTATTTCCACTCCCAGTCTCTATTTCTCCTACTGTCCTCTTTGCAGGGTCTGGCAACAAGCGGGATTTTTTTGTACGTATTTTTGTTGTCCCTTAGCCAGTACCCTTTTAATGTACACAAATATAAAATTAAAAAAAGTTTTATTTAATGGGCAACAGATATTAATGGATTTTTAACACTCACGATTATCTCTATTCAATCAAGAGATGACTGTATATATATGGCTTAAGAGATGACTGTATATATATATATATATATATATATATATATAATATATATATATATATAAAGCCTTAACACCTGGTAGGATAATAGTAATTCACCCAAGTATTATTATTTTTCCAGCCCATGCCTAAGAGTAGTTTTATTTTTCCAGCTCATGCCTGAAGGTGGTTTCCTGAACTTGGCGCTGGCTGCTGTATAATGCTGGACACACACAACACTAGGAATCCAACGTCTCTGCTGCACACACAAAAAACAACATGAATTTCCGACAGAGAATAGCCTGGCTGTGTCTGGCGCTCTACCTTGCCTCTTCATTTGCTGCTGTGTATTACTTCCTTGAGATTGCGGATCAGTTTGCTGAGTTTTCCGTGGAGCATTCCAAGCTGCACGACGCGACTGACTCTAACAATATATCACTGTGGAGGTTCTGGCAGCACATTGGTGATGTTCCGTTCCACGTCTTAGTGCTTATTTTAGCGATTCCTTATTTACAGGTTTTTGCCGCACTTTTTTACTGCACGCTGCCCACTATAGATAAGAATATTAACAAGTGCCTTATACCCGTCATAGGATGGATGTATATGTTTCAAAAGGTTATCTCACTCTTTAGAAGTCATGGGAATATGGATATGAGGAAAGACAATCCTCATACTGTTAGCATATCATGACTGTTAATGAGGTTGGAAATGTGTCTATTGTTTTACTTATTGTACAAATGTTGGGGTTTTGTTGGTTTAAGGTTTAAGGAGTGGAGTGATGTCGGGAGTCTTATTAATTCACCTCAAATGTTTCCTCTTCAGGGAATATTAGTCTTAATCATTTAATTTATACATTGACATACCATTCTAATATGTTCATTAATACAACTAATATACAACCAAACCAAAGTTACTGAAGCAGCTCAGTCACCTATTAACTTTATCTCTCCTTTAGTCTAATGCTTTACTTTATACACACAAGCACAAACTTAGGTTAGGTTAGGTTAGGTTTGTCTAAACACACACCAACACATCACTCATACATCAGTTTTATCATACACACTCATACACTTCAGTTTAAATACACACACACACCTTCCCTTCCTTTCACCATCATCAGGCAGGTCCTCCTCCTCATTAAAACTGTGTGTATATGTTTGGTTGTGATCTTTTAGTCTCGCCCAGTAGCCCAGTGCACTCTTGGCCCTGTGTTAGGTGAGGTGAGGCTGACTCGAGGAAAGAGGATGAGAAGGAAGGAAGGAAAGAAGGAAGGGAAGAAGATGAAAGAGGAAACAAAAAAATATAAAAGGGAATTATGAAAAGAGAGAAAGAGAAAGAAAAAAAGTTGGTATAGTGCACTCTCGGCCCTGTGTTAGGTGAGGTGAGGCTGACTCTCTTATAGTTTCCTTACCCTAGTGATTGCCTACCATAGTGATAGTCAAGAGGGTAGAGAGCCATCAAACCTCATAAGGGGTTGTCAGTGCCAGTGCCGGTGCCTCTTCTCAAGTTTGTTTCCGTCTCAAACTGGTCATTCATATCTATTTTGAAACATATTAACTTTGGTACTTTTTACTATATTTTCTTCAGCGAGACTGGTTGTTCCGTTTTTCTATAATTGTTGAACTGAAAAACTTGTTCCTCTTTCTTTTCCTCCTCCTCCTCCCTCCCTCTGTAGTGGGTGTGTGGGTGTGTGTGTGTGTGTGTGTGGTTGTGTGTGTGTGTGTGTGTGTGTGTGTGTGTGTGTGTGTGTGTGTGTGTGTGTGTGTGTGTGTGTAGTGTAATAACAATGTTGGGTTTACACAGTACACATGCATACATAATGATGGTAGCCTATATTGATAAACCCATTGGAGTTTTTTTCTGGGTGAGGCTTAAACATAAATGTATTAGTATGTTGTGTTGGCGTCTGTTCAGTACTTCGTCCTCATTGGGAATATTTGGCTCAAACATGTTAATTTATATTTATAAGTTAACCAAATATTATCTTGTATATTTGATCAGTCAAGTTGTAGGATGTGGTGAGGTTTTAGATAGATAAATAGTTAGATATAGATAGATATGGATAGATAGGTAGATATGTATTGATAGGATGTGGTAAGGTTTTAGAGATATAGATAGATAGATATGGATAGACATATAGGTAGATAAATAGATATGTTTTGATAGGATAGTTTTCCCTTATTTATTTATGTTATGTGATGTAATGAAGATAATGGGTTTTAGGGATATAGATAAATAGTTAGATATATATGGATAGATAGGTAGATATGTTTTGATAGGATGGTTTTCCCTTATTTATTTATTTATGTGATGTTATGTAATGTAATGAAGGTAATGGGTTTCTATGCATCCTGGTAATGATCATATTTTGTAATTACCTTAATGCTGTATTTAAAATTTTTTTTATTTATTTATAGTGTGTTTTATCATGTCTTTTTTTTTCTTTTTTTTGTGTGTATTTTATCCTTACCCTTTGTTGTGTTGGTCAGATTCTTTCAGTTACTCAATGTAGTGTAAAACTATTATTATTATTACCCTAATAATTATGGTGATGATAAAGAAAGAGAGAGAAAGAACTATCAGCATTTTTATAGATCTAGAAATTTGTTGCGAGTTTAGTGAAGTGTTTTGTGAAGATGGAATATTTAGCATTATTTTGTGGTACTGAACATCACTAACAATACAAGGGAAAGGGTTTACTAGGAAGCTTTGAAGATATCTTAACCAGTCACTCAATGCAAAGTAAAAATGTTATTATTATTACCCTCTGTTACGAATTTAGTGAAGTGTTTTGGGAAGATGGAATATTTATCATTTTTTTGTGGTACTGAAGTTCACTAACAAGGGAAAGGGTTTACTAGGGAGCTTTGAAGATACATAAGATAAATACAAAGTGTTAGGCAGCTTTGGAAATTATATACATAAAGTACTAGGCAGCTTTGGGGATCATAAATACATAAATTGAATAGCTTATATTGAAAGGAATAGGGGGAAAGGGATTCAACTTCATCAGAAAGGGTTACAAGGGAGGTTTAAAGATTTATAAATACATAAAGTATTAGGCAGCTTTGGAGATCATAAATACATAAACTGAAAAGCATATTTTAAAAGGAATAACAGGAAAGGGATTCAACTCCGACAAGGAAGACCCAATGCTTCTTTCTTTCCTTTCTCTGCCTTGTTTTATCTCCCATTTGTGGAGTGAAAGTGTTACTTACTCATTATATTGTCATAGTTAAAAAAAAATTCAGTTGTGTTTAATATTTTCTTGGAAACTTTTTAATTTTTTCCACAAACTGTTATTTTTGTCTCGGATTAGAATTGTAACACATTTTAATATGAGACAAAAGGTTATTGATGAAAATTTTGATTACGGTAATGATGTACAACTTTGTATTGACTACTCGTGTGAGGTACATGTGTGGTTTGTGAAGGTCAGGTTGGTACAGTACAGGTTGACTATCATTAATCCGGTATGAGCAAACACCTAATTCTGTGTACAGCACCATCAAAACATAAACATAAACAGCGCTTCCTGAAAACAGTGATGCGCCAACTCAGGAAATTAGTGATGGTCAACCTGTATTAATGATAATGTGGTGAGGAGTGAGTAAACAGTACATTAATAAGCCTCAAAGTCAGGTTATTTGCAGTGTTGATGTGTTGGTCAAGAGTTGAAAAGTGTGATAAAACGAACTAGAAAAAAGATTGGTTTAACTTGGGGTGAAAAGTGTTAAAACCAGCAAGAAAAAAAGGGATTTGTTTAACGTGGATTTTGATTTTGATTAGAAAGTAAAATGTGTTGATGTGTTTTTAAGATGTATTGGTGAAGGTGTTTGATTCTAGATAGTAGCAAAGAAAGCCTATCCTGCCATGCCATGCCATGCCATGCCAAGCCAAGCTCTTCAGGATATATATTTATGCGGCAGAATAATAACTTGGCATTTAGATTAAAAGTTATAACAGTTTTAGGTTTTGATTCAGCAGCTCAAAGATATTTATTAAAAACTGTTATTGTGATATGAAATCCAATGGATGATTTTTTAATTTATTTCTCTAATGTAATCTAATTTTAGATTATAATACTGTCAAGGTGTTTGTTAACTTATTTTTGGCCTCGGCTCTGCACAAGAATGGCGTATTTTTCTGTGTAAAAACTTTTTCTGCCATATTATTGTTTCTGATTTTTCTGTCATATGTAAATAAAATTCTGCTCAGATCAAAGCAGGTTGTGTAACACTTGGAAACAACGTGACTTATTCATATTATTAAATGTCCTGAGATGATGCAAAGTGTTACCCAAAGGAAGGGTTACGGGTGACTTGTTACATATTAACACTACATAGCGGCTGGTGTTACGTATCAATAGTACGTAGTGGCTGGTGTATTGGTGTATTTGTCACCTGTTAGATGGTACAGCTATTAGTTATATAAAGGAATGTTTCACTCACTGTACATTCTAGTGTGACTTATAATTATGCGTCGGTAAATGATATAGACTAAGGTTTGGGGACGAGTAAAGTCGTTGAGGATTTAAAAATATCACTCCTTTATTTATATACATAACTGATGAATTACATACATACATAAATTACATGCATCAGGTACCTAAAGTAGAAGGTATCTGATCCTTCGTCACACCCTCAACACCTACAGCCTCTGTCTTCTTATTCCTGCCGTAATGCTTCTTACTGATGATCATTAATGTCAGAATCACAGGCAGGTGAATTAAGGAGAAGAAAAACAGTTTTCTGGAACTCTTGCTGTCTGCATCTTGATGGAACTTCCAAGCTGGGGAAAAAAGTAAAAATATTAAGATAGCAATCAGGAATATATGGTTAAAAGTGTATGCTATGTACAGGATGTAACATGAGTTTCTAAAAAATTTGCTAGATGTGAGAAAATGTTCTATACACATGCATTTTGAGACTTCCATTAGAAGTGACATGAAGTGATGATTATGTGGAGAAACATTGTAATTCTGTCATTGTAATCTGTCACAGATGCCGCTCAGTGGAATGAATTATTGAATCATGATTTTAACAAGTTTTAGAACATTACACTAATAATAATGATAACAATAATAGTTTAAGATTATTACTGAAGAAAGTTAAACATAGTTATATCTTAAAACATATATGTACTGTCTGGCTTCTATCTATACTTCTTAACACTTCATTCCCTCTGTAAATGTTCCCCAAGGTGACGGCCACAGCAAAGGAGCCTCCACCTCTCCTTACCCTTATTCTTGACACTAAATCTTGAGTCACTCTTGGTGGTGTCATGATAAACAGCACAACATTTGGGTACACTCTAAGAATCTTGCAGTCCTCAAAACCCTTTCAGTTGTCTGTTATATAGTAGTTTTTGTCCTACTTTGCAATTTAATATCAACCTTCCTTCATTGGATGTCACCTTAACACATGTTGGTAAATTCAAGTTGTATAAAGACATACAATAATCTTACATAAGTACACAAGGTTGCATAAAGACCTATAATAATCTCACCTAAGTAGACAAGGTAGCCGTTGAAGGGGAGTGAGTCTGCTGCAAAGGTCCAGGTGGTGACGTCAATAACAGGTGCGAGGGTACAGATGCCCACCATGGCCAGACTGTACCTCAGGGTCACCCGCCGACACAGGTCTGTAAAGGGAAAGGAAGGTGTGGAGGCAGCAAGTACTCAGAAAAATATATTCTTGGTAACAAACGCTGAGGAAAAATGATTAATATAGCTTCTACTGTCACCCTCTTGCTGTTAATTTTAATAATCTAACGTGATAAATTTTTTGTCTGTTCCTTAGAAGTCTATCAAAAGGACAGATGACAGAAGTGTTTCAATTTGCTTCTGTCCATACTTTCTCCCCTTACATACTTCATCCATCCTCTTTTATCAAGTATTCCAACACCCCTTACATTTAAAAGGGATTCTTACAGTAGTATAGTAGAAACAGAAACAGGTTCAGGACAAATCTATACAGTATAACCTAGCAACCACAACACCAACCTAACCTAACTTACCAGGATCAGTGACAGCCATCATGCGGTATCCGGCCCGGCAATAGTCTGGTCTCAAGTTCCAAGAGAGTGCGTTGAAGTGAGGGAACTGCCAGGCGTAGAGGATGGCTGCCATCACCCACGCCCCGGCACCCAGCTCACCCACACAGCTGGCCCACCCAATCAGGGGCGGGATGGCACCCACTAAGGAAGGAAGGATAATAATAAGTCACAAAACACTTATTCTGCAAAACAAGGAAGGTAGAAGGAAGGAAGAAAGGGTAGAAGGAAGGAAGGGTGGAAGGAAGGAAGGAAGGAAGGAAGGAAGGAAGGAAGGAAGGAAGGAAGGAAGGAAGGAAGGAAGGAAGGATGGATGGAAGGAAGGAAGGATAATAATAATAAGAATAGTCACCACTCATTCTGCAAAACATATTCAAACATGTATTAGTTATCACAATAATTTCAGGAGCCACACAAAAAATAATCCACCTGCACTACATTTATATGGCTACAACGGAAGGAAGGAAGGAAGGGTGATGTAACCTTTGTATAGAAAGTAACAATAACTATATACATGAGACGCATTGTGCTGTGGTGAAGAAAAAAAAAAAAAAAATAATAACAATAACAATGATAATCTATAGGTTGACAATGCTAAGTTACAGTCTTTCCTTACCAACAGCACCGCACCAAGTGTTGAGAATATTGAGTCTCTTCATGGGTGTATAAACACTTGTATACAACACCAGGTTCAGTGCACCCAGAGCCGCTGCGAGTCCGTTGGCACCAAAGTAAAGCATTCCAATGCCAACCGTACTGCACACTGCGGCAAAACTCACGGCATGTAGAGGACTCACCAAACCTGAAAACAGTAGGAAAAAGCAAAACCATTTTCAGTTGCAAGAAATATTACTAAATAGCAAAACCATATTAAGTTATCTGTCTTACCAAGGAAACACATAATACTTCTCTTTAATTTAACATCTTATGGCAGTAAAAGTTACCATCATCCCTTTAGTGTGTAATATAACTACAATAATCTTTTTTTTCATATATATCATATGAAAAGAGTCATTATCTGTACTCAGTTTAATTCTACAAGTGTAATTAGACTGTAAGTGAAAGTATCAGTTTTGTTAAGTTGTGGTCAGGACACATTACACATTACACATCACAAATTTATTTCTTCCTACAACAGACGATTGATCATGAATATTAAGAAGTAAATTAAAACTCAAACTTTCTACTTAAATCTTAAGTATCTAAATAATATCAACACTTTACCTCTAACTAAAATTCTGCTTTTGGTTCTGTCCATCTGGGAATCAAATGGAACCTCCAGGAACTGGTTGATGGAGTTTGCTGCCCCGGACACCAGGCCCGTCCCAAGGGCACTCAGCACCAGTGTGGTCACCTCCAGGGGCGCCGGGGCCATGGCGTACCCAGCTATGGCTGTCAGTACTACCAGACCTGTGGGGAAGGAAGGAAGGAATATAATCATTAGTATACCTCACTAGATCACTGCTCACTAACATAACAATACAGGAATTCTTTGCTCACATCCTTGAAACAGAAGAATGAATTATTATTTTTTTTTATTTAAGTAAGCTTGTTCTCCTACTCTATGTTTTCCAATAAAAAAAAACTATATATTAAAGTCCTTTGTTCCATGATTACTGGTTCTACATACACTCTACATAGGATAATGTGCTGCACGTCACCATGTGGTCACACACACACACACTCACTACTGGTAGGTCACAGCACACCACAGTTCAGGTTAACTGATCAGTAAGAATGGAAGCCTTGGAAGGGAGTTATCACTGTAAAGTAAAAGTAAAGTGTTGGGCACACGCTGTAGCTGTGTTCATTCATCTCCCGTCACATTGGCCTTTGAGCCTGTGGTGGAAAGTAATCCGTTACCCCGGGACACAGGGACACTGTAACATTAGTTTCCACAGTTTCCTTCCCCAGGTTTCTCTAAGTACCCATTTATCTACCAATCCATTTGGGAGGATGTACAGCTGGGTGAGCTGTGTTTGGGAGGATGTATAGCTGGGTGAGCTGTGTTTGGGAGGATGTATAGCTGGGTGAGCTGTGTGCTGACTGCCCTCGTCCGGGATCCAACTCGGGCCAGCGGATTCATAGTCAGACGTGCTAACCACTGCACCACTGAGACACTTAATCACTATTGTTACATTGATACGTTAAGGGCGTGCAGCCTCACTGTAACTCTGTCAACTGTACGTGACAAATATGTATACTTTACCTCATCACTTAAGGATACATGAACAGGATAATAAAGGAAAATAGTTAAGCACAGAATGAAACCCTTGACTTACCCGTTAATTTACTTTTAGATTTAATAGATGAAGAGGAAAATAATTAAACACACAATGGAACACTTTACATACCAGTTAGTTTACTTTTGGATAGTTCAGCATAATAGTTGCCGAGCTTCCTGACATCCAGCACCTGCGGCCGCCAATCCAGTGCACCCGCTGGCAAGGCACCCACCAAGGCAGGCTGGTCAGGGCGGCGGCTCCTCACCTCACTCTCACTGCTGTACTCCACCTCATCTTCAGCCTGAGGATGAGGAAAATGAGGAGAAGGGAGGAAAAAAAAGGTTATGTTATGTTAGCTGAGGACGGAAAGTACAGAAAAGATTTTATGAAGCGTAACTATTTGTTTTATTTTTTATAGTAACACTCAGAACATCATGTGTGTACAGAGGTGAGGTTGTTCTGTGATCACACACACACACACACACACACACAAAGGAAGAGGTGATAATGGCAAAAAATCTACATCAACTGAAGGAAAAACTAGACAAATATAGATACGGAGACAGGACCACACGAGTATAGCTCAGGCCCTGTATACTACACCTAGGTAAACACACAAACACACACACACAGACAAACGGTACCTGAGAGTGTGTGGCAAATTGGAGTGACTTCCTTGAGTCTCTGAGCAGCTGTGCGACGGTAACGTGAATCTCCTGTGTTGCTTGAGTGTGGGTGTTGGGGGTGTTGGGGGTGGGTGTGGCAAGGCTGGCTGGGTCCTCCCACATGTCCACCACTGCCTTGGCCTGGGCGTGGTGCAGTAAAGGTGCTTCCATGCTTCTAAGGGGCTTGGAGTGGGAGGCTCCGCGGATCACCATCACCTGAAACACACACTTATCAACTCACAGCACTAAACACCTAACCAAATGTTTTATGGAAAGACACATGTTACATTCATATCTGTTTTCGTTTTTGCTCATAAATGTTGTTTGACATGAATTCAAAGATAACTTATATCACATATTCTGAAATCCAATAAGCAAGTAAAAGTAGACATGTAGCAATTAAGGGGGGGTTTTTATATTGTTTTTTTGTCGGTTCTCCAATAGCATAAAAATATAAGGGCTAGGTTAAGTTAGGTTAGGTTCTCCAATAGCATAAAAAATAAGTAAATATAACCTACCCTGATTGGTTTCCTCTGCGGCCTGCCATCCCCTGCTGCCTGAACCTTGTCTCCACTGCTATCTACCTTGCCCTCCACACTGCCCTGCTGCCCCACCGTCCTCAGCAGGGCAGCAGAGGACTTGAACCTTTGACTGAACTCCCTGCGACGCAATGTGAGGTGTGTCTTGCAGGGTAGTGTATTGTAGGGTTGTGTGTTGCAGAGTTGTGTGTTGTAGGGTTGTGACAAGGCGCGTGACACCCTCTTGAAGTAACACAGACATGGGCTGTGTCGGCCTCCTCCTCCTCGCACAAGGGTCCTCCACCCCGTGCCACAGATTATGCTACACATCTCCCACACGCATTGCTGTCACCTGTAATAATAATAATAATGATGATGATGATGATGATGATGATGATGATGATGATGATGATGATGATGATGATGATGATGATGATGATGATGATGATGATAATAATAATGATGATAATAATGATAATAATAATAATGATAATGATGATGACCTGCTTCCTCTACAGTGATTTAAGTAATAATAATAATACTATATGTACTTAGTTGTAAAGTAGCACATATGAGAAATAGTTATGGTATGTAAGTATATGGAAGCATTGTTATAAAACAAACTGTATAGGCTGAAAATATGTATGAGTTCATCTATGTAGCCAACACACATTAATCCATCACCATACAAGAAGAAAGAATAGATTGGGACTTAAATAAATCAAAATAATTTCTTTTACAAAACAAATATTTCAAAATTCAAACAAGATATAGCCTGAGACCAAGACAATACTAAAAAAATGATACATTCACTCACACTCTGCCCGTAATCATGCCAAATCTATTCTCCAACTTACTAAAAACTCTTTCATCAATAGAAAATGTCAAAATCTTTCCAACTCTAACTCTTCTCGTGATTTCTGGCATCTAGCCAATAATATCTCTAACAATTTTACTTCATCTTTCCCTCCTTTAATTCAACCAGATGGCCCCACAGCTGTCTCTTCTTTCTCTAAAGCTGAACTCTTCGCTCAAACCTTTGCTACCAACTCTACTTTGGATGATACTGGGCATATTCCTCCTACTCCTCCACCCTCTGACTACTTCATCCCTAAAATTAGAATTCTTTATTATGACGTTTTCCAGGCCCTCTCTGGCCTTGATTCTCGGAAGGCTTACGGTCCGGATGGAGTCCCTCCTGTTGTTCTCAAAAACTGTGCTTCCGAACTCGCTCACTGCCTGGTCAAACTCTTTCGTCTGTGTCTCTCTACTTCTACCTATCCTTCTTGCTGGAAGTTTGCTCACATTCAACCTGTCCCTAAAAAGGGTGACCGCTCCAATCCTTCTAACTACCGCCCTATAGCTTTGATTTCCTGCCTTTCTAAAGCCTTTGAGTCTGTCCTTAACAAGAAGATAATGAGGCATCTATCAGCTCACAACCTTCTCTCTGATTGCCAGTATGGTTTCCGTAAAGGCCGATCTACTGGTGATCTTCTTGCTTTCCTAACTGAATCTTGGTCATCCTCTTTTAGGGACTTCGGTGAAACCTTTGCTGTCGGCCTTGACATATCGAAAGCCTTCGATAGAGTCTGGCATAAATCTTTAATTTCTATACTACCCTCCTACGGATTCTATCCTTCTCTCTGTACCTTCGTCTCTAGTTTCCTTTCCGACCGGTCTATTGCTGCTGTAGTGGACGGTCATTGTTCTTCTCCTAAAACTATCAACAGTGGTGTTCCTCAGGGTTCTGTCCTATCACCCACTCTCTTTCTATTATTCATTAATGATCTCCTAAATCTGACTCAATGCCCTATCCACTCCTATGCTGATGACACCACCTTGCATTTTTCAACGTCGTACAACAGACGCCCAACCCAACAAGAATTAAATGACTCAAGGCGAGATGCTATAGGACGCTTAACTTCTGATCTTTCACTTGTTTCTGATTGGGGCAGAGCAAACCTAGTTTTGTTCAATGCCTCAAAAACTCAATTTCTACAACTATCTACTCGACATAACCTTCCAGATAACTATCCCCTCTTCTTCAATGACACTCAACTTCCCCTCTCCATCACATTAAACACACTCGGTCTATCCTTTGCTAAAAATCTAAACTGGCAATTTCATATCTCTACTCTTGCTAAATCAGCTTCCAAGAAGTTAGGTGTCCTATGGCGTCTGCGTCCATTTTTCTCTCCCTCTCAGCTGCTTGCTCTGTACAGGGGCCTTATCCGCCCATGTATGGAGTATGGCTCACATGTCTGGGGGGGCTCAACTCACACAGCTCTTTTAAACAGGGTGGAGTCTAAAGCTTTTCGTCTCATCAACTCTCCTCCTCTAACTAACTTTCTTGATTCTTTAAGTCACCGCCGCAATGTTGCATCTTTATCTATCTTTTACCGCTATTTTCATGCTGACTGCTCTTCTGAACTTGCTAACTGCATGCCTCCCCCCCCTCCCGCGGCCTCGCTGCACAAGACTTTCTACTTCTTCTCATCCTTATTCTGTCCATCTTCCTAATGCAAGAGTTAACCAGTATCTTCACTCTTTCATCCCTTACACTGGTAAACTCTGGAACTCTCTTCCTTTGTCTGTTTTTCCACCTGCCTATGACTTGAACTCTTTCAAGAGAGGAGTGTCAAGACACCTCTAATGTTAACTGGATCTCCACCCCTTCATTCTATTCTCCTACTGTCCTCTTTACAGGGTCTGGCGACAAGCGGGATTTTTTTTTACTTATTTGTTTTCCCTTAGCTATTGCCCTTTTAATGTAAAAAAAAAAAAAAAAAAAACCATAGTTTAATTTTCTCTGTGCAGTGATATAAAGCATTGAATGTCAACAGGATGAGTTCGGTAAATTTTTATAACAAAGTCTCCACACAGATGGTAATAATTATAGTTGCATTACACATTATACTTACTATACTAAACATGTGTGAAGGTTTTAATGAATGGTCGATGCCTTACTTAACATGTACTGTTCCATTTGTAAGTACACACACCACATAATTAGTTAGGTTAGATTAGGTTGGGGGAGTTCGGTGGATCCGGTTAGGTTAGTTAGGTTGGGGGGGGGAGGGGTCAGTTAAGTTTAATCAACCGTTCACTAAAACCTTCACATTTGTTCAGTACAGTAAATATCTTGTGTAATGCAACTAACATTATTATGATCGGTTTAGAGGCGTTGTTATGAAGATTCACCGACAATAATTATAACACATGGGGCCAACATTAGGGTGTACAAAGGAGAGTCACCCAGCTTGTTCCCTCACTGACACACCTCCCCTACCAGGATCGGTTATCCAGCCTGGGTCTCACCACCTTAGAGGCAACACGCAGAACAGGAGATATGATGGAGACATTCAAGATCCTCAAGGCTTAGGACAGGGTGGGGGGCCAGGAAGGCTTCCTCAAACTGAACACCGGAACAAGTCATGGTTAATATTCGGTTAAGGAAACGAATCTTTATCCAAGTCATTAACAGCAGGAGTATCAATACTTTTAAAAACCGTTATGACTGGCACGTTCACAATTTAACGAGAAGAGGCACACCTTACCACCCCTAGGCTCCCTTGCACCTTTGGTTATCACTAGGTAAGCTATTAGGGTCAGCTCATCGAAGGTCATCTATTCTTGAGGTCAGATCACAGTGAGTCATATTCAAGTGATATAAATAGATAAATTGATAGGTAGATAGATACAGTGATGAGTCAGATGATGTAAACACACATACACACACATGTAGGTAAACACGTAAACACACACACGCATGTACACTCACCTTATACAGTATAGTCGCCTCAACCCACCACACCTGCCTCTCTATAACCATTACATTACATTATTACAGGTACACACGAGTAATTAATGATTACACACAGGTGGGTCTTAAATAACCTTAACACTACGTAACACTCCGTCGTCTGCCCTTCACAACTTAGACTTGAACTTAGACTGGGAGTAACTTATAATAGAGTGTGGCCTTTATTAAATAACTTTTCTCCTACAAGCTATTATATTACAGCAGGAATAAGCAAGATGAAATAAGAGGAAAAATGACTAAATGTTTTCACTCCTTTCTCACCTGGTTTACTCACCTGGTTGGCTACCCCGTTACACGTTTTTATTATAAATATTTTGAGGGAGATTAGCTAGTTTGAAATAAGGGAAGTCCATAACTGCTGGCACGGCAGCCCCTCTTCTATGCATGTCAATAATGAGGAAGATCAGGAAAAGGGGCTGAGTTTTGTGCCATGTGCACAAAAGATACACAGCTGAGAAAATTACAGAGTAGAGCTTTAATGTCAGTCGACATATTCAAAGAGTGTTTGTCCCAGTTGGACATGTAACAAATTTTTGAAAGATGTAATAGAATCACAGGTGACAGCTTCATCAGACAAAGTTCCAAAGATCGATACATCTGATGCTAAAAAATCTGCGCCTACATTCAAGTGATGTGTGGGGCTTGGCTACCTTGAATTTGTGACCCCTGGTGTGTGTGATAGGAGAGAGAGAAAAAAGATCTTGGGGTGTTAGTGAGGACTAATTGTGAAAGATTTTCCAGCATTTAATTAGATCAGCTCTGACAAGTCTTCCTTGGACGGAGTACAGGTTCAGGTTTTGTAGACGGTCTGCATAACTAAGTTCAGACAATCATGTAATGTGCTTGGTCCACCTCCGCTGTGTAGATTCCAAGAGTCTCAGATCGCCAAGGTATCCTGTATTCCATACGGTGGAGCCGAATTCCAACAGTGGTCTGATGTGAGACTTAAACAAGGTGATCATAAAATCTTTATCACGACAGAGTGTAGATTTCAGTAAATTATTTGCCAGGCCTGCTGCTTTCTTCACAGTTGTTGTTATGTGGGAGTGGAATTTCAGGGTGGTGTCAACTGTTATACCTAGATCTTTATGTGTAGTCTCAATAGGAAGGTCAATGTTGTCCATGTGGTAATGCTGAAGTGAACCTATGTTGTTCCAGTCTGCTGAGCCTCTCTGGCAACGTAGTACAGCACACTTGTTAAGATTGAAGCGCAGGCCCCAGGAGTCAGCGACTTTGTGCTCATGTTAATCTCTCATAGTCTCATTCTCTCTCATTCGTATTCTCTCTTTTTACATTTTTTATTACATGACTGCTTCTCTTTCATTCAGTATTCAAACCCAGCAAGTATATGTTCTTCTTATGTTTTATTTTCATCATCACAGACTCTCCACAAGACACAGGACACTTATTTTTTGTAGTTAGAATGTTAAAATATTCATGACACTACGTAATTTAACCACACCAAATCACCACACATCACCACACGCTCGCCACTGTCACCACTAAACATATTCATCATCACACATCACCACAACACACAGGACACTGAGTTTTTGCAGTTAGAATGTTAAATTATTCATGACAATACGAATTGTAACCACACCACATCACCACAAGCTCGCCACTTACTTACTTGGATTTACTTGGAAGAGTCTTGAGGTCCCTGCCTCATGATCAGAGCCATGCTGATGCACCGCTCCTGCTGAATGCCGTGTCCCTTCTTCTTAAGTTCACTTGGTCAGCTATTGAATTTGGTGCCTAAACTCGCACCTACACAAGCTGGGCATGACAGAGGACCCCCACTGCTCTTGATGCCCTACACAACCTGACACCGCAGAACACCTCCTACTAATGTACTGTCCTCGCCACCACTCCCACCGCATGGCACTCCTCAACTCACTATCGTCGATCTTCACCTCCGCAGACCAACAGTAACTGACCTCTTAAGTGGCTCTCAAGACCCTGGCTTGGCATTCAAAGTATTCAAACACACCAGGACCTTCCTCCAAAGGACAGCTAGGTCAACTCAACAGGATGTGATCCACTCACTCATCTGCAACCTGCACTTTTGGGGCACTAGAGGCTGTGGCACCACAGCCTGTGGCAGGCAAAAGTGACAACCGTCTCACAGTGGCGACATCGCTTCTGCGCACGCGCTGGGAGTAGAACTTTTGTCACAGCGCCGTGCGTTAACTGCTGGATCACGTATATATAAAACTAAAATAGAGATTTTTATTATACACAGGAAAGCAATTATATATACTTAAAAAAATCGTCTAAAATACCTAACCGTTTCCTACATAAACGTTTGTTATATTTGATTCGTAATTATTGCATGAAAAATGTTTATTTCTAAGGTCAATCATAAAATCGATATATAGAATAAAGCAATAATAATTAAATCAAACCAATATAAACCATAGAATAGAATATATAAAAATTATTCAAACCGAAAGTAAAGCCTAAATAAGCCATAGAAAAAAGAAAAATTGAAAAAACAATGAAAAAATGAGAAAAAAACACCGTAATTATCTGTTTACATCCAAGAGTGTTAATTATAGCGTGTTAGGTACAGTAAAAGAAGTGTTAGGACATGGTGACCTACAAGGATAGAGATGAAGGTGAGTATGTTGTGTTGTGAGTGTGTTATGGTGGGCTGATGGGCTGCCAGGCTGACGAATCGACAAAAATCGTCAAAAATACCGGTATACCGAAGGGCTTCTAATGCCTGTAATACCGGTAATACCACCCGAAAATACCGGTATATTGGTATACCGGATAGGTGCACATCCCTAGACACACACACACACACACTCAGCTGACGCCAGGCAATGTAATCTGATTGTGTGGAAACATTGATCAGGTTCTAGAAATTAGTAGTCAGGATAGGACACGTGGAAATGGGTACAAGGTAGAAAAACTTAGCTTCAGCACAGACTTAGGTAGATATTGGTTCACTAACAGAGTGGTGAACGATTGGAATAGGCTGGGTAGACACGTAGTAAGTGCTGAGTCAATAGGTAGCTTTAAAAGACGGTTGGATGAGAGTATGGATAGGGATGACAGGTGGGATAGATAAATGTTGAATTATTCCAAGGGTGGGAGACAAGGAACTGCCTCGTGTAGGTCATCAACTGGCCTCTTGCAGTCTCCTCAATTCTTATGTTCTTATGAGTGTATGTGTGTGGTGTGTATAGCAGAGGCGATTGTCAAGGTCACAGCCTTACGGAGTGTGTTAAACACCGCCTGGCGCCTTCACCCTATTACGCTTTATATCGCTTCCCTCTATCTTCTCTTCTATCCTTCTCCTTCTCCTCTATCCTTCCATTAGACGTGAATAGAAAGAAGGGGGATATAAAGGAAGATTTTCACTGATGTTATTAATCTTTTCTTCTCAATTACAGTGATTTGCTTTGCTTTTCCCCTCGCTTGTGTAAGACATAGTTTAGTTTATGATTAGTTCTGATGTAAAAGACTTGCAGGGGGACTTAGATAGGTTAAACGAGAGGGTGGCCAGGTGGCAGATGAATTTTAATATTGACAAGTGTAAAGTGATGAATGTTGGCAGAGAAACTTCTCACAACAGGTACAACTTAAACAGGGTAATGCTGAATAGGTCAGAATGTGAGAAGGATTTGGGTGTACAGGTTGACTCAGACCTCCGTCCCAGAAAACAATGTATTGAGGCTAGAAATCGGGCTAATAGGTTGTTAGGATTCGATCATTGCTAGGAGTATTAAAAGTAGAAGTGCTGAGGTTATTTTGAAGTTGTATTTAGCGTTAATCAGACCTCAGCTCGACTATGTAGTACAGTTGTGGTCCCCGTATTATAGAATGGATATAATTTTGTACTCCATTTGCCTATTAATACTCCTCTCTCTCTCTCTCTCTCTCTCTCTCTCTCTCTTGCACTTGTATCTCTTCTGCCACTATTCCTAACATAACGGATTCAAACTGGGACCATGTACATTTATAAAATAGATAGGCCTAGATTGGTTTACAAAAAGGCTGGTGGATGATTGGAACAAACTCAGTGATGAGGTAGTTAGTGCACAGATGATACAGTTTTAAAAGAAGACTAGATGGCTTTATGGATTTACAGGAACTACCACGTGTATATAGGATTTTAGTAGCTGCTTTATATTCTTATGTTTTATGTTCTTATGGATGGAGATGAGAGGTGGATTTCGGTGATAAGGGAGTAACAGGAACTATCAAGTATACCCTTTTGTAGCTTCCTTATGTTCTTACAAATTAGTCTTTGGATATTCATACCTTTCGTATTCCAGCATCAATTATTCCTCTGTTTCATTTCATCCACTCCTTTCTAACATATGTACACCTCTTAATTTAGTGCATCCACCATTCTTCTATCTGCTAACACGATTCTTCACTACTATATAATGACTTTGTCCGAGCCCTGAAGAGTATGTTAATCATAGGGCGAGATTCAGCAAACTATTTACACCAGGAAGAAACTAGATTGTAAGTTTCATGAATCTCGCTCATAGAAACTTTTATACCTTGGCTGGTCTTTCCCTTCCTTCTATACTATATAATTCCAGTGTTGTATTCTCATTCATACACCTTATATAGCCATTCCTCTTTTTCCTTCTCTCCCACACAAATCTATTTCCTTTTTCCATACTCCTTTGCCTCCTCTATTACACCTCTCATAAACATTACCAGTTCTCCTGATCACATTTTCACTTCTATTAAATCTTTCATCCACTTTCCATACATTTATATACCTTTCTTGCTCATTTGTTCTCACACACGAAAAATTGTTTAATAAATTTTACTGCAAATTGAAAGATTTACAACTTTTATTCATATAATTTTTCCCGAATCTGTGAAGGAAATGGGTTTGAGATTTTGGTCTTGTAATTTTCCACCAGAAATGAAATCGAAATGTTTTTTTGCCAATTTGTTACTTAGATATTACTCCCACATAAAAAGTGTATACGTATATATATATATATATATATATATATATATATATATATATATATATATATATATATATATATATATATATATATTGCACTTGAGAAGTTCTATCTGATGCTTGCATTACCTTTCCAAAAGATCACACAGTATTGAGGAAAATTATAGTTTTATGTAAGTTTTGTGAAAAAATACCTATATGTAATTTTCTCAATACATGGTACTCCAATTACTTTACACTATATCTCAAATTAACGGGCTTATCCTGCTCTAATTTGACTATTCCATACCTTTTTTACGTAAACCTCATACTTTTTGAGTTATTAAAAAAAAAACATTATTTCTAAAAAAATAAAAGTCTAAGCGGAATTTTCGTAAATTTTCAATACCTCTGAATCTTATGGAAATTAGTACATAAGGATTTCTGGGCATGAAGAACACGAATATGGATTCAGTTTAATGATTAATATGACAGCAAAACCTATTTCATCCTTGCTTGTCTAATAAAGATGTTATGAATTATAATTAATTAGCTTTAGTGGGTGATGCTGGTTTATTTATAAGACAAAATTACATAGTTGCATCACTTAAATACAAATAGTACAACGGAATAGTAATTTAGTTCATCTTTCTATAACTTATTAAATAATTTCTTCACTTCATCCTTTTAAGTCGTTTATTCCCTTCATTCTTTGCTTTAGTATTATTCCTTTTCCCTTCTTTCATCCTTTACTTATCAAAAACAATATTCTCATTACTGTTGTTATTATTATTATTATCATTTGCAGTAGTAGTAGTAGCAGTAAGAAAAGTAGTAGTAGCAGTAGTACTAGTAATAGTAGTAATAGTAGCAGTAGTATTATTATTAGTATTTGTAGTAGCAGTAGTAGTAGTAAGGATATCAAAAATACTAAATATTAATAGATATATGAAATAACATTTATTTTTCATAACATTTTATAAACATTGAATAATAAAATAGAATAAGAATAATATCTATTAATTCAACACACAGCAGCAGCACATTCTCTGCCACACAGTTACAACACACAACCTTAACCAAGCAAACAATAATACATAAAAGGATTCACAATACATATAAATAAATCCCGTTAATAGTTCACTTCCATTAGAAAAAAATATACAAGAAAAAAGTTACACCACGATCTTAATGATGAGAAAAATAATACAGAAAGGATTCACAATACATATAAATAAATCCCGTTATCAGTTCACTTCCATTAAAAAAAAAAAAAAATAATAATAGTAATTACATCTACTCTTATAGTTCCTCTGAATATAATTGCATCTCGGCGTGGCATTATGTGGTATTGAAAGGTATTGAAAAGCTCATTGTTTCTTGTTTGGGATAAAGCAAGATGTATAGAAAAAAAAAATCCTCACCTATTACCTTTATCTTCTTAAAGGGTTGTAGTGAGGTGGTGTTGCACTGGTGTTGTACTGAGCTGGTGTTGCACTACAGGTTGGTGAGTAGAGGCACTGTGTCCACCAGCGTGCGTGTCAGTCCCTCCACTGTGGGAAAAAATATATTAGTGGTTATATGAAGGAAACTTAAACAAATAGTAATAATAGTCAACAAAATAGTAAAAATAGTAATAAAAATAGTAATAATAGTCACTACTTATTACTGTACTGAACTCCATCACTCATTATTACTATTACTATTACTGTTACTTTTATTGTTACTGTTAATTTATATTGGATTATTCTGTTCTATTTTGTTCTTTGAAATGAGGAACTGCTGAATAGTATATAAGAAAGAGAGAGAGAGAGAGAGAGAGAGAGAGAGAGAGAGAGAAAAAAAAAGTCACCCCTCCCCCCCAACACTCACAATGAGGTGTAAAGGTGCGTGAGACCAGCGTGGTGAGGAAGTTGACCAGGTAACGATGCACCTGGGCGTAATGAGTCTCCAGGTGGGTGAGCTCGTTAACATTGACCCGGCTCACGTCACCCAACCACAGGTGAGCCAACCGCTGCGTCAACCAGAACACCTCAACCAAGAACAGGTCAAGTTAGGTTATGACGATGTTATGGTTTAGAACAGAAGAACAAAATCAGGTTGTATGAGATATTAAAATTTTTGTGACTAATTTTAGTTATATTTAAAAATAAAAAAACATGAACTGATTTAGTATAAAGTTTCAGTGTTTAAATTACCTTGTTTAATACTACTTGTAAGGGAAGTATTTTTTCATCTCTTCCCATCAGACACTCAGTTGTAAGTTTGTTCAGCAGCTTCTCATGCTCTGGAAAAGAAATATAATAATAATAAAGTAATATAATACACCTGGTCTTCTAAATACATAGTGTGGCACCTGAGAGCATGCAGAGTACAGGAATACACTATAATACAAAAGGAATGAGATGCAGGAATTCAAAACTTCAACACACTGTCCAATATAATCATAATTTCACAAAATTAAAAATATAAAATCTAAAATATTTACAAAACTTTATAATTTCCCCAAAACTTATCGGTAATAACCTATAATTCATCTATATATTAGCTGTTCTCTGTACTAATATAATCAATATAATTATAATTTCACAAAACTAAGCTCTTTCAAATCTAAAATATTTACAAAACTTTAAAAATTTCCCCAAAACTTGCCAGTACTAACCTATAATTCATCTATAATAATTAATTTATATAGCTGATATAAAAACTACTACACCTTTCATCTATTAAGTTTATCCTCACCTGTAATGATGGTGTTGAGTGGAGGTGCCGAGAGGAAGAGTGTGTCTAGAGCCTCATAGAAGGGTAGAAGCGCCGTGTTTGCAAAGTGGTCGTGTAGTTCCCGGGAGAAGCAGAGGAGCCACTGGCGGAGGAGCTGCAGGCGGTGGAGACGAGACTGTAAGGGTATCTGGCTATTCCCCTCGGCGCTTTCCTCCTCGTCAGACTCATGCCGCAAGATCAAATTCCAGCTACTCAATTCTGGGAGAAAATGTTAATATTTAAACCTGGTCTCATCACTGCTCCCCTCGGCACTCGCCTCCTCCTCAACCTCACGCATCAAGATCAAATTTCAGCTGCTTAATTCTGGGAAAAAAAAGGTAGCTCCTGGCATAATATAACGTCAATAAATATTAAAGTTTATGGTGATGTAACAGAGAGTGTGTTGTGTTGACTTGCCTTTGAACTTGAGTCTTTCCAAACCATATTATACTATATTATTTTACATTTCGACATCTGATTCTTCTTTCTGAGGAAGGCCAAGTGTTGGAATGTAAAATAATATAGTATTCCTACCACATCTTGACTTTATTTAACGCCCTTCCCACACATTTGTCATCTATACAATAACATAAATAAATACTAAAACTTATGGTCATGTAATAGATAAATATAACATAAATAAATCTTAAAACAGAAGGTATTGAGGTGACTTGCCTTTGAATTTAAGTCTTTCCAAACCATTCGTCACTCTCTTAAGACTGAGGCTGAAGTTGAACAGCTTGTTGTATTGTTTCATCACAGGTTCTGTCAACAGCAGGTTAGCCGGCCAAGGTGCCTGTTAGGGGGAGGGGGGGGGGTGTGAAGTGTAATGTAATGATAATGACTTACTAATCACTACAACATGCAATTTGAGAGAAGTATAACATAATTGATGATGAATTATTAATCACTATAACATGTAATTAGGAGATAAGTGTAACAAGGTGATATATAAAGCCTTTGTGTGTTTTATTAATAATGACACATAACGTAACATTATTAGACATCCTTGGAACTTGATAAACACAGCCTCACCTCTACTCTCTCCTCCTAACCTAACCTTTCCTCACCTGATATTGAATCTTCAACTCAGGAATCCCGGCTCTCGTTAACGACACACTTGAACTAATATTCTGTGGTCGTTTTTTTGAGTCATGCATCTTCTTCGTCCTCTCACGTTCTTCAATAACTAATACTCTATCGTTGGTATCCGAGGCTATGTGTTCCTCCTCCTCCTCCTCCCTGCCTCTCTGCATCAGGAGTGAGACGGAGAAGTACTGTGCAAGGTGCGGGTAGAGGCGGGCGACGCAGTACTGAAGGTGGAGGGTGAGGCTGATGCTGTCCATTCCCTCACCACCACCACCACCACCACCACCACCACCACCACCAACACTCTCAAGCTGATGAAATGGAAGTTATTATATTATTTTAAAAAAAATTCAACTCTTAGACCAATAAAATAAGTAATTCTTGTTCTTTAGAATATAGTTTCAATAATTTGAATTTATTATTTTTTTCCATCCTTGCTGTCACTTCACCATACACTCACACACTTACACCCACTCACTAACCTTTGCAAACACTCACACTCACTCAATCACCTTTGCAAACACTCACACTCACTCAATCACCTTTGCAAACACTCACACTCACTCAATCACCTTTGCAAACACTCACACTCACTCAATCACCTTTGCAAACACTCACATTTCCACACACACTCACCTTTGCAAACCTAACCAACATACACACACTCACCTTTGCAAATAAATGTGAATAAAACTCATGCATTACGTCCCCAGCTTCCATGAGCAGGATTGAGCGCACGGCCCGGCAGTGTAGGTGAAGGTGGTGATCCTGTAGCAATACTTGGGTTAGCTTGGCGCTCACCTCCTCCTGTCTCCTCCTTACTAGTGGTTGTAAGGCAGACGTCACCACCACCACCACCGACACAGCTCCGGGGATGTCTCCTATGTCTTGTATCAGGCTGGGAGGAGGTGATGCAAAGATAATTATTACTTTATATGTCTTGTATCAGGCTGGGAGGAGGGTAGAGTTGGGTGATTTAAGAATAACTATTACTTTACGACAATCAATATAATGTATCTTATTTTTTACACTGCCGTCTCCGTCTCTATCAGGCTGTTGAAAAGGAGTCAAGTGATTTAAAAATAACTGTTACTTTACAACAATTAATATCAAAATGTCTCTTATTTTTTACACTGACGTCTCTATCAGGCTGTTTCAAGGATAACTATTACTATACGTCAATCATGAATATAATGTCTCTTACTTACACTATTACTTTATATGTTTTCTATCAGGCTGTTTGGATAGAGCCGAATGATTACAGAATAACTATTATACTTTATGTCAATCATGAATAAAATGTTCATTTGTGACAATGAATTTTATGCTCAATCAAGTTAAGTTATAATAGGGGAAAAGAGAGGTTAGGTTCCCAGATACAAGGAAAAACCATTGACACACACACATACACACACACCTTGCTATATGGTCCACATTAAGCTGTGTTTCCCTTATCGTGTTGTCCTGCGGTGTTTCCGTGAAGGCCGCCCACAACAGAGGGTCAGGATGGGACTGACCTGGCTTCACCACTGACCTGACCTCCTTGCTGCAGCCACCTCCTCCTGTACCCTTCCCTTTAATGCTGACCTCCTTCCCTTCACTGTCTTCCCCTTCTTTGAACTCTTGTCCTCCTTCACCCTCTTCTTCTTCTTGGGGTCTACACACGGTGTCCTTAATGTGCCTCACTACGACCTCCTCCAAGGAACAATCTGATGGATGAACAAAGGTGAATGTATCCTTTATTGTGTGTGTGTGTGTGTGTGTGTGTGTGTGTGTGTGTGTGTGTGTGTGTGTGTGTGTGTGTTAGAACAGATTGAGGAAAGTAATTAAATAGAAATATATATATATATAATTTTTTTTTTTACACATTAACTGAGGGAGGGAAGTAAGTTGTAAGCAGCACTGACCTCCCTCAGTAGTGTGTTGACCCTTGATGTGGCTCTGTAAGGGTACTGGAGGTGCTCCCAACGCGGCCAGAAGCTCCTGGGACTTGCCGACAGATGTTAGGACGGACAGTAAGGGAGACAGGATCTTAAGTATTGCATTTCTGTTGAGGAAATAATAGAAAGAATTGCAAGCTTAAAATTAATATTGATCTGATAATAATTGTTCCTCTTTCATGCACAAAAATCATATTGTTATTTATATCTTCAATCTACCGAAGTAATTTCATGCACAAAGATTATATGATTACACAAAGATTATATTGTCATTTATATCTTCACTATTGCCTCTCTGTTGAGCAAGTGAACAAGTAATAGTAAGAATTGTGAGTTTAATGTTAAAATTGATCTGATAATTGTTCCTGTTTCATGCACAAAGATTATAGTGTCAATTATATCTTCAGTTGAGCAAGTAACAGTAAGAATTGTGAGTTTAATGTTAAAATTGATCTGATAATTATTGTTCCTGTTTCATGCACAAAGATTATATTGTCATTTATAGCCATGAAGGTCTTGAACAAAGGTACTTACGCTGGGTTATTCCTAGTGTGTCTGTTCTGTGTGAGATCGTCGTCATCTTGAAGGTTGACAGTGAAAGCTTTGTGCCAAAATCTTTCATCATAAACCGTCACAGACTCATCTCTGTTCAACCCAAAAAAACAGAGGAAAAGGTTCGTAAAATGTGACCATTATACATACAAAAGAGAAAAAAAGAATGAATAATAGAACTTTAAGAGACACAATGTATGCATAATAATTCTGCTTCAAAATGGAGAAGGGAGAATGAGGAAGGACGAAACTTCTCTTCCTTCCTTCTCCTCCTTTACTAACTATCCTTACTTCCTTCCTTCTCCTCCCTTTTCTAACTTTCCTTACTTCCTTCTCCTCCTTTTTCTAACTTTCCTTACTTCTTTCTCTCTTAAAATCAAATAAAACCTAGCATTACCTGTGAACAATGAACTCGTTAGCATCGTCCATGAGCGCCCCGTGCAGTAGCCAGGTGTGAATGATGGACAGGTAAGGGCGTAAGGTGTGCAGCAGCAGCCTCACCAGCACACCTCTCACCACCCCCTCCGCCGCTCCCTCCACACCCTCACACAGGCTGCCCAACAACCTCAAAGGACAGAGAAAAGATATATTATTACCCAAGAACCTCAAAATATAGAGAAACATATATATAATTACACGATAAAGATATATAATAAAAAGTCTCCCTTCCATTCCTCTCTCTCTCTCTCTCTCTCTTTCTCTCTCACAGGCTACCCAACAACCTACAAGTACAGAGAAACATACATAATTACATGATAAAGATATATAATTACACGATAAAGACATATAATTACATGATAAAAATGTATAATTACAGGATAGATATATAATTACATGATAGATAAATAATAAAAATCCTGTCTTCCCTTGTTTTAGATTCTTTGTCTTTCTATTACAGATCCCAAGTCTTCTCTCTCTCTCTTTTCTACTTCTACTACTACTACTTCTCCCACCTCATGGCCATGGTCCTTGGCGTGGCATCAGGTGGCAGGTCCATTGCCTTGGTGTGCAGGGTGTAGAGTACAGCCAGGGTGCGGAGCCAAGGGTGCAGCTCACCCTCAAGCCATAGCAGGGTGCACGTGTTCTCTGGAAGGACAAGGATGGTGGTGATGCATTTCCAAACAAGATCAGAACAACAAGAAAGTAATAGAATAATGTCTTAAGTTTGTGACACGCATGATTAAAACAACAACATTCAACTTACTTCACTCGTCGTATTAAAAGTGGAATTTCACTTATGAATTCACTTTATAAACTCTATATGATGTAAGAAAACAAAAACTAAAAACCCGCCATACCTTAATTTGAACACAAAAACGAACAAACAGATTAATCCCATTCACTATTATGTTTCCTTGGCCAGTGTGAGGTTGACAATACTTAATGAGTGTTGAGTGCCTAGAGTGCCAGTCAGTGCCACATCCCCACACTCACCCTGGTCCTTGATGTCATCCTCCAGTGCCCTGAGGTGGTGGTGGAGTGCCTGCCGCCAGTGCCACAGTCCTGATGCGTAGGCCAGCAGGGTGATGGGTGCCGGGTGGTCCAGGCGTGGGGTGGTGTGGGTGTGGGTGAAGGTGTCCAGGGTGTGCAGGTGTTGTAGTGGGGCACACAGGGGCTGCAACAAGCTGACGGTGGCACCCTAGCAAGGGGGAGGAGGTGTAAACCGAGTTGTTTTTATAACTTAACTTGAACTTATTCATATTCATTAATACAAATAATGCATAACACCAAGCTTGTAAATGTGCCTGGGCAGGGTGAGGTAGGGACATACAAGGGTGAGGTGGTACTTACAGGGGTGAGGCTGGGCAGGGTGTAACTAAACAGGGTGATATGGTACTTACAGGGGTGAGGCTGGGCAGGGTGATGCCTTCCCTCACCCTGAACTTTCCTTCCTTGTTAGAGATGAACACATGAGTTGAGACGGGACACATCAGGCTCCACACCACCTCACGCATCACTGACCACTCACTCACACGCTGATGGCACTGGGTTAGGGTGCCACGAGTGCCACCTTCACTGTAGGGTAACATAAGGGGTTAACACATCTTCACTCATGTTCATTCACTTTCACTCATATTCACTGTGCATATATCAAGTAAAAACAAATCAGGATGTTGGTAACTTTACACTAATGCAATGTTTCACTTATTCTTACTACTACTATTACCACCACTACAACAACAACTACTACAACTACAACTACCACTACTACTACCACTCCTTCACCACGCACTACATCGTTGCCACATTAGCCAGCGGGTGGTCTGATACGGGTGGCTCCTGTGGTAGGTTAGATCCCCAGTACTGTACGTGTGTTTTGGCCGACACCCACGACTTGGCCCGCTGCACCTCCCCCAGGACGTTGCGGGTGGCCGGGGGAGGTGTGGTAGGGTGTGGTGGTGGTGGTGGTTGGTCGGCAGGGTGTGGCAGGGGCAGGGTCAGGGTGTGTGGATGTGTGTGTTCTCTCTGTGCTGGCTGGTTTGTGTTTTCAGATTCTTCATCGCCCGACCAGTCCTTGAAAAGTTATCATTAATATAATAATAATAATAATAGAATGATTAATATATGTATGATTTATTAATAGAAAATATGGTTAAATATGTATGTGTCAGTTCTTGAAAAGTTATCATAATGGCACTTTAGTTACGTTAATGAAAGGGTAAAGCATGTATGAGTTTATTTAGGTTAAGTTAAGTTAGGTTAGGTCAGGTTAGGTCCTGTCTAACAAACAAACACTCACAGACAGGGCTTCCTCCGGGCCGAGCACATAATCCGGGTCGTCCTCTCTTAGGTAAGCCCCCCAGTCCACGTCCTCCCCCTCCCCCTCCTCCTCCAGCTGCCCCCCATGGTGTAGCGAGGGCTGGGGTGTGTGCTGGTTCCCCTCCCCCTCCCCCAGCGGCACCTGTGTGGGGCTGTTACTGAGGTGCAGCAGTAACGACAGCAACGACCACTCAAGATCTGTCTGTTGAAAGAGATAGACAGGAAGGAAGGAACTAATGATGTGTTTTGTTTAGGTTAGGTTGTGTTTATATTTTGAAAGTTATAATAAGGTGATTAAGTGTAATTATTTAAAGATTTAACTAACAATATAAATTGGTTAAGAAATAAGTTAACAAATATATAAAAATCTAAAAGTAATGATCGACTCCTTACTTAAAAAATTTGACTTGTAACAATAATATAATAGTTGTAATATAATAATAGTTTGATAAATAAGTTAACAAACATATAAAACCTAAACATAATAATAAATTCCTAAAGACAACCTAACCTAACCTAACCTAACACTCCACCTCATAGTGATCCTTGAAGAATGGTGAGGCGAGGAACTGTGTGGTGATTGCCTTGAGTCTGTCCGCTCGTTGATGCTGGCCGTGTATTGTGAACTTGAGCACGAGGCCGTCCAATGACCGCCTCACTGCATGGCTGTTGACGGCCAGGCAGTGGTGGTACAGCAGGTTGGACAACACAAACTGCTCACTGCGGATAAAGTTTTCCTCCCCTTCCTGAAAGACATAAAGAAAGGGTGACAAAGAGTGATGGTGAAGAGTGAAGGGTTTGTGTATTAAGACTTTAACACTTTATAAAGACATATGTATATTTCAGAGTACTAACTAACTAACTAACACATACAGTCTCTTAACATCCCACACATTTTACGGCATTTCCAAATTCAACGTAAACCAACAGAAAAACACATTAACAAATTTACGTTAATACTTTATGTTAATACCTTACATTAACACCTTCTGTTAATACCTTAAATCCAAGGACGTGAGTGATCAGTTGTTGGGTGAGGGCATCAAACTTGCCCTGGCTGGTTGTCATCCTTCTCACCCTTCCTTCACCCTTCTTCTAACACCTTACACTGTCTTGTTCTACTGTAAGGCTGGTCACGTCTATCCAAGGCTGGTGCAAGGGGAGTGACATAACTTCATTGTACATAGCTAACACAATCTGCGGGTAAAATGGAGATAAGGTTAGCCTACTAATTTTGAGGTTCTAAGCTAAAATAACCTAACCCTAACCCCAACCTAACCTAACCGTGCGGGGCTGTAACCAGATATCTGACATGTAAGTATTAACCTCGGGAATAAAATTGGAGGCCGTACAGAGAAGCTTCACCAGCAGAATCAGCAGTGTGCACCACTTCAACTACTGGGAGAGGCTGAAGGCACTAAGTCTATACTCCCTTCAAAGGTGAAGAGAACGCTATACAATCATCTATGTGTGGAAGACCTTGGAAGGAATTGTGCCGAATGTAGGGATCCAAGTAAATGAACATCCAAGAAGAGGGCGACTATACTATGTCAGAAGAACCGAGGCCATCTCACAAAGAATTGGTAGCATAGTACACAACTCCTTCGCGATGAATAGGGCACGTCTGTTCAATGCTGCACCAAAGGCCATCAGAGATCTGTCAGGGGTCACAAGCGACCAATTCAAACATCAATTGGACAGATGGCTAGCAGCAGTACCAGATGAACCCCCAACACCAGGCTACCCCAGCACTACAAGCAACTCCATCATCAACCTGTGGAGGGCCGAAGAAGTAGAGCTGCCTGGTCGCAGCAGATGTATTCCTTCCTCACAGCTTCATAACACACTTCATTATGCTAGTTTTAATGCATTACCTTTCATAACACTTACACATCCACTGTTTCCTCATTAAATAGTAAATAAACACTGTTGTTACTGCTGCCGCCTGATTCCCGCCATATTTTTAGTGTTATTATTTTTGTTTTGTTTCACACTTTCCAACGGTGTCACTCTGTTTTATTTATTTTTTTCTTATAGGCTAACTTAGTTTAATCTAATTGAATATATTGTAACTTAAATAAATTAGTGATAGCCCAACTAGTCTAAACTAACCAAATTTAAGGTTTTCTATTTCAAATCTAACTTTTTTTTTTTTTTTTTCCATTTCAAATTTAACTTTTTTTCCATTTCAAATTTGAATTTTTTTCCGTTGACCTTTTTCCGTCAGAAGACACTTGACCCTGGTGTGAGCAGGTGTGTTAATTAAGGTGTGAGGTGTTCAAGGTGCGTTAATTAAGGTTTAAGGTGTTCAAGGTGCGCTAATTAAGATGTAAGGTGTAACAAATGCATTAATTAAGGTGTTTAAGGTGTTAATGTCGTTATAATTAATGTCTTTTATTGATGTTGGATACGTGTCTGCACTTAATTAATATAGCTTAATCATTATAATTTCATGTTTATTTAGTTTTTTAGTTTGTATTAACGAAGGATGAATGAATATAAGTATTCATTTGTTCTCGTGTTGGTGATAATATTCCAATTTTTTTTCTTAAGTAGGCCTATCCCATAAGTCAGAATTCCTTTGAAAATAATAATATAATGTAGTTGTTGCTGTACATAACACATCACATATAACACACATGTACGTATTCTTTACAGTCAAACAACGGAAGAGGAATAAACCACAGAAAAGACGATTCATTGCAAACACACCAGCTATATATATATTAATAATGAAGTAAAATAATATAAAACAGTGAGATTGAAAATAAAATAGTGATCCCTCCCTCTCTTGGTGCCAGAATCTGCTTCGACTGCTTTGACTCCGCCCGGACACACTCGCCCAGCCTCGACACACTCGCCCAGCGGAGCCACGGAGCCTCGAAGGTAAGTTGTCTCATTTCATTGTACATTTCCTATTAATACCTGACATTAAGTTATGTTTAAAACCCTGTGGTGTTATGATATCGTTGATGCCAGTTAGTAGACGGTATGTGGCAGTAATGGAGTGTACGTGGCAATTATACACAAGATGATTGATGTTATAACTGTTATGGCCGCCATGTTTAGCTACAATTTAACAAGAGGCAATTATTACGAACCCTAGACTCCCTTGCCTCTTTTTTTTTTTATATCACTAGGCAAGCTAATCACCAGCTAATATGTAACTAATCACTAGGTAAGGTAATGATAAGAATTTAACCTAATATTATAAGTGGTAAGTAAACAAGGCCATTAGTCATGTTTACTCAAACCTAAAACACGGAAGAGTATAAAGTTTTGGACGCAATATCACTGTACTTATATTCTTTTTGGTTAGAAATGCATCGTGTATTAAGTTTATACAGTTTATTGTGGTCGTAATATTATGTGACCTCGGAACGTTTTGTGATTGGCTGTGACGTAGAAGACTCACAGTAACCCGCCACTCTGATTGGCTCCTCATGGCGTCAGAACCATTACTACCTTTTCAGCCATCAACATGACAGAAAAAAAAGGTATTATTTTACATCTTCACCAGCATGCTCTAGAGAATTCAGAGTTATATTAATACATTACCTGATGAACTCTAAAAAGGTTTTCTTGATTATATTTCCGTCGCAAATTCCTAGTTTGTGAGATATTCAATGTTTTCTATGAGACCTTCTCTTCGAGTTGAGTGTTGTGAGAGGCTGATAGGTGTTAGGGTGGTAAGTGTATTATTTGTTTGTATAGGGAAAGGAAGCCAAAGATCTACCTAATTCTACCTAATACAAATACAATGAAAACCTATCACATCACTTGAAGGAGGATTACTGTTGGCCATCTTGCGGTGGTAGGAGTAATGCAAGTCTCTCTCTCTCTCTCTCTCTCTCTCTCTCTCTCTCTCTCTCTCTCTCTCTCTCTCTCTCTCTCTCTCTCTCTCTCTCCCCTACACACACACACACACACACACAGACAGAGGGCGTGCCGTGGGCAGTGTTAAGGTTGGGTCGTCGTTACGTTAATGGGCGGAGCATCTGTACTGTGGGCGGGCGGGCGGGTGTTGAGGTACAATTGCCATATCTGTGAGGGCGGCGGGCGGGCGTGTGAGGGCGGCGGCAGTAGTGTTGGGATCGCGGGTAAGGGCGGGGCGGTGATTATTATTAAGATAAAGTCTGGCGGGCAAGTTATTCCCTGAGAGAGGTTAGTTTTTTGTGGGCGGGCAGCGAGGCGATGAAAGAACATGCTGCCGGGCAATGATTACACACACACACACACACACACACACACACACACACACACACACACACACACACACACACACACACACACACACACACACTTACTTTGCTTCTTTCTCTTACTGTCGTCTTTACAGGGTCTGGGGACAAGCGGGACTTTTTTTAAACGTATTTTTGTTGTCCCTTAGCCAGTACCCTTTCAATGTATATAAAACAAAAAAACAGCGGCGGTGGAGGGAGAGGGATATGGGGGGGCGTGACCTAGGACACACACCAGGGGCTGCTTGAGTGTGTTACAAAGCACCTCAGTAATGTGTGTTTACAAGGCATAGTCATAATTACACCTGTCTGTGCTTTACCTGAACACGTGAAATGAACACCTGCCCCACCTTTGTATAGGCTACTGTACCTATACCTGTTACCTTAATTAATACCTGCAGGACATGATTTAGTTACTGGTTACTAAGTACACACAGAGACAAACAGCTACATATGTGGTTTCCAGTACGTGTATAATATAATGAAATCCACTTCAAATGAATGAATACTAAATGAATACTATAAATGAATACATGCCCGGTGCCTACATCACTGTTACTTACAATATACTCAAATAAACTTCAAAAAAATGAATACTAAATGAATAATAAATGAATACATAATGCATACTAAATGAATACATCACTATTGCTTCCCTGGTGCCGCCAAACACCTCAGTATAACACACCGATAAATGTGTTTTTTATTATTATTATTAATGCTTTGAACACTAATGGAAGAAAGTAATGTGTAGGTTTGTACGTACTTACATTCTGCCTTCTGTCATTTACTATGTTGAATGTTGCATATTGAGAGAGAGAGAGAGAGAGAGAGAGAGAGAGAGAGAGAGAGAGAGAGAGAGAGAGAGAGAGAGAGAGAGAGAGAGAGAGAGAGAGAGAGAGAGCGAGCCAGGTATGCAGTTCATACCCCTTCCCCTCTTATCTCCATCCCTCCTCCCCTTCTTGCTCTATTCTCGATCATATCCCTTTCCCCGTTCTCTCTCTCTCTCTCTCTCTCTCTCTCTCTCTCTCTCTCTCTCTCTCTCTCTCTCTCTCTCTCTCTCTCTCTCTCTCTCTTTCTCTCTCTCCCCCTGTCTCCCTCTCCCTCTCTCTCTCTCTCGTTGCTTTGCTAATCACTATTTTGGTCTCTGCTTTGAGTTGGTGTCCAAGTTTGAGTGACAGCTGACAGCATGCCTTAGACAGCTCAGGTGCATGCTGGGTACTTCTCTCTCTCTCTCTCTCTCTCTCTCTCTCTCTCTCTCTCTCTCTCTCTCTCTCTCTCTCTCTCTCTCTCTCTCTCTCTCTCTCTCTCTCTCTCTCTCTCTCTCTCTCTCTTATCGTCTTTTTTTTCTTTGATATGTCGAAGGTTTTGCCATAATCCATAATGTTCTGTTTTTAGATCACTCAGAAAGAATGTTTAGGTAATTCTCTCGATTTGCAATGACGCTTAAAAAATTTTCTTGTTTGCAATGAAGCTTAAATTCTGTTTGTAATCACGTTTGCAAATTCTCTGTGTTTGCAATCACGCTGGAAAATGACCTTGGATCCTTAAAACTAAACATTTATTTATTTATTCATATATTTTCATTTCTATAAGTGTTCCGAGAGAGGTCCCGCAGGGCTTGTGTTGTGCTGTGACCTTGAAATTTGTTTTAATGCATTCTTGTCACGCACATTCTTCGTCTAATGCGGTAAACTATTATTTTTTTTTTACCCTGAAACGTTTGATAATAATGGGCAGCAATGCGTAGGTAGTTAATGTTAGGTTTGGTAATGTTAGGTTAGGTTAGGTTAGGTTATTATCGTGGTTTGGGAATGCTCAGTTTTCTTTTAAATATATACAATTTTTATTTGTATTTCATCGTAAGCTGTTGTCGTTATTATAAGTATAGTATAATTAATCTTTTCTCTACCATCACCGTTATTGTTTTGTTTTCTTGCTTTACTTGTTTGCCTTTCTACATGACAACTATATAAGTGTTTCCTTGCATTATACATTGTTTCATCAACGTAACCTAACCTTTGTCTGTCCTCTGTTAGTGCAATAATACTTAACTTTATCTTATTCTTATCATTAGCAACAGGTTCGCTTCCTTCCATTATTATTATTATTATTATTATTATTATTATTATTATTATTATTATTATTATTATTATTATCATTATCATCATCATCAACTGGCTAGCTTCTCCCGACGTCTTTTTTTTTACACTATCAACCTATTTGTAATCTTCCCTCCGTCTACGCAGTATTATTTATCTACACTTATTATTATTATCATTATCTAGTCTTTTCTCCCCACGTCCAAGCAACAACAACAACAACAACAACAACAACAAGTTATTATAATCTTTCTTAACACTGTATCAACCTAGTAATCTACACAGTATTATTTATCTACACTTTCATTATCATTATTTTAGTTTTTTTTTATGCTATTATCATGTATTGAGCGGAGGAGGAGGAGGAGGAGGAGGAGGAGGTGGTGTTGTTGTATGAATGGGTCTGGAATCAGTGTGGTGTGGTGGTGCCCTCTGTTAGGCTGTCAAGAAACGTTTATTTATCACCTCATCGCTACAAAAACGTGGAGTGCCGCTGGCCGTGACTCCCCCTCCTCCCCCTCCTCCTCCTCCGGTTAACAGTCGAACGCGCTAACCGATTGTGCCACTGAGACCAGAGGGCGTGAGGGCTGCCCACTATTTATGTAGCCGAGTGTGGAATTATTCGATTTGATCCTGAACCTACTAGTATATTAACAGGAGGAGGAGGAGGAAGAGGAATACAAGGGGAATACAAGGGAACACAAACAGCAACAGACCCTAGGGTCCCTGCGAAGGCTGTTTGATATAACTACTCTACACTAACTACTTGAATTAGAGAAAGGATAGTACAGTGGAAGGCTCCTCCCCTCCCACCCATCCCTCCAGCCTAAGTTGACAGGAAAATAAGTGATACCATGTAGTATAGAAAAACTACATGTAATTTTCAAGGTAATTGTGAAATAGTATAAAAAAAAAAAAATAGCGGAGGATACTATACTATACTATACTATATTATACTATACTATACTATACTATACTATACTATACTATACTATACTATACTATACTATACTACCACTAATGCTGGTACAGAATCACATGCTCATATCAAATGGGAACTGGTGCAGTAGACACAGACCAGTAGGAGTCGTACTGCAACTGCTGTTCAGGTAGAGATTTGATTCTCATTTACTTCGGATCAAGGGATCGCTCCGTACCCTGACAACCAACAACTGCAGCCCCCCACCAGTCTGAGTCACTCTACACCATGAATCCCTTAATTACATTTAAGATTTAAAAATGTATATTTATTCTGTAACGAACATTGCCAGCCGGGGATTACATTCAAGCTGTTTGTCGAGGAGGAGGAGGAGGAGGAGGAGGAGGAGGAGGAGGATTACAAAGGATTATAAAGGAATGTAAACAGTGACAAACGCACTGGTTCCTACTTGGCTGTTTGATTTGATTTCTTTAACTACAAAATAAATGATTAAATAGTCTGAAGAGATATTAAGTAATTATCGAGGCGTTTTTTTAATAGTTTCTACGGGAGCTGAGTTAATGAGGGTCGTCCAGGAGGAGGAAGAGGAAGAGGAGGAGGAGGAGGAGGAGGAGGAGGTGTGTTTATGCAGGTATAACACAGAGAAGAATGAATGTTTGGTGCATGAGAAACACCATTTTTAGGGTCGTTGGCAGGGTGGGCAGGGTGGTGATGGTGGTGGTGGTGATGGTGGTGATGATGTGCATGCATTTGTGTGTGGAGCCAAGCAAGGCGGGGCGGGGCGGGGCGGGGCGGGGCGGGGCTGGGTGACAAGGACGACTAAACAAAAGAGAGAGAGAGAGAGAGAGAGAGAGAGAGAGAGAGAGAGAGAGAGAGAGAGAGAGAGAGAGAGAGAGAGAGAGAGAGAGAGAGAGAGAGAGAGAGAGAGAGAGAGAGAGAGATGTATACGGAAGGAATTAAGACACAAGAAGAAAGAGAGTAAGATAAAGAAATTTAGCAATTTTTCTGTCAGAACAGATGCCACGCTCTCTCTCTCTCTCTCTCTCTCTCTCTCTCTCTCTCTCTCTCTCTCTCTCTCTCTCTCTCTCTCTCTCTCTCTCTCTCTCTCCACCATCAACAAATACGGTCTTGAGGCGTCAGTTCAAAATATAACGCAGTGTGACTTTCCTTGCT
>JAPQNM010000018.1:22598605-22603605 GCA_029783475.1 Metacarcinus magister
TGTATTTCTCTTTCTTCCCTTCTCTCTCTCTCTCTCTCTCTCTCTCTCTCTCTCTCTCTCTCTCTCTCTCTCTCTCTCTCTCTCTCTCTCTCTCTCTCTCTCTCTCTCTCTCTCTCTCTCTCTCTGCCTGCGACTCTACCTTTACTTTATTTAAATTTTGACTTTTTCACCTTTCTATTGATTTATGAATTTATTTATTTATTTATTTATTTATTTATTTATTCACCTTCGTCTTGAAAACATTCCTTTATATTCATTTAATTTTTATTTTTACACCAATTAATTTATTTGTTTTTTATTTTATTTATTTATTTATTTATTTGATTTGATTTATTCAGTGTCTTTATTTTGGAAACGCGAACTTCGTATACATTTCAGAAAGCAAATCGTATGAAAAAAAACTTCTGAAGAAAATTAACTTTATAAAAATTTCCATCACTTTACTCTATTTATATTATTACTTTTACACTTATTTATTGATCTATTTATTCATTTATTTATTTATTTATTTATTTATTTATTTATTTATTTATTTATTTATTTATTTATTTATTTATTTATTTATCAACGTATTCAAAACATAATTATATTCATTTAATTTCTCTCACTTTATACTGAAGAGAGAGTGAAATTATTCTAAACTTTCTTTCTTATTCTATTTATATTTAATCATTTATAGAGAAGAAAGGAACACCTGTACCCTAGACGACTCCACCTGTGTGTGTGTGTGTGTGTGTGTGTGTGTGTGTGTGTGTGTGTGTGTGTGTGTGTGTGTGTGTGTGTGTGTGTGTGTGTGTGTCGTGGCCTTAAACTTTGTTCCACCTTTAGGTTTTATCAGAATTGTCCATCCATCGTGAGAGAGAGAGAGAGAGAGAGAGAGAGAGAGAGAGAGAGAGAGAGAGAGAGAGAGAGAGATGCTGGCTTTATCTCTCCACTTTGCTCTCTCTCCTCCGCTTATCTCCCGACACGTGTCTAGGAGGAAGGGGTGTGCCGGGATGCCTCAAGGTTGGGGGGAGGGGGGGAGGGGGTGAGGGGGTGATGGGGGTCGTGTAAGGTAATTTTATATACGTCTCTCTCTCTCTCTCTCTCTCTCTCTCTCTCTCTCTCTCTCTCTCTCTCTCTCTCTCTCTCTCTCTCTCTCTCTCTCTTTATCTTTCACCATTTGCTTATTCCTTCCTTCGTCTTTCCATCCTCCACGATCCTCTCCTTTCCTCTCTCTTCTTCTCCTTTTCTACTGTTCCTCCTTCCTCCTTTCTTTTGTCTATATGTACCACTTTTTCCCTTCCCTTCCCTTCCCTTCCCCTCCCTTCCCCTCCCTTCCCCTCCCCTCCCTTCACTTCCCTTCCCTTCCCTTCCCTCCCTTCCCTTCCCTTCCCTTCCCTTCCCTTCCCTTCCCTTCCCCTCCCTTCCCTTCCCCTCCCTTCCCTTCCCCTCCCTTCCCTTCCCTTCCCTTCCCCTCCCTTCCCTTCCCTTCCCCTCCCTTCCCCTCCCTTCCCTCCACCCACGGTCCATTACTGACAGGTGGAAGGAGAGCCGCCCTACTTCCACCTGCACGGCGCCCACACACCCACACCCACACCCACACCCACACCCACACCCACACCCACGTAAACAACCCTAGAACCACCACACACTCACTCACTCACTTACTCACTATACTACCATCACTCACGCACACTACGATCACTCACTCATTCACTATCACTCACTCACTCACTCACTCACTTACTTACTGATTCACTCACTCATTCACTCACTGGATCTGACCTTTTGTCTCTATCAAGTAGATATTATAGTAGTAGTGTAGCCACACGGACAGCCTCGTTAGGTCCAGTACGACTGCTGCTGTCTGTTCTTCCTTTGTACTCCTGTTAGTTTCCTGAAGCACTGAGATAAAAAACACGTAAATTCAAAATGATATTATATTGTTCATGCGATTTTTCTTTTAAATTTTGTTTCCTCGTGAATTGTTTTGTTGAGTTCCTGTTTGGTCTTTATCTTGTATTGTTCTGCATGAGTCAACTGTGTGTGTGTGTGTGTGTGTGTGTGTGTGTGTGTGTGGTGTGTGTGTGTGTGTGTGTGTGTGTGTGTGTAGCAGTGATACCCCGTCACCATATGTTGTTATGCTGTGTGGTGCTCTGTGCTGCACTTAAACTTGAACTAAAGCTGATGGAGTTTCCTTACTTCACTTCTTTTGTTTTCTTGTGTGTGTTTTCCCGGCGTGGTCTGAGAGCCAGCTGTGTCACCACCACCTTTACTTCCTCTTTCTCTTCCTCCTCCTTCACTTCTTCTTCCTTCTCTTCCTCCTCGTTCACTTCCCCCTCCTTCACTTGTTCCTGCTTCACTTCCTCCTTCACTCACTTCTTCCTGCGTCATAGTCCCCCAATGTTTACTTGGAGTTTCTTAAAGCAGACAGTGAGCCTGGTGTGAAAGTTACAGACTCATGCAAACTGTTGTTCTTACACGTCAACTTAACCAAACCTAACCTAACCTAACTTAACTTAACTTAACTTAACTTTACCGTATCTAACCTAACCTTACCTTACCTTACCTTACCTTACCTTACCTTACCTTACCTTACCTTACCTTACCTTACCTTACCTTACCTAAAAAAACAAACAAATAAGGGTCAGAATTGAAAAAGAGAGAGAGAGAGAGAGAGAGAGAGAGAGAGAGAGAGAGAGAGAGAGAGAGAGAGAGAGAGAGAGAGAGAGAGAGAGAGAGAGAGAGAGTAGAACTAAAGAGAGTAACTGAATTGTGAACAACAGATATGAAAATAAAATAAGGAATACTAAAATAAAAGATAAAGGCGTCAGAATGAAAGAAAGAGAAATAGAGTAATGGCTGTGAAAGGTGAGGTTTGATGGCTTGTTGCTGGGCTCGGCAGGTGAGGTGGGTTGAGGGATGGGGTGAGGGCGGGTTTGTCTGTGTTGGGGCGGGGCGGGTGCGGGTTTTTTAAGGGTAGAACGGGGCAGGTGCGGGCGGGTGCGGGTTTGTTAGGGGCGGGGCAGGGGCGGGGCATTCTCAGAAGCCTGAATCCCCGCCTTTCAATTCCCATAACAACTGATAGAAGTGAAAGAACCTCAAATTTCGTCAGTTTATGTAAATGGAGGAAAATGTGTGTGTGTGTATGTCCGTATGTCTGTATGTGTGTATGTATGTGTATGTGTGTGTGTGTGGTAAGGGATCACACATATGCTGAGGTGGTTTTATGAGGGAGGGGAGGGGGGCAGGCAATGTATACTGGGTTACGTCAGAGGCTGAACAGATGCATGCGTGACTGCACGTCTCCACCAGAACGACCGAGGTGTGTGTGTGTGTGTGTGTGTGTGTGTGTGTTGTGTGTGTGTGTGTGTGTTTTACATTAAAAGGGTAGTGGCTAAGGGAAAAATAAATTAAGTATATAAAAAAAATCCCGCTTGTCGCCAGACCTTGTAAAGAGAACAACAGTAGGAGAAATATAGACATGGGGGAAAGTCCAATTTAATGTGAGAAGTGTCTTGACACTCCTCTTTTGAAAGAGTTTAAGTCATAGGCAGGTGGAAAAACAGACAAAGGAAGAGAGTTCCAGAGTTTACCAGTGTAAGGGATGAAAGAGTGAAGATACTGGTTAACTCAAGCATTAGGTAGATGGACAGAATAGGGATGAGAAGAAGTAGAAAGTCTTGTGCAGCGAGGCCACGGTAGGGGGGGAGGCATGCAGTTAGCAAGTTCAGAAGAGCAGTCAGCATGAAAATAGCGGTAGAAGATAGACAAAGATGCAACATTGCGGCGGTGACTTAAAGAGTGAAGACAGTCAGTTAGAGGAGGAGAGTTGATAAGGTGATAAGCTTTAGACTCCACCCTGTTTAAAAGAGCTGTGTGAGTTGAGCCCCCCCAGACATGTGAGCCATACTCCATACATGGGCGGATAAGGCCCCTGTACAGAGCAAGCAGCTGAGAGGGAGAGAAAAATGGACGTAGACGCCATAGGACACCTAACTTCTTGGAAGCTGATTTAGCAAGAGTAGAAATATGAAATTGCCAGTTTAGATTTTTAACAAAGGATAGACCGAGTGTGTTTAATGTGGAGGAGAGGAGAAGTTGAGTGTCATTGAAGAAGAGGGGATAGTTATCTGGAAGGTTATGTCGAGTAGATAGTTGTAGAAATTGAGTTTTTGAGGCATTGAACAAAACTAGGTTTGCTCTGCCCCAATCAGAAACTAGTGAAAGATCAGAAGTTAAGCGTCCTATAGTATCTCGCCTTGAGTCATTTAATTTTTGTTGGGTTGGGCGTCTGTTGTACGACGTTGGAAAATGCAAGGTGGTGTCATCAGCATAGGAGTGGATAGGGCATTGAGTCAGATTTAGGAGATCATTGATGAATGATAGAAAGAGAGTGGGTGATAGGACAGAACCCTGAGGATCACCTATGTTGATAGTTTTAGGGGAAGAACAATGACCGTCCACTACAGCAGCAATAGACCGGTCGGAAAGGAAACTAGAGATGAAGGTACAGAGAGAAGGATGGACTCCGTAGGAAGGTAGTTTAAAAATTAAAGATTTATACCAGACTCTATCGAAGGCTTTCGATATGTCAAGGCCGACAGCAAAGGTTTCACCGAAGTCCCTAAAAGAGGATGACCAAGATTCAGTTAGGAAAGCAAGAAGATCACCAGTAGATCGGCCTTTACGGAAACCATACTGGCAATCAGAGAGAAGGTTGTGAGCTGATAGATGCCTCATTATCTTCTTGTTAAGGACAGACTCAAAGGCTTTAGAAAGGCAGGAAATCAAAGCTATAGGGCGGTAATCCTTCCGAGAATCAAGGCCAGAGAGGGCATGGAAAACGTCATAATAAAGAATTTTAATTTTAGGGATGAAGTAGTCAGAGGGTGGAGGAGTAGGAGGAATATGCCCAGTATCATCCAAAGTAGAGTTGGTAGCAAAGGTTTGAGCGAAGAGTTCAGCTTTAGAGAAAGAAAAGACAGCTGTGGGGCCATCTGGTTGAAGTAAAGGAG
>JAPQNM010000018.1:22608605-22611105 GCA_029783475.1 Metacarcinus magister
CAGTTATCCCTTACCAGTTAACAGTCATCAGTTACCAGTTAACAGTTACTAATACTTTTCCAGAATCAAGATAGCAATTTTTGAGCAAGACAAACAGACAAAGACAAACAGATAGATAGATAGATAAATAGATACAAACAGACAGACAGACAGACAGGGACAGACAGAGAGACAGATTCATAGACAGATAAATAGACACAAACATATAATGCAAGACAGACAGACAGACAGACAGACAGACAGATGGCGTGACATGACAGAACACGAACTGAGAGATAAATAAAGACAGATTAACAGACAGACAGACAGAGAGACAGACGTAACAAAACAAAATTGACAGACAGACAGACAGGTAACATTACACACACACACACACACACACACACACACACACACACACACACAACACACACACCACACACACACTTTTTTTTCTCTCTTCTCCTCGATAACATCTCATTAAGTTTCATGAATGTAAAGAAATACCGAGGAGGAGGAGGAGGAGGAGGAGGAGCGAGAGAGGAATTAAGGAAAAGTAAATATAGACAAGAAAATAACCAACAACATTCCTGTGTGTGTGTGTGTGTGTGTGTGTGTGTGTGTGTGTGTGTGTGTGTGTGTGTGTGTGTGTGTGTGTGTGTGTATGTGTGTGTGTGTGTAACAAGGACACACACACATTATTAAAAACAAGGGGAATGAACTTGCTAAATTCCGAACCTATATTTAGCCTTGACTGACTTACCTCCCCCTCCTCCCCTCCTCCTCCTCCTCCTCCTCCTCCTCCTCCTCCTCCTCCCCTTTGTGCTGTCCGTCCCTCGCCCGTCACACTCCTTAACGCCAAGTCTGACATGCTAAACCTCCCTTCCTTTTGTCCTCTACACACTAATAATGGCGGGGACCTCTCTCTCTCTCTCTCTCTCTCTCTCTCTCCTCTCTCTCTCTCTCTCTCTCTCTCTCTCATTACTTCATATCTTCCTTCCTTCTTTTTTCCTTATTAATCTATCTCTTTGCTCTCCTGTTTCTCTCTCCTTTGTCTTTTCCTTCTCTCTCTCTCTCTCTCTCTCTCTCTCTCTCTCTCTCTCTCTCTCTCTCTCTCTCTCTCTCTCTCTCTCTCTCTCTCTCTCTCATTAGTCTTCCTTTGCGACAGTAGGGTGTGTGTATGTGTGTGTGTGTGTGTGTGTGTGTGTGTGTGTGTGTGTGTGTGTGTGTGTGTGTGTGTGTGTGTGTGTGTCACTTAAGAGCCTCCCCCTTCAAGGCCGTTCGTTCAGCCTACTGTCTCCTTCCTTCTCTTCCCCCTTCCCCTTCCCCTCCCTTTTCCCCTTCCCCTTCCCCTTCCCCCTTCCCCTTCCCCTCCCCCTTCCCCTCCCCTCTCTCTCTCTCTCTATCCCTTTTTTTTTAGATTTTCATCTCCAATCTCCATTTTCTTTTCTCTCCTTGCTACTTTCACTTCTCTCTCTCTCTCTCTCTCTCTCTCTCTCTCTCTCTCTCTCTCTCTCTCTCTCTCTCTCTCTCTCTCTCTCTCTCTCTCTCTCTCTCTCTCCATATAGTCCTCCTTTTCTTCCCCCTTCATTCCTCTCTTTTTTTCCCCTTCATCTTAAACCACCAACTTTTTTTCCCCTCTTCCTTTTGCCCCCATTAATTTTTTCCCTATTCTATCTTTCTTTCCTCCTCCTCTTCCTCCTCCTCCTCCTTCTCTCCCTCTTACCATTTTAATTTTTTTCCCCTCTTCTCTTTCCTTCTCTTCTAATCCTTCCTTACATAACTTATCGCCTCCTTCCATTCCTCCTCCTCCTCCTCCTCCTCCTCCTCCTCCTCCTCCTCCTCCTCCTCCTCTTGCTCATGTAAGGCAGAACAGGAAGGACTGCAGAGGCCCCCAGACACTCCCCTTCAGAGGACTATTATCTAACGGTGTGCTGAGGGAGGGTGGGAGGGGGGGGCAGGAGTAGGTGTATATGTTTGGGGTGAAGATATGTGTGTGGTGAAAGTATGTGTTTGGGGTGATGGTGAGTGTTTGGGGTGAAGAAGGGGTGTAAGTTTGTGTGTTTGGGGTAGTGAAAGGGTGAAGGTGTGTGTAGGGTGATGGTGGGGTGAAGGAGTGTGTGTTTGTAGTGATGGATGGGTGAAGGAGTGTGTGTTTGGGGTGATGGAGGGATGAACTTAGCTGGGATGTGTACTACTGGGGGTAAGGAATTTTTTTTTTTTTCAATGTCTTGCACTTGTGGCGTACGGTAGGCTTGATGGAGGCTCTTTAGATGATCGACCTCTGCCCGTTAGTAGCGCAGGTTTTATATATTGTTTTATAGTGACGCCTTGTTTGCTTCCTAGGGTATGTGTGTGTGTGTTTGTGTGTGTGGGGGTGGGTGGGGGTGGCGGAAGCATCATGCTGGCGGGCGTCTGGTGGACACCTGATACATCCTTCCGGGGTGTTGTGCCGTGATGGGGTGTTTTGGTGATGGGGTGATGGGGTGAGTGTCAGCATGGCGCCCCTCGTAAACAGGTG
>JAPQNM010000018.1:22631105-22633605 GCA_029783475.1 Metacarcinus magister
TCTCTCTCTCGCTCTGTCTCTCTCTCTCTCTCGCTCTGTCTCTCTCTCTCTCTCTCTCTCTCTCTCTCTCTCTCTCTCTCTCTCTCTCTCTCTCTCTCTCTCTCTCTCTCTACTCTCACTCTCTACTCTCACACACACACACACACACACACCACACACACACACACACACACACACACACACACACACACACACACACACACACACACACACACACACACACACACACACACACACACACACACACACTTTATTCACATCTCACAATACATCTGTTATCACCTCAGCCTAAAAAATTTCCTTAACATCTACACTGACGAGGAGGAAGAAGACGAGGAGGAAGACGATGACCCACACCACGTTAGGGGAGTCTAGGCGGGGTGACGAGGTGGGGGCGGGGCGGGGTGGGGCGACGAGGCAGGGCGGGGCGGGGCGGGGCGGGGCAGGGCGGGGCAGGGCCGGGTGGAGTACACTAAAGGGAGAATTGTGTGGCTTTGAAGGGGAGTGAAGGGAAAAATATAGAGGGGGAAAGTGAAGGCTATGGGAGGGGAGGTGACAGGAAGAGAGAGAGAGAGAGAGAGAGAGAGAGAGAGAGAGAGAGAGAGAGAGAGAGAGAGAGAGAGAGAGAGAGAGAGAGGAGAGAGAGAGAGAGAGAGGAGAGAGAGAGAGAGAGAGGGGGGGGGAGGGGTTAAGGGGACGGGTAAGATGGAAGATGGTGTTGATGGTGGTGGTGAGGGGTTAAGGGTACTGGTGAAGGGAGAGGAAAGGGTGATGAAGTAGTGGTGAGGGAGAGAGAGAGAGAGAGAGAGAAGAGAGAGAGAGAGAGAGAGAGAGAGAGAGAGAGAGGTGGTTGTGGTGGTGGTAGTGGTGATGACACTGACCAGATAACACCACAACACCACAACACCACAGTTAAGGACCACCCGTTAAGGTACCCACACCATCCATCTTGGTGAATATCCCCTACCCTTCACCCCAACCATGACCACCACCATCACCACCACCACCACCACCACCACCACCACCACCACCACCACCACCACCACCACCACCACCACCACCACCACCACCACCACCACCAATAGGAGTGTCTGGCTAGATTTTTTTTCAAGTAATTATTTTGGGAAGGAGAAAAAAAATCAATGAAAACTTATTATATTACATCATTATTAATATTACCACCAGTGTTTCCACCTCAACCTGGATCAGTATTGTATTGTATTGTATTGTTTGTATTGTATTGTCATAAGTAACAATACACAATGATTTCTAGGTGAGGTATTTTTACGTGAACTCTGCAAAGGTACAATAATTTTTTTTTTTATATTCCTAATACTGTTGTAATATCTCCCAACTTATTAAATTAATTTGTTCTGTGTGGCATGACTGTAGTGTGTGTGTGTGTGTGTGTGTGTGTGTGTGTGTGTGTGTGTGTGTGTGTGTGTGTGTGTGTGTGTGTGTGTGTCTGTGTCTGTGTGTGTGTGAAGTAAAGATGTCTTTGTTTTCATTATAAAATACATTAAAAATTTGGAATCATGTGTATATCATGAGAGAGAGAGAGAGAGAGAGAGAGAGAGAGAGAGAGAGAGAGAGAGAGAGAGAGAGAGAGAGAGAGAGAGAGAGAGAGAGAGAGAGAGAGAGAGAGAGAGTGAGAGAGAGAGAATCAACTGGTAAACATATAGATATATTATATATTTTATAGTTTAAATACATTAGCCTTGCCATTAGCTAATGAGGGAGATTGTGATAAGGTTTTGAGGTTGAACATTTATTAATATATTAACTTTGCACTTTATTATCAAGTTACTTAATGATATGTTTTAATTTTTTTTGTTTGTGTGTGTTTGTGTTTGTGTGTGTACGTTATTGATACTTAAGGTGTACATACAGTGTATACACAGCTGAGTTTGTATAGTGGTTTGTAATTGAAGTTTCCTCGAAAGAGTCTCGTCCTTCATGTTTAATTAAGTTCAGTTTATCTTTTATTTTGTGGTGAACTTTGTGAGGTAGATATTAAAAAAAAAAGATCAGTAAAGTACTATATGTATAAGATTGACTTCCTTGAATAACTATAATATATTTACAAAAAAGAAATATACTGAATTAATTTAAATTGAAGCAAATCATATATGAAAAGTTATACCATATATAAAAATCCCTTTCCTATTTCAATTGAGACATTCATAAACTCGTCTTATACTTTCTCTTAGTTACATCCGTATATATAAACAACGTCAACCTTGAGAATGTAAACAGTCTGAAATAAAACATCTTGATCAGATATATTAAACGGATAGATAAACAAACATGAAATAACCCACAAACACTTACCTGTAACAAACACACCTTTACAAACACACCTTAACAAACACACCTTTACAAACACACCTTTACAAACACACCTTTACAAACACACCTGATTTACATACAAGACTGACCTCACCTTACCCTCATTACACTCACTCACACCTCCTTTCCTCCCTCCCTCCCTTACCTCCTT
>JAPQNM010000018.1:22658605-22668362 GCA_029783475.1 Metacarcinus magister
TCCTTCCTTCCTTCCTTCCTTCCTTCCTTCTTTCCTTCCTTCCTGCTTTCACCTTACTCTCCAAGGCAAGGCGAGGCAAGGCGAGGCATATCTTTCCTTCCTTCCTTCACCTTCTCCACTATTTCACTTTCAGGAACTCACTAACACGCAAGGCAAGGCAAGGCAAGGCAAGGCAAGGCAAGGCAAGGCAAGGCAAGGCAAGGCAAGGCAGTGCGGGTTAGGGTGTAGCGGGGCGGGGCGTTGCGTAGGAGGTAGAAGCGAAGCGAGGCGTCAGTGTGTCGGTGAAGTGCCGTTCAAACCTTCCGTAGCAGCAGTGTTTTTGTACGACAGTAATAATAATAATTCACTGCGAAACACTCATGCAGAAGGGTATGTGTGTGTGTGTGTGTGTGTGTGTGTGTGTGTGTGTGTGTGTGTGTGTGTGTGTGTGTGTGTGTGTGTGTCATTTGTCATTGCATCTCGTGTGTGTGATACAGTCAGTTCATCTTAGCGTTGAGTGATGATGAGCTTCTTTGTCACACACACACACACACACACACAGACACACACACACACACACACACACACACACACACACACACACACACACATGCCACAAGGGGCGCCAAACCTCACAGTGTCTCGCCAGGTAGTAAGATAGGCGCCCTTAACACCATCACCTTTCTCATCTCCGCCTGCCACCACTTTCCCGTCCCCGCCTGCCACCACTTTCCCGTCCCCGCCTGCCACCACTTTCCCGTCCCCGCCTGCCACCACTTTCCCATCCCCGCCTGCCACACATAGGGACAGAAATACCTGGGATGGACAGGTAAACAGATGCTGTGATATTGCCCATAGCATCACCTGAGAGAGAGAGAGAAAAGAGAGAGAGAGAGAGAGATAGACCAGTAGTCGAAGGAGGAATTTTTTGTGAGATCAGTTTAAGATATAATATTTACGATGCCTCAACACTACCTTACCTACCTGCTTACCTGCTTACCTACTTACCTACCTTCCTTTCCTACCTACCTATTTACCTTCCTACCTGTGTTGATACCTGGAGGCAACGCATCTTTACATGTTATTTTAACCCAACACAGACAGACAGACAGACAGACAGACAGGTAGACAGGCAGGCAAGCAGGTAGGCAGGCAGGTAGGCAGGCAGGTAGGCAGGCAGGCAGGCAGGCAGGCAGGCAGGCAGCAGGCAGGCAGAGCAGGCAGGCAGGCAGGCAGGCAGGCAGGCAGGCAGGCAGACAGGCAGGCAGGCAGGCAAACAGGCAGGCAGGCAGGCAGGCAGGCAGGCAGGCAGGCAGGCAGGCAGGCAGGCAGGCAGGCAGGCAGGCAGGCAAACAGGCAGGCAGGCAGGCAGGCAGGCAGGCAGGCAGGTAGGCAGGTAGGCAGGCAGGCAGACAGACAGACAGACAGATAGACAGACAGACAGACAGACAGGCAGGCAGGCAGGCAGGCAGGCAGGCAGGCAGGCAGGCAGGCAGGCAGGCAGGCAGGCAGGCAGGCAGGCAGGCAGGCAGGCAAGCAAGCATTAGGCAGCTACCAGGCAGATACTATTAACCTATAACGCTACCATTTCCCTAACATCACCCTGCCATCACCCTGCCATTACCCTGTCACCTTAAAATTACCTTAACATCACCCTGCCATTACCCTGTCTCCTTGAAATTACCCTAACATCACCCTGTCTCACCCTGTCTCCCTTCTTCTGCTTCTTCTTCCTTTGGGATTCAATATTCACTACACTCAGAAAACACTCAATGCATATTACGTTGTGCAGATTACATAGTGCTTCCTTATACGCCCTTCCCGCAGGACACTACCCAGGAGGAGGAGGAGGAGGGGGAGGGGGAGGAGGAGGAGGAGGAGGGAGGAGGAGGAGGAGGAGGAGGAGGGAGGAGGAGGAGAAGGGCAAAAACTTGGTAATTGCTAATAATGTATAGTTTATGAACCTCATCTTAATATACTTCGTTATTTTTCATGGGGAGAAGAGAGAGAGAGAGAGAGAGAGAGAGAGAGAGAGAGAGAGAGAGAGAAGAGAGAGAGAGAGAGAGAGAGGACGAAGTACCTACAATATGTCTGTCAGAGAAATACTTTGAACGAATATTTTTCTCTCATTTATCTCACCTTTGTAATCCGATCTTTCTCCTCCTGTCACCTCTTCCTCTATTTATTCCATTACTCTTCCTCCCCCATTCCTTCCTTCCCCTTCCATTCCCCTTCCCTTCCCTTCCCTTCCCTTCCCTTCCCTTCCCTTCCCTTCCCTTCCCTTCCCTTCCCTTCCCTTCCCTCCCCCCCCCCTTAGGTTCCCTTCCTCCCCACGTATTTGTAACATAAACAAAAGTCACACGTTCCCCGAGAGAGAGAGAGAGAGAGAGAGAGAGAGAGAGAGAGAGAGAGAGAGAGAGAGAGAGAGAGAGAGAGAGAGAGAGAGAGAGAGAGAGAGATAGGTATTCCTCCTCGTCTCTTTATTATTTCTAATTTAAATATTTATACTACGAGGAAAGATGGAAGGGAAATTATAGGTGACAGGAAGAAAGGAATAGGGAAGGAAATAAGGAATGATAATAGGGATAAGAGAGAGGAAGGAAGGAAGGAAGGAAGGAATGAAGGAAGAGAAAGGAAAGGAATGAATGAAATGAGGAAATATATCATGACAGTAAAATAAGAGAAAATTATACAGAAGGAAGAGGAGGAGGAGGAAAAAGAATAGGAGGAGGAGGAGGAGGAGGACAGAAGAAATAAGATAAGAAGCAGAGGAGGAAAAGTACGGAACATTGAATGAAAAAAAAGGAGGAGGAGGAGGAGGAGGAGGAGGAGGAGGAGGAGGGGAGGAGGAGGAGGAGGAGGAGGAGGAGGAGGAGGAAGAAGAGGACGTTTCTACTTTACAACATGCGAAGTGACTTGACTCTCTGGTAGCTGGGTACATATTTTGTGCCGGAGGAGGAGGAGGAGGAGGAGGAGGAGGGAGGAGGAGAAGGAGGAGAAGGAGGAAGAAGGAAGGGACAGGAAAAGAAGGTGAGAGGTCAGAATGGGAGAATGGAAGAAGGGAAGTAGAGGGAAGATAAAGGAAAGGAAGAATGGAGGAGGAGGAGGAAAAGGAAGGAGGAGGAAGAAGAAATATTAATTGTTGAAAATATTTGTGATAATTAAGAACAATTTCCTAAGATTCAGAGAGAGAGAGAGAGAGAGAGAGAGAGAGAGAGAGAGAGAGAGAGAGAGAGAGAGAGAGAGAGAGAGAGAGAGAGAGAGAGAGAGAGAGAGAGAGAGAGTAATGAGGATATTGTGAGGGCAGCGATAAGATCTGTCTACTAATGGGAATGTTACGTCGACTCATGAATTTATGAGTGTGTGTGTGTGTGTGTGTGTGGTGTGTGTGTGTGTGTGTGTGTGTGTGTGTGTGTGTGTGTGTGAAAGAATGTGTTTTGTAGCAACTAAAATATGTAGCATGACCCCTATTCTCTCTCTCTCTCTCTCTCTCTCTCTCTCTCTCTCTCTCTCTCTCTCTCTCTCTCTCTCTCTCTCTCTCTCTCTCTCTCTCTCTCTCGCCTCCCCCCACCTCTTTACTGCATATTACCCTTTCTTCTTCCCTCCTTCCTTACTCTCCTTCCCTACATCTCTCCCTCCTCCTCCTCCTCCTCCTCCTCTTCCTCCTCCTCCTCCTCCTCCTCCTCCTCCTCCTCCTCCTCCTCCTCCTCCTCCTCCTCCTCCTCCTGGTGACAATAGAGACATGATCTCTCTTATGATGGGGACATAAATTTTCATGAAGAGATGGCATGGAGGAGGAGAGGAGGAGGAGGAGGAGGAGGAGGAGGAGGAGGAGGAGGAAGAGGAGGAGGAGGAGTAAAATATAGTCACTTGTGGAGGAAGAAAAAGAAAAAGAAAAGGAGGAGGAGGAGGAGGAGGAGGAGATGAAATTCTTGGTAGAGGAAGAGGAAGTGATAGAAGAGAAAGGAAATAAGGAAGGAAGGAAGGAAGGAAGGAAAGAAGGAAGGAAAGAAGGAAGCAAGAAAAGAAGGAAGGAAGGAAGGAAGGAAGGAAAAACCAAGACTATAATAATGATAAAAGGAGAGAGAGAGAGAGAGAGAGAGAGAGAGAGAGAGAGAGAGTGTGTCTGAAGGTCATGAAAGATAAGACAAATTAATGAACGGAGGAAAAAAATTAACGAAAAGGAGACAAGAGACAACGAAGGAAACTTGACACGAGAAAATGACAAACGAAAGAGTGTTAAGAGGACGGAAATAAAGGAGGAGGAGGAGGAGGAGGAGGAGGAGGAGGAGGAGGAGGAGGAGGAGGAGGAGGAGGAATGTTGGCGCCGAATTTACCCAAGATTAGGGAGACATGTGAAGAGAGAGAGAGAGAGAGAGAGAGAGAGAGAGAGAGAGAGAGAGAGAGAGAGAGAGAGAGAGAGAGAGAGAGAGAGAGAGAGAGAGAGAGAGAGAGAGAGAGAGAGATACCCTAAAAGGTGTATTTGTCTGAAGAAATTAGTATTGTGTTTAAAGCAAATTTAAGAGAATTCCCCACGCGCTCCCTCTCTCTCTCTCTCTCTCTCTCTCTCTCTCTCTCTCTCTCTCTCTCCTCTCTCTCTCTCTCTTAAACAAAAAAAATGAAAGCCGTGAAGTAGAGAAAAATAACATGAACACTTAGTTTAGAAATATGTCAAGTAACACATTAATTTCTCTTTGTGTCACCCTGGCTATGTGTGTGTGTATGTGTGTGTGTGTGTGAGAGTATGTGTGTGTGAGAGTATGTGTGTGTGTGTGTGTTGTGTGTGGTGTGTGTGTGTGTGTGTGTGTGTGTGTGTGTGTGTGTGTGTGTGTGTGTGTGTGTGTGTGTGTGTGATGCCGGGAGCGTAATCCATTAGCGTAAGTTCGGAATATTAAGTTAGCTTTAAGTTTTGATATCAGTTTGAGGCGTCGACAAACAGCCTGGGCACAGCATGGTACCCTTGTGTCCTGCTTACCCAAGTGTAGAGGAGAGTGGTGAGTGGCGAGTGGTCTGGCGTGGTGAGAATTGATAATTACTGAACGCTGGAATGAGTTGAGTGTGTGTAGTTCATATGGTAGGTAGTGTTGCGGGTTAAAATTAGGTTACATTTATAATCTTGTAAAAAAAAGTCTACATTTGTGTATATTTGCGTAATATTTTCACCAGCTTGTGTTTTGTTCTCATTGTAAGAGTGTTGTGTTCATTTATTTTTGGGGTTAAAATTTACGTTACATTTATGATCTTGTAGAAAAAAAAACTTATACATTTGCGTAACATTCTCACCAGCTTGTGTTTTGTTCTTTCTCATTGTAGTGTTGTTGTTGCGTTGTTGTGTTTACTTATTGTTGTTGTTAAAATTACGTAATAATATGTAAAAAAAACCCCCACCTACATTTGCATACATTTGCGTAACATTTCCACCAGTGTGTGTGTGTGTGTGTGTGTGTGTGTGTGTGTGTGTGTGTGTGTGTGTGTGTGTGTGTGTGTGTCTATCTTCGAGTTGACTGATCGTATTCACTACAACACGATACGAGACGGTTTACTGTGTTCTTCTTCACCTCGTAAACCCTAGCATGTGTGTCTGCGTTGAGTCAGCCAGCTGTGTTGATACTCACTGTGTTGATACTCGCTGTGGAGACCCGCTGTTCCCAGACTGCTGCTGTGTCTCCGTCCTGCTGTGTGTCTGGCAACCACCTGTAAAGCCTCAGTTATTGATGTTAGAAACAGTGAAATGCTTCAGATCATCGTATTATTTCTGTCTCGAGCTAGTAAGTGTGTAGCATCGTTAGCAGGTGTGACGCGCAAGGCAAGGGAAGGGAAGGGAAGGGAAGGTTAGGGAAGGGATGGGAAGGGAAGGCAAGGCAGGGCAAGGCAAGGCAAGGCAAGGCAAAGGCAAGGCAAGGCAAGGCAAGGCAAGGCAAGGCAAGGCAGGCAAGGCAAGGCAAGGCAAGGCAAGGCAAGGCAAGGCAAGGCAAGGCAAGGCAAGTCATGGCAAGGCAAGTCAAGGCAAGGCAAGGCAAGGCAGGGCAAGGCAAGTCAAGGCAAGGCTGGGCAAGGGAAAGGAAGGCAAGGCAGGGCAGGACAGGGCAAGGCAAGGCAAGGCAAAGGATGGCACTATGCTGCCCTACACAACACCACCACAACACCAGCACGTCCACGCCCTCGTCTAGCACCTCGCCCATAATCCCACGCCTTCGCTGCCTAGTCCTTCAGTGAATCACAGCAGCTCGCCTCCCAGCAACCTATTGTGAAGGCTGTGGACGTGCCTGTGATGTCCGCCGTCAGGTTTTGAGAGTGTCGTTCAGAACACGTCGAGGGTGCGTGCAAGGTGTGGGTGAGTGTGTGGCCGAGGCAGTAGGCGTCAGTCTCCTCGTCAAGCGCGGCGGGCACGTCCTCCCCGTCTGTCGGTGCGGGAATGCAGATCTATTGTCTTACCGCAAAGAGAGAGAGAGAGAGAGAGAGAGAGAGAGAGAGAGAGAGAGAGAGAGAGAGAGAGATTAGTGTACAGAAAATAAATGAGCCACTTAAACAATGATATGAAAGAAGGGATGAAGGGAGAGGAGGGCAAGGGAAGGTAAGGAAAGGGAGGTGAAGGGGAACGAGGGTGAGGGAAAGAAGGGAAGGTAGGTGAAGGGAAAGGGAGGGAAAGCAAGGAAGGTAAGGGAGATGAAGGAAAGGGAGAGGAGTGAAGGAAAGGGGAAAGGAAGGTATGAGAAGGGAGGGGAAGAGAGGGAAGGTGAAGGAGAGGGGAGGGGAAGGTAGGTAAGGGGAAGGCAGGGAAAAGGAAAAGAGGTAAGGTAAGGTAAGGGAAATGAAAGAGAGAGAGGGGAGAGGAAGTCAGGGGAAGAGAGGTAAGGTAAGGGAGTGGAGGAAACGGAAAGGGAAGGAAAAAGAGGGGAAATGAAGGAAGGGGAAGAGGGGGAGTGGAGGGGAGGGGAAGGGGAAAAGGAGGGGAAGAAAGGGGAAGGGGAAGGGGAAGGGGAAAGGGAAGGGTGAGGGTGGATATTCGTGGAATGTATAAGAGTAACACGGGACGTCAGAGTGTGTGTGTGTGTGTGTGTGTGTGTGTGTGTGTGCGCGTGTGTAGTGACGTAGTCTTTGTCATGTGTGGGACGGTGGGCGTGTTGGGGGTGTGGGCTGCCGTCACGTACACACCCTGGCGCGGGGGCTTACTGTGTCACGCTTACGCCCACCCACGCCCACGCCCACGCCCACGCCCACGCCCACGCCCACGCCCACGCCCACGCCCATGAACCTCGAACCTTGACCTGAAATTCACCTCTTTAAAAAATACTTATCTATATGAAGAGAATAATCCTGTATGTCTGTTTGTCCTCCTCCTCCTTCTCCTCTTCCTCCTCTTCCTCCTCCTCCTCCTCCTCCTCCTCCTCCTCACCTGTCCTGTAGCCGCCCCGTAATTACCTGTTGCCATCTTAATTAATTCCTTCCCGCAGTTAATCACTCAATTAACTTTTTTTCTTCACTTGAGTTTTTTTTCTTTCTTCTTCTTTCATTGGCTTCTTATTCCTTCCTTCCTTCCTTCCTTTCTTTTCTCTTCCCTCCTTTCCTTCCTTTTGTTTTTCCTCCTCCTCCTTTCTCTACTTTTGAGGTTGTTATTCTTGCCGACAGATGGCGTTGGTGTTTTATTTAGTTCTCATAGATGGGCGCGCGCGCGCGCGAGAGAGAGAGAGAGAGAGAGAGAGAGAGAGAGAGAGAGAGAGAGAGAGAGAGAGAGAGAGAGAGAGGGAGAGGGGGAGAGGGAGGGATAAAGAGTAGTTAATTGTAGTTAGGTATTTAGAATATTGGCTGAAACACACACACACACACACACACACACACACACACACACACACACACACACACACACACACACACACACACACATACACACACGCACACGCACGCACACGCAAACACACAGTTATGTATGTACGTTTTTAATTACACATTCTATCGATGTATCTGTCTATCTGGAATTCATACTACCTCCTCCTCCTCCTCCTCCTCCCTCCTCCTCCTCCTCCTCCCTCCTCCTCCTCCTCCTTCTCTTCCACTTTGGTGTCCTTTAGTCTCTATCAAGTAGATATTATAGTAGTAGTGTAGCCACACGGACAGCCTCGTTAGGTCCAGTACGACTGTTGCTGTCTGTTCTTCCTTTGTATTCCTTTGTACTTTTTACTCCTCCTGTTCCCTCTTCTTTTTCCTGCTCTACCTTGCACTTCTCTCTTCCGTATGATATTCCTCCTTTTTCTCCCATTCTTTTCCTTCCCTTCCCTTCCCTTCCCTTCCCTTTCTTTTACAACCTTTCCCCTTCCCCCTTCCTTCCCCTCTGTAATACCCCTTCCTCCCTCCCTCTTTCCCTTCTCCTTCCCCAACCTAACCTGACTTTTCCCTTCTCTTCCCTTCCCCCTCTCGTGACTTCCCCTCCATTACCTTCACCTTCCTCTCCCCTTCCCTTCCCCTTCCCTTCCCTCCCTGTCACCGCACCCCTGCCCCTGCCTACCCTGCTGGCACGGTCCCTACACTCGTGGTCTGGCAAGCACATACACAAGCCTCGAGCCAAGCATTCCTCCCCTACTGTAGGTGGTAGTCTTCCCATTTCACTTCCCATTTCCTCTTCCCATTTCTTTTCCCATTTCTCTCTTATTTATGATCCCATTTCCTCTTGTTTCCCATTCTTCACCTTTCTCTTCCCCATTTTTCTTCCCATTTATATTTTCATTTATCTTCCCATTTCCTCCTCCCATTTCCCTACCTTCCCATTTCCATTTCCCTTCTCATTCCTCTTTCCCTTCCTCCTCCGCTTCCTCTTCTCATTCTCTCTTCCCTTTCCCTCGTTCCTTATTTTTCTCTCTTATTCTCCTCTGTTCTTCTTCATTCTTTATTTATCTTCTTCCTTCTTCCTTATTTCTTTCCTCTTTTCCAATTATTTTCTTCCTCCTCTTTCATTTATCTCTTACTTTCCTTTTTTTTTATTTAAACATTAATGAACAAAAAAGTTCTTAAGTGCAACTATTCCAAAAGCCTTAATTGGAACACATACATACTTTGCAAAATATTCATACATACACTGTTATATATCTACAACACACAAGAAAAAACTTACAATATACATTCTTACACTATATATACACTAAAAATTAAAGATATATCTGTGGACGGAAATTTCCACTGTATCTGTGTTCTGTTCTGCACGTTGGGTGTGGCTGCTACGAATATTTTCCACATCTTTACCGTCTTGAGGCTGTAGGTCTGTTGGTGCTCCCTCGAGTTAGAGTGAGGCACCTTCACTAGGGCGACACTTGGGGGAAAGTCTCAGTCTCTTCTGGTTAATATTCTCTATTTTTTGTGGTCTCTTATTTATAATCCTACTTCCCTTCCTTTTAGTTTATATTTTTTTTCGTTCTTCACTCTCCCTTTTTTATCCCTTCCTTCCCTTATCTCTCTCTCACTTCCTTCCCTGTTTTCCTTCCTCCCTTCCTATCTTCCTTCCTTCCTTCCTTACTACCTTCCTTCCTTCCTTCCTTCCTATCTTCCTTCCTTCCTTCCTTCCTTCCTTCCTTCCTCTCACTCATTGCCTCACCTTTAAGGCAATGTCCTTCTCTCCCTCTTCCCTTTTTCCTTCCCCTTCCCTCCCCTCCCTCCCACCCTCCCCCAACCCTCTCTACGCCCGCCGGCTTCACTCTCACGCCACACAGGGAAGCCAACAAGCCATAAACACACACACACTGTTCTGCTCGCCAATAGTCGGTCCTCTACTTTTTTTTGCAGTCTTGAT
>JAPQNM010000018.1:22668462-22670962 GCA_029783475.1 Metacarcinus magister
CACGGAGCCGCGTGGCGGACATCACGTTGGGGTGGTTCTCCACCGCGTCGACGGGGAGGTCGAGGGGGTACCGCTGGAGCACTACTTTGTATCTCCTCAGGCTTGGGTCGAGGAGGAGCACCCTGTTCCCTTCCTCGGCGAGTCGTCGTAGGAGGGTCGCGGAGGCCTCGTCCTTGGGTGTGAGGACGTACTCCGCCTTGAGGTTGGGCCTCACCTCCATCCTCAGCTCGGGATGTTCTTCCTCTAACGCCGTGATGGCCCGGTAGGCGTTTTCATGCTCCCCGAGGGCACCCAGTTTGAACTTGGGCCGCGGGGGGTTCTGGTTACAGGCGGCGCGTCGGGTCTTCCCCGCGAGGGTCCAGCCCTGGTCTCGCCCCTCTTGCCCCTCGTTTGAGGAGAGGTCAATCACTAGGGGGGCCCCCACTCGCCTCACTCACAGTGTCACTATCACTTCTGTTGGCCTCGCCAGCGTGATCCAGCTGACGCTCGAGGCTTCGGGCTGAATTCTTGGGGATAGAGTGTTTTGGGGGGGATTCGGAGACGGATATATCCAAGGCCCGCTTCCCCTTCCTAGACACAACGGGAGACATTGTCACACTCGAGGAAGCCATCGATGGCTCGAAAGAATACGTGGTCGGGCCCAGCGCGCGGCCCAACCTGACTTGACCTAATTTGACCTGATTTGACCGGGAGGATGGACACGCACGTCCTCTCGCTTCAGCTATCAGGTCGAGACTGTGGTAGAGTATTGTGCCTGGAAGCTATAGCGAAACGGACGGCGTAATGGTCTGGAGGTGATTTACAGCTTTACCCGGAGAGAGAGAGAGAGAGAGAGAGAGAGAGAGAGAGAGAGAGAGAGAGAGAGAGAGAGAGAGAGAGAGAGAGAGAGAGAGAGAGAGAGAGAGAGAGAGAGAGAGAGAGAGAGAGAGAGAGTGTAAACTTTAACCTTTACTCCACATCAGGGCCGTGTCAGGAGTTAGGTAAAGTCCCCTGGAGACTGTACAAGGCTCTCCCTAACTTCAACACTGATCGCAGGGAAAGTATACCGGGCTCTTCCTAACCAAAATACCGAATCAGGCGACATATGTCAAACTTATTTTTCTTGGGATCTGTGGATCTGTCATTGGCTGACCTCCAGTGACCCGTCCTTCATCTTAATCCTCAAATCCTCCTCCTCTTCCCAACGCCGTTTTTTCCACAAGGGGTCTTATCCTCGCCCGCCCCCACCCCCAGGTCTCTCTCTCTCTCTCTCTCTCTCTCTCTCTCTCTCTCTCTCTCTCTCTCTCTCTCTCTCTCTCTCTCTCTCTCTCTCTCTCTCTCTCTCTCTCTCTCTCTTTCAGATGTGTAGTATAGTAACCTTTTTTTACCCTTTTTTCCCTTTTTTTCCCATTTATCTTGAAAGTACATTCAGTTGTCCCTTTGTGTTGGCTGCCTTGGCAACGTCTCCCTTTAATTTCCTGTAGTGCTTTGTAAATGAATATAGTCTTGTATGTATAGGTGAGATGGATGAAATTAGGTTAATGGTGCAATGGTAGTATGTGTGTGTGTGTGTGTGTGTGTGTGTGTGTGTGTGTGTGTGTGTGTGTGTGTGTGTGTGTGTATGTGTGTGTATGTGTGTTTGTGCATAGGTCAATTTTCCTCCCCTAAGTCACCCTCTGCTCTTGTTTTCTTATAAAGTTAATTTCATTTTTCCAAAACAAATTCATGTAACAAATATTTTTTAACCTTACCTGTCTTGTTCACTGAGCTGAAAATACAACATAAAACGTTACCTTTGGCTTAATTACAGGTGAGTGTAATCATTGAACCACATAGGTAACAGGACAACTCAGGTTGGGAGGAAGGGAGGGGGGAAGGGAGTCAGGTAGGGGGGGAGAGAGAAAGAGAGAGAGAGAGAGAGAGAGAGAGAGAGAGAGAGAGAGAGAGAGAGAGAGAGAGAGAGAGAGAGAGAGAAAGAGAAGAGAGAGAGAGAGAGAGATTTTATTATAATCATTTTAAGTAGTAGTAAAAGTAGTAGCAGTAGTAGTAGTAGTAGTAATAGTAGTAGTAGTTTGTTTGTTTGTTTGTTTAAATTTATTTCACAATAACGAATACAACCTTAGGACATAATCGCATTGCATATACTCACATAAAAAAAAATATATACATATATATACATATATATATATATATATATATATATATATATATATATATATATATATATATATATATATATATATATATATATAACACTCTTGCAAGAGAAAATTATTTACAAATTATATAAAATTTTAAACGTATTGACAAAAAATCAGAAAAAATCGGTGAAGTTCACTTAAAAACACCATTCATATTAAAATCATAGTAAAATTATTTGTACATATATTAAAAGAACCCCTCCTTAATGAAAATCATAAATAAATAAAGCTAAAATCCATAATATAAACAAGGAGACCTTCTTCTTTCATGATTCTGAATCCAATATATTCTAGAATTTAAAACATCTAAACTTTCCTCA
>JAPQNM010000018.1:22690962-22698462 GCA_029783475.1 Metacarcinus magister
GAAATGTTACGTTATGCTATGTTATGTTTTGTTGTAATTTTACGTTATGTTACGTTACGTTATATTGAAATGGTATGTTATGTTACGCTATGCTATGATATGTTATGTTATGATATATTATATTATGAAATTTTACCTTATATTATTTATGTCTACAGATACACTAGAGGTGGCTTGGTGCATTATACATATTACAGGTGCAAGTTACAGAGTACAGGAAGTAATGTAACCAGTATAGCGATCAAGGTTAAACTGGCTTCCCAGCACGTAGTTTAGGCTCTGCTCACGACCACTCTGTTTCATACCACTCTAACGATGCTTAACTACCGCTCCCTCGTTTAGGTATTCCGGTTGTTATGGTGGGGCAGGCCTGGCAGGGTACGGTAAGGTTTGAGTAGTGGTAGGGGGATAGGGAAGATTAGGGAGGAAGGATAGGGTAGGGGAGGGAAGGGGAGGGGAAGGAAGGGGGATTGTGATGCAGTTCCCCTCACTTACCCCCCTTCAATTGTCACAGTGAAAGGTGGTGGGGGTGGTGGGGTTGGTGGGGGTGGTGGGGGTGAGGGACAACAACATAGAGGCTACTGTTATGTGAGGGAGGAGCGGCTGAAGGGAAGGGAAGGGAAGGGAAGGGAAGGGAAGGGAAGGGAAGGGAAGGAAGGGAAGGAAGGGAAGAGTCAGCTGGAATGAATGAATGGAACGTTAGATTAAGATAAGATTGAAAGATTATGATTTTTCTTCCTTTGTGTGCGTGCTCAGAGGCGACAGAGATCAGAGGAGATAACAGGAGGAGGAGGAGGAGGAGGAGGAGGAGGAAGACGACGAAGATAAAGAGGAAGAGGAGTGCATGGCACCACCACCATCTCACTTTTCACGTTTTTTTTTTCATAAACGACGGAATTCTCACCTTCACGGACGCACGGACGCCCCACGAACACACTGACAAGGTAGTCACGCACGCGCTGCCTCGCCGCCCCTCTCCCGTGCGTGTGTTAAGGAGGTTGAGAAGGCGTGAGGCGTGCCCAAGGCGTGACCAAGTTGGATCTCATTAACCTGCTTTCACCCACGGCAATTAAGTAGTGTTAAAGGCTGTGTGTCTCGCCTTAACACTTGTTCACTTGCTGTACAGCGCCACGCACGCGAGACTTAAGGCGGCGTCACACTAACACTTTTTCGGTCAATTATTCCCGTCAACTTTCTGAAAATCGACAATTTCTGGAGCGCGCGCCGTCACACACATGCAGCCGTTCATCTACATTGTGTTCGTCTTCAGTAAACAAACATGACTCTGACACCCTGGCAAACAGTCGCTCCTCTGCATTTCATCATGTGTCTTGTCCATCGGAGACGAGCCAAACTTGTTCAAAAACGTGCATGGATGCGTTCATGGCTGGCTCGTTGCGAGTGGCTTGAAATCTCTTCTGAATTTGTAAACAACAGTCTAGTCATGCGAGACTTTGTTGGTTATTATGAAACCACAACTTAATTGTAACCTCATGTACAATTATTCAATTCAATATTTCTTATCATTTAAGAAATAAAAAATTTCTATTTAGATACAAGTTAGCGATTTACTTCGAATAATATCATATCATCCACTATGCATTCTGATTTGACTAAAAAGTTGGCGGCAACTTTACCCTTTGAAGACGATCCTGTCCGTCTGACTGATGCAGACTCAAACGCAAGATGGAACCAGAAAAAAAACGTTGAAAACATTGACGGAAAAAAGTGCTACTGTGACGCCGCCTTTAGCGTGGAATATAGTGAAGGGTTAGGTTAGGTTAGGTTTGGTTAGGTTAGGTGACCGTGACACAGCTTGACTGCTTCCCACACCGAGGCTGTGTCTTCACTCTCTCCTTTGCCTGAACAAAACTCTGCTTATCATAAAAACTGGTATTCAAAATTTATTCAAAAACTCAAATCATTCTATTTCCTATGGTGTTATAAAATGTTTCCAATGTTACTCCCGTGACGTTCAAGATGACTTCTTCACCGTAACTACTGTACTTGTTGAATTAATCGGTGATGTTAATATTCTTTTTGTAGTGTTAATAATATATTACAGGATGATATATTACAGGACAGCAGCCTCGTTAAATCACAGTGGGTGGAGCACGTTAAGCATGGCGGGGCGTGTGAAGGAGGTGTGGGCGTGGCATGTGGCACGCGACGGGACACTGCGACCACCACTCATCCTAGGGAACCGTGAGCGTGTTAGGCGGTGACGCGGAACAGTTAAGCGTCGTGAAGATGTAGGACAGTTAAGCGTGAAGAATGTATAACAGTTAAATAACGTGAAAAATGTTTAAAAGTTAATTGGCGTGTAAAATGTATAAAGTTATGGATGAGATAACGTGATTGAGGTGTGATGGTAAGGTGTTGAGCATCAGGTACACCCTCGAGGCGTGCCCTTCTGCCTCGCACCTCAAGTATTCCAGACGCGGCGGGAGTATGTGTCTCGGGGTACCTGAAGGCCGTGAGGAAGGTGGTCAGTTGTCACCCGTCCTTGCTGCTCTGAGCCTGCCTGGCCGAGCACCGAACACACGAACACACGAACACACGAGGGACGCCAAGCATGAACCAACACCAAGCTGAGGATGTTGCATGGCTGACCACGTGACCAGGATGCCAGGCAAGCCACCACGTGTCTGCTGACTGTGTGTGTGTGTATAGGGGGGGGGGCGTAGTGAAGAGAGGCAGCAGAGCCAGAGTGACTGGTGACTCAGGTTGTATCATTACGCAAGGCTCTAGTGAATCGGAAGCGTGTGTACTGGGAGGGGGGCGGGGGAGGGGTGGTACCAGCTGCGGATATGACGTGTGTGTGTGTGTGTGTGTGTGTGTGTGTGTGTGTGTGTGTGTGTGTGTGTGTGTGTGTGTGTGTGTGTGTGTGTGTGTGTGTGTGTGAGGCAGCCAAGCATCACCTTTGACTTGGTTGTCCAGACGCCGCAGGAAACCCCGGGAGTGTCCTTGGTGAGCGTCACGCCACGCCGCGCCCATGCATCAGACGGGTGCTGGCGGGGGGCGGCCGTAGCGTGTTGAGGCTGACACATTCCGGTGCGTTTGCGCGGCAGTTTAGCCGGTGAGGCAGGGCGGGAGGCAGGGCGGGAGGCAGGGCGGGCGGGAGGCAGAGCGGGAGGCAGGGGGGGAGACAGGGCGGGAGTCGTGTTCGCTGTCACCCTTAATCCGAGCTAAACACTTCCATGCTAGGTTACCGTGGGCGAGGACGACGGGCTGACTCAGGCCATCACGCCGGGCTGGCTCAGGCCATCACGCCGGGCTGGCTCAGGCCAAGACCCCGCCACGCTGCGTACACACACACACACACACACACACACACACATTCCTACTCCACTGTGGGGCGAGGAAGGGCAAGGCAGGGCAAGGCAGGGCAAGGCAGGGCAAGGCAGGGCAAGGATGCCTGCCATCCCCAACGTGGAAGGAGTACGTACAGTTTGAGTACGTATAGTTTGAGTACGTACAGTTTGAGTACGTATAGTTTGAGTACGTATAGTTTGAGTACGTACAGTTTGAGTACGTACAGTTTGAGTACGTACAGTTTGAGTACGTACAGTTTGAGTACGTACAGTTTGAGTACGTACAGTTTGAGTACGTACAGTTTGAGTACGTACAGTTTGAGTACGTACAGTTTGAGTACGTACAGTTTGAGTACGTACAGTTTGATTACGTACAGTTTGAGTACGTACAGTTTGAGTACGTACAGTTTCAGTACGTACAGTTTGAGTACGTACAGTTTGAGTACGTACAGTTTGAGTACGTACAGTTTGAGTACGTACAGTTTCAGTACGTACAGTTTGAGTACGTACAGTTTGAGTACGTACAGTTTGAGTACGTACAGTTTGAGTACGTACAGTTTCAGTACGTACACTTTGAGTACGTACAGTTTGAGGCACGACAACACCGGGGTATGGCACCCTGACACACATGCGAGGTACGCCGCTGTGGTGCCGGCTATGGGCGTGCACTGTCATGGGCACGGTGGAAGGGCAGCTCAGGGGCACCAACCACACCCCTCCACTCCACTTCATCTGATACTCCCTCTACTCCACTCCACTCCACTCAGTATTCCACCACCACCACCACCACCACCACCACCACCACCACCACCACCACCACCTAACCTTCATAATTTCACAATATATTTTGACATACATCACTCCCTGCTTCCAACTTTTCTTTCCTTCCTTTCTTCCCTTCCTCTCCTCTCTCCTCCCTTCCTCCCTCCCCCTCTCCCCCTCTCTCCTCTCCCCTCCCCCTCCTCCCCTCCCCTCACACGTGCACTCACCTCCACCAGTCATCGTGCACAAGTGTTGCATCACACTCCCCCTCACGCTGAAGTAAAGACCAGCTCAGGTGATACTGATAGGGGAGGGGAGGGGAGGGGAGGGGAGGGGAGGAGAGAGAGAGAGAGAGAGAGAGAGAGAGAGAGAGAGAGAGAGAGAGAGAGAGAGAGAGATAGAGAGATAGAGAGATAGAGATGGACGAGACTGATTGCTGCAACAAGAATAATGTATGTCTGTCTATCTGTCTGTCTGTCTGTCTGTCTACCTGTTTATCTATCTATTATCATACCTGTATCTGTCTGTCTATCAATCTACTTACCCATCTCTCTCTCTCTCTCTCTCTCTCTCTCTCTCTCTCTCTCTCTCTCCTCTCTCTCTCTCTCTCTCTCTCTCTCTCTCTCTCTCTCTCTCTCTCTCCATTCGTTATTTTATCATAATTATTATTATAGTTTTTATTATTATCATTATTATTGTTATTATTGTTATTAAAATTATTATTATTGTTATTATTATTATTATTATTATTATTATTATTATTATTATTATTATTATTATTATTATTATTATTGCTATTGTTTTATTATTATTATTATTATTAATATTATTTTTATTATCATTATTACTATCAGAACTAAGAGGAGGAGGAGCCGCCCACCATCCACGCCCTTGCCGCCCACTGGTTCAAGGTAAATAATCTGTTTTATTATTTTTTTTTTTCACATTAAAAGGGTACTGGCTAAAGGACAACAACAATACGTAAAATAAATTCCACTTCTTGCCAGACCCTGTAAAGAGGACAGTAGGAGAAATAGAAGCAAGGGGTGAAGGTCCAGTTAACATTAAAGGTGTCTTGACACTCCTCTTTTGAAAGTGTTTAAGTCATAGGCAGGTGGAAAAACAGACAAAGGAAGAGAGTTCCAGAATTTACCAGTGTAAGGGATGAAAGAGTGAAGATACTGATTAACTCTTGCATTAGGAAGATGGACAGAATAGGGATGAGAAGAAGTAGCAAGCCATGGTATAGTGCATGTAGACTGATTATTCTAATATTGAGTGGTTAGCAAGTGAAACATTTAACCAACTATGTGAAAGGGTTAAGTAGAACCTAATTAAAACCCACAAGTCATGTTACACTACAGATATTGTTCCACCAGACACCTGCTTTGTAAGAAAAGATACTCAAAGATAAATATAAATAACACATATATATATCTCCCATAGCATCACACTATACATACACTGTAGATCAAGGTATTATTTGACTTCTACACAATAATGCTGGAGAGGATTGAGTGTTATTATTTTGTAAACTTAATTAAAACACGGTACAGCAGATCGTTACAGTGTGTGTGTGTGTGTGTGTGTGTGTGTGTGTGTGTGTGTGTGTGTGTGTGTGTGTGTGTGTGTGTGTGTGTGTGTGTGTGTGTATGTGTGTATTAATCAACCCTTGTTTACCTCTTCTGGCTTCTCAAACACTCAGATATTAATAGCAAGCACGTATACCTTCCCCTCCCTTCCCCTCCCTTCCCTTCCCCTCCCTTCCCTTCCCTTCCCCTCCCTTCCCTTCCCTTCCCCTCCCTTCCCCTCCCTTCCCTTCCCTTCCCCTCCCTTTCCTTCCCTTCCCCTCCCTTCCCTTCCCTTCCCTTCCCTTCCCTTCCCTTCCCTTCCCTTCCCTTCCCTTCCCTTCCCTTCCCTTCCCCTCCCCTCCCTTCCCTTCCCTTCCCTTCCCTTCCCTTCCCTTCCCTTCCCCTCCCTTCCCTTCCCCTCCCTTCCCTTCCCTTCCCTTCCCTTCCCTTCCCTTCCCTTCCCTTCCCTTCCCTTCCCTTCTCTTCTCTTCTCTTCTCTTCTCTTCTCTTCTCTTCTCTTCTCTCACTTCTTATATCTCCTCTTTCCTTCCTTTTCCTCCTCTTCTCCTCCTCCTCTTCCTTACATATTCGCTTTTCTCCTCCTTTTTGAGAGAGAGAGAGAGAGAGAGAGAGAGAGAGAGAGAGAGAGAGAGAGAGAGAGAGAGAGAGAGAGAGAGAGAGAGAGAGAGAGAGAGAGATAGGGGTCATGTCCGTAATTAGCAAGAAACTTACTGATAGATAATAGAGAGAAAAAAAGTGTGGTCACCTGCTTATCGCTAATTAAACTTACCTGTGTGTGTGTGTGTGTGTGTGTGTGTGTGTGTGTGTGTGTGTATGTGTGTGTGTGTGTGTGTGTGTGTGTGTGTGTGTGTGTGTGTGTGTGTGTGTGTGTGTGTGTGTGTGTGTTGGGGGGGGAGGAGGAGGAGGAGGAATAATGAGGAAGATTTGTAAATAGATGATTGATTGTGAAGGAAAATATTTGAGTTAGGGGAAAAATGTGGACTAGGGGAAAAAAACTGTGGACTAGGGGAAAAAACTGTGGACTAGGGGAAAGAATGTGCTGAAAGGAAATAAAGTGTGTAAAATAGGAAGGGGGGAAATTATACGTTAATATTGTGTTTTATTTTCATTTTTTTTTTCATCGCTATTTTTTTCATTATTATATGTTTTTTTTTATCTTTATTTCTGTTCATATTATGTGATATATTTTTTTTTTGTAGTGTAGAGGAAGTAATGCATTCATAAAAGTGTGTTGCTCTTAACGTTTTTTTTTTAGACATTTGACATAAGAGAAAATCATATTATATTTATATGACATTTTTATATTTTTTGTTTGCTAAAGGAAAGGTGATAAAAAATATATTAAAATTTACTACGACGGTGAAATAACTTTTATATATATATATGAAAAGTGTGTTAGTTTTTACGGTAACGTGTGTGAGAGAGAGAGAGAGAGAGAGAGAAGAGAGAGAGAGAGAGGAGAGAGAGAGAGAGAGAGAGAGAGAACATTAGAGAAAATACGATACATTTATCTGGTTTTTTTTACGAGGGAAGGAAAAAATACTATATAATTGACAATGAAAAAAAATCTATACACACATAAAAAAAAAGTGTATCTGTATAATTTTACAATAATATTACAACCTATGAGGATTTGCAAGCTAATATTACAACCTGAACCAACAACTTTTTTTTTCTAACTCTAAGTATACGTGATCAGATAGCAATAGCAAGCACCAATAGATATAAATAAATAGATATAATAAATAGATATAAATAAATAGATATAAATAAATAGATCGAATAAATATACATAATAATAAACCTTCACATTTTTTTGACGCTCTGCAGAT
>JAPQNM010000018.1:22718523-22771023 GCA_029783475.1 Metacarcinus magister
AGAGAGAGAGAGAGAGAGAGAGAGAGAGAGAGAGAGAGAGAGAGAGAGAGAGAGAGAGAGAGAGAGAGAGAGAGAGAGAGAGAGAGAAAGTGGGATAGGAATAACAAATTGGTAGCACCGGTTGGATTGGTGGATAAGTCCCTTTCCTTTCTCTGATTATCTTTTATTACTGATCATGTATCTCTCTCTCTCTCTCTCTCTCTCTCTCTCTCTCTCTCTCTCTCTCTCTCTCTCTCTCTCTCTCTCTCTCTCTCTCTCTCTCTTCCTCCTCTTCTTTTTTCTCTCTCACGGTCGAAAAAAAACAAAATAAATGAAAGAAGAGACAAAGAAGAAAGAAAGAAAGAAAGTAAATAAAGAACATTCAATAACGAGAATAAAAATAAAAATAAAAGTGGAAGGGGAAGAAAAAAACAAGGAAAAAGAAAATGAAAGATAAAATGATAATAATAAGGATAAGACGGAGAACAAATAATGAGAACAGGATGAAGATGAAAATAGATCAAATATAAAAGAGAAAAATCGAAGACAATGTGGATAAAGAGAGAGAGAGAGAGAGAGAGAGAGAGAGAGAGAGAGAGAGAGAGAGAGAGAGAGAGAGAGAGAGAGAGAGAGAGTAAAAAATGGAATATTCTAGTCAATCTCTTTCTTTCTTTCTTACCATCAATCAGAAAAAAATGAAAACGCTAATATATATTCTCTCTCTCTCTCTCTCTCTCTCTCTCTCTCTCTCTCTCTCTCTCTCTCTCTCTCTCTCTCTCTCTCTCTCTCTCTCTCTCTCTCTCTCTCTCTCTCTCGTCTTTCCTTTGTCTCTCCGTCTCTTACCTTATTTATTTATTTTCCTTTTGTTTTTCCTTTTTTCCTTCCTCCTCTCAGGACTCCCACGCGCTGGTCACTCATTGATAATGGTGTTTCCTTCCTTCCTTTTATTCCTTTTCGTTTTATTTCCTTCCTTTATTATTTCCTTTTCTTCATTTTTCTCTCTCTCCCTCTCTCTCTCTCTCTCTCTCTCTCTCTCTCTCTCTCTCTCTCTCTCTCTCTCTCTCTCTCTCTCATTTTTCCTCCTTGCGTTTACTTTTGTTGCGTCATTTTACTTTGGGAATTAACGTTGCCAATCGTTTACATTTTCCTAGAGTCACTGGGTACTCTGATTCTCTCTCTCTCTCTCTCTCTCTCTCTCTCTCTCTCTCTCTCTCTCTCTCTCTCTCTCTCTCTCTCTCTCTCTCTCTCTCTCTCTCAGTACGGTATTTTCTTATTATTACGGAACTAAACATAACAAACAAACAAGTCTTTTTTTATATTATTATTATTATTGTTATTATTGTTATTATTATTATTATTATTATATTATTATTATTATTATTATTATTATTATTATTATTATTATCATTGTTGTTCCTGTTTAGATCAGGATGTCATTAGTGATTGTTTTGTTTAGTTTAGTTTTCATTTGTGATCCCGTAAGAAATGCATCAGTGTAAACAACCTTGGGAGTTGCTTTTCATCGGAATGCAAAACTAAATTATCATTATCATTTATGTATATATAGTAAATACTAAAAGAATATTGAGTATTGATTGATTTGTAAAGTGTATTTCGTCTTCCATTCTGTTTGTGTTGAGTTATTGTGTAGAAATAATTTGTTTGATCTCGTTTAACAGAAATTAGTGTTTTAAGGCAGCGATTTGTATTAAGGAGAAAAATATAGTTTAATTTCGTTAACATTATCTTTTTTCGTCTTAATATTAATTTTCGTTTATTTTTGTAAGAATTGTGACATAATTTATTATTATTTTATGTCTCAGTATCATCCTTTTCTTCTTCCTCTTCCTCCTCCTCGTCCTCCTCCTCCTCCTCCTCCTCTCCTCCTCCTCTCCTCCTCCTCCTCCTCCTCCTCCTCCTCCTCTCAGTGTCATTTCAGCTAAACACTTTCCTCAATTAAATGAAATACCAAGGGACTTTCTCTCTTTTTTTTTCTCTCACTCACTCACTCACTCTCTCACTCGCTCGCTCACTTTCCTTTGAGTCTCCCGTTGTAGTATGTGACTCGCTTTCCATTTTCTTTCCTATCATTTGTCTGTCCTTCATCCATGCTTGATAACCATCAGACACTCCATTCGTTACGTCTCTCTCTCTCTCTCTCTCTCTCTCTCTCTCTCTCTCTCTCTCTCTCTCTCTCTCTCTCTCTCTCTCTGACCCTCGCCCTGCCCGTTTCATGCTTATTTCACACCTGTTTGTCGCTAGGAACACACACACACACACACACACACACACACTCTCACTTTCCCTCTCACCTCTCACCTCTCACCCTCCTCCCCTCCCACCCCCCCACACCCCACACATGCACAGTCACGGGGAAACATACACACACACACACACACACACGGTAACATCAGGGAAAATCCATCGCTTATTACCCGGGCAGGAGGAATCAGGAAACCCAGAGAGCGTTCATCTCAAGAAGGCTAGTTTTTCCTCATTGACCTCGACATCCAGACCGAAGGGAGGAGGAGGAGGAGGAGGAGGAGGAGTTAGAGGTAAAGTGGAGACCACCTTCAATACACTCCGCTGGTCTGGGCTTGACTGTGTTCCGGAGTAGTCTAGCTGGAGTGAGTTAGATCAGTGCAATACTATATACACAGCGCCTCGTCTCGTCCTGATCTCTCTCCGTACGTGCTATACCAAGGTGAGTGTGGGTGTGGGTGTGTGGGTGTGGGTGTTGGTGTGGGTGTGTGGGTGTTGGTGTGGGTGTGGGTGTGGGTGTGGGTGTGTGGGTGTAGGTGTAAAGAATTACTATCCTATACATCGGTAATTCATCTTACTACTTGGCGTATATGCGTATATCATACTAACAGAAGAATGCACGGAAAATCAAGAGGTTGCAAAGAGACGACAGTTGACCTACACAAATCACCTCCTGTACACCTAACATTTTTACCATCTATGTTTTTTTTTTAAGTTACGTTGATTTAGTATATATAAATCAAGTGTCGGGGTAAAGGGTGTTGATTATAGAGGACAGTGGTTCGTCGGTGTTACTCTGGATAACCTTATTCAGTGTACTGGTAGAGGTCGGCGGAGACGGACGGTTCTCTGCAGTGACGCTATAAGGTTTGCGTCTCAGCCTTGAAAGGAGGTGATAAGTCTACTCTTTCTGGGGTTTTATTTATGGTGCGGCAAATTGAGATGTGAGAGAGAGAGAGAGAGAGAGAGAGAGAGAGAGAGAGAGAGAGAGAGAGAGAGAGAGAGAGAGAGAGAGAGAGAGAGAGAGAGAGAGAGAGAGATGCATGACATTCCTCACGTATACACACGCACACGCGCACATGCACACAAAGACACACACACACACACACACACACACACACACACACACACACACACACACACACACACACACACACACACACACACACACACACACATTTTTATCTCGCCTCAAAACCTGAAATTGCGTAGCACATAAACATCTATTAAATTTTTTTATACTCACAGTCATCCCACCTGCGGCTCACCTTCTCTCTCTCTCTCTCTCTCTCTCTCTCTCTCTCTCTCTCTCTCTCTCTCTCTCTCTCTCTCTCTCTCTCTCTCTCTCTCTCTCTCTCTCTCTCTCCGTTACGTCTATTTAGCGTGTGTCCTTGTCTTGCATCCACTTTTACTTATCAATAATAATAAAAAAAAGATAATATTAATGAATAAAACAAGGCACACCCACCCTCCCCGCCCACCCACCCTTCCCGCCCACCCTACCCACCCGCTGGCATATTTCACCACTGACTCAATTTTCTTTCAGTTGTCATTATGTGTTATATTGGGCAGTCAAGGAATATTTGTACCTTGGAGTCAATTACTGTGATTACCTGTGTGTGTGTGTGTGTGTGTGTGTGTGTGTGTGCGTGTGTGTGTGTGTGTGTGTGTGCGTGTGTGTGTGCGTGTGTGTGTGTGAGAGACGCCGCGACTGCTATGGAAAAGTCTACGGTATTATTCTGCCTAGTTTGTGCGTGCAAGTGTGTGTGTGTGTGTGTGTGTGTGTGTGTGTGTGTGTGTGTGTGTGTGTGTGTGTGTGTGTGTGTGTGTGTGTGTGTTCTTACCTAATTAAATCTTGACTGGATTGAGTTAAGTTTGTAGTGTCTTGTTTTTTCTCTGTTGCTACTTAATCAATCACTCGATACTGTTCATTTATCTGCACTTGTCACACACACACACACACACACACACACACACACACACACACACACACACACACACACACACACACACACACACACACACACACACACACACACATGTACATAATGGTTCTACGAGGCTATTACTCTGCGTGGGAAACAATTTTTTTTTCTTTTATATCTTACTTGCATCTTATTTTCAGTAGCATGTGTACTGTGTGTGTGTGTGTGTGTGTGTGTGTGTGTGTGTGTGTGTGTGTGTGTGTGTGTGTGTGTGACGTCACCACTACCACCACCACTACCATCAATAGAAAAAATAGAAAAAAAAGCCTGATTGATGCAAAGACTCAATTTTGTTTTTATATTCAAGATGAAAGTCCGATGGAAATTAGATAAAGAAAGAGATCTTACGGACGGGATGCTGATATTGTAGGGAGGAGGAGGAGGAAGAAGAAGAAGAAGAAGAAGAAGAAGAAGAAGATTACCTAGAGAGATATACAGTATTTCTCCTTCTCCTTCTTTCTCCTCCATCTCCTCCTATGTTATATATGAAGAAGGAGGAAGATTATAGCGCCGTTGGAAAGAGGAGAAAGCAAGCATCTTAATCTTAGTCTTGTGTGCGGGTAGGGAGGAGGGAAGGGAAGGGAAGGAGGTAGCAGTCAGGTCAGGTATGTTAGGTGAAGGACAGTAACCATAAGTCTCCTTGCATAGATCTCCATCACTTATTAATCAAGTTTTTCTAAGAGTATTGTAATCTCTCATCGCCTCTCTCCCTCTCTCCCGTCTGTCTGTCTGTTGGTTAAGAGGCAGACTGGCGCTACTATAAGTCTCTTCCCGCGACTAGATCTTTCATGTTACAAGTGTTTAATCAGATGTTATTTCCAGCGACGTTGTGTGTATTCCATGTTGCTACAGTGTAATCTAGTTGAGTTGAATTTTCCGTCATGTACAGTGTAGTTTGATCTCTTAGCTTACCTACATCTCTGTTTTCTTTCTCTTCTTGTGTCGTAGTAGTGGTTGAAACTCCCCTTTTCTGGTGTAGTTCCTGTCGTGTTTGATAGATAGCGCTCCTTTGCCGTGGCTTACAACTCTCCTCTTATATAGTTTCCTCTCCCCCTTAGTGTATGTTAATTTTCCGTGTTACATCTGTGCTATCTGATTACTTTCCACCTCCCCGCTTGTCACCCATCGCACGCCACGCTATGTACGGTTGTTCCCATCAAGTTCAACACTGACTTGGGTTTCCGCGATCCAAGGAGACAAAAGATTCTGGCGCCTTGGACTTGTTGACTTGGAAATGAACGAGTTCTTGCCTCGTTAATAGCGACGAGCCCCTCTCAGACATCGGTTCTTGCGCTCCTCTTACTCCTCCCATTCTCTCTCCCTCTCTCTCCCTCTCTCCCTCTCCCTCCCTCCCGCCCTCCCTCAATTCCTTACGCAGTCCACCAGACCGCCGCCTCCTCCCGCTCTGGACAAACTCGAATCCGTTTAGTGTTCGGAATAAAATTGAATCTGTTGACAAGCGATGACTCGGAGACGAATATCATTTGTGATTTTTGATGTCACAGATAGGTAAATAGATAGATAGAAATAGATAGAGAGATAAAATATTTATAGAATCATTCAAATAAAGTTAGATACATATATTTTTTGTCTTACAACATACATATATATAGATAGATATTATTTTTCTACTTAAACTCATATTGCCTCACTCCATCACCCTTCTCCCCTTCACCCTAAGGTGCATGCTATCACCCTATCCATTAAGGGTGAAAATTATGCATAAATAATACACATTCATCCCACAACATCATCACAGCATCACAAATGTCCTTATCATCCTCATCTCTATCTCATCCTCTTTGTTTCCTTATCCTTCCTCTGTATAGGCATGAGAAGAGACACTTATTACCACATACCTCTTAGAATAGTTCATCATAAAAAAAAAAAAACTGAGCATTTATTGTAAGTTAAGGTTTATTTATATATATATATATATATATATATATATATATATATATATATATATATAAAATATATATATAAAAATTGTACCACCTATTAATAGGCCATACTGGGTGACTGGTTGGTAGTATGCATATCACACTACCTTCATACTCACCCTAACACACCCTCGTCAGTCAGACTCACTTTCACCCTGACTACCCACCACCAATATATTCCACAGGCGACCCACCCCCACACAAGACAGTCCTCTCCCTCCCCTCACCTCACGCCGCGGGGAGAGAGCAGGAGAGGGGAAGGGAGGGAGAGGGGAGTGAGGGGAAGAGGGGAGGAAGGGTGAGGGGAAGAGGGGAGAGAGAGAGGGGACGCCCGCCATTCACAAAACCTGGAGCAGAGTTATGAATGACTGTCTCTCCCCCGCGCATGTGTGAGGGGAGTGGGTGGGTGGGTGGGTGGGTGGGCGTGGTGGGTGGTGGTGGTGGTGGAGGGCAGGCGAGAGTGTCACCATCCACGTGTCTGTTCTTTTCAATGGAGAAGGAAGAGAAAAATAAAGAGATGAAATAATAATGAATAAAAGGGAACTAAAGAGGAGGATGAAGAGAGGCAGGTAATGGCGTCGTGGGGAGTGGACTGTTCCATTCATGATGCGGGGCAGTACGTACATGCGTGTGTGCGTGTGTGCAGGGTGCGTACACAGCGTGGATCTGGCAGCTTGTCCCTAGTCCATTCACAGGATTGGGTGTGGGGGGCGGGGGCGGGGGGGGGGGGGCGTGGCGTGTAAGCCGAGGCTGCGCAAGGCGGTGTGGGAGGATGGCAAGCTTCTATAAGACGGATGCACACACTCAATCCCAATGGTGTTCTCTCCTCTCTCTCTGCTTACACCATCACCATCATCATCACCATCACTACTACTACTACTACTGCCCCGCCTTGCTTACCTCCGTCGTGCTGGGGTGTTGGGGTGTTGAGGTGTTGAGCTCCCCATGATGATAGCACAGGGCTGGGGGCACCGCAAGGACCCCTGAACTGAACCCATGGAGGCGCCTGTGTGTGCCCGCTGACTGACCTGTCCACACCACCACCACCACCACCACCACCACCACACTCTACTGCTACACGTAAATAAGTATTGCTTGGCTTGGCTCATCTCTAAACCTGACTCTCCTCTGACTCTCTCTTGTTGTTTCCTCTTTTTTCTCTTCTTCTTCTACCTCTACCTCTTGTTTTTTCCTCTTTTTTTCTCTTCTTCTTCTTCCTCTACCTCTTGTTTTTTCCTCTTCCTCCTCCTGTTTTTTTTTCTTCCTCTTGGTTTTCCTTCTCCTCCTCCTCCTTTTCTTCCTCTTTTTCTTGTTTTTCTTCTTCGTATTCTTCCTCTTCCTCTTGTTTTTCCCTCCTCCTTCCCTTCCTCCTCCAGTTCTTCTTCCTCTACCTCTTGTTTTTTCTTCCTCCTCCTCCTCCACCTCGTTCTCCTTCTGTTGTTGTTGTTGTTGTTCTTCCTCTTGTTCGTCAGGTCCTTCACGCCCCACGGCTCAGACAAAGGGTGGCTGGGGGGGAGGGTGGGCGTGGAGGGGTGAGGGGGCGGGGAGGGGGAAGGGGGGGCGGGGGTGACTGATTCCGGTTGCTGTGTTATTAGTTGTTTTCATTCCCACTGTTTTGTTTACCTTCCTCTCTCTCTCTCCTTCTCTCTCCCTTATTCTCTCTTTCCATTTCCGCCATCATTCCTCCTTCGTTCCCTTTCTCCCTCCTTTCTCTCCCTTTCTTATTCCTGTGTTTCCTTCTCCCCTCTTTTCCTCCTTCTCTAAATATTTCCTTCACTCCTTGAAAACCTCCTTTTTTCCTTCCCTCCTTCCTTTACTCACTTCTTTCCCTTCCACTGTACAATATTTTTCCCTCGCTCTCTTTTACCCTTCCTCTTTCCCTCTTATCACTTCCTCATTCTCTCTCATTCCCCCCTTCCTTCATGGCTCTCCCCCCCCCCGACCCCCACCCTCACCACGCATCACCTCCCCAACACACAACAGACAGGCAAAGGGGAAAAAAGTAGACAAGTTTCCTGGACTTAATTCCCAACCCTGACTGACCTTCTTTTCCTCTCCATGTATGTCTCATTTACTCTTGTCTTCCACACCTTCCCCAACCTTCCCCTACCACCCCCACCACCCCCACCACCAGCACGTCCTCCAACCCTCCCAACCCTCTCTAAGACAGTAACGTTGTCTCTTCATCTTACTTACTGTGGCGCGATGCTCTCTCCTCCTTGAAGAATATATATAAACTTGTGTATTTAACTCCAGCTCACTCCACTTACCTGTCGCATGTGATCTAACGCCTCGATCTGCCTGGCGTTGATAGTCTCGTGTATGTGTTTTGAATTTGGTACTTTAAGAGTTGTATGTGTGTGTCTGTGTGTCTGTGTGTGTGTGTGTCGGGGTAGCGAGAGCCCAGGAGATCAGGAGACGTTAAAGAGAAGACGCAGCAGTAAGAAGAAAAGATATTTGAGTCTGTACTGTAGAGGTTTTTGTAAATCCTTGTTGTCCTTTGTTTGTGTGAGAGTTAATGTTTGAGGCTGAGTGAGTGTGTGAGGGAAGAGTGCGTGAGGGAGGGAGGGAGGGAGGAAAAGGTGGGGAGGAAGGCTGTGTGTGTGTGTGTGTGTGTGTGTGTATGCGTGTGTGTTTAAGGAAGGGCGAGGGAGGGTGGACTGGAAAGGGGACAGGATCGGGTTGTAGTTTGTGTGGTGCAGGAGATATTAATCAACACGCCCACGAGTGATCGATGGACGGTCAAACTACCCACCCACTGTACACACACACACACACACACACACACACACACACACACACACACACACACACACACACACACACACACACACACACACACACACACACACACACACACACACACACACACACACACACACACACACACACACTGCTCCTTTGTGTAGGCAAGCTAATGAGTTTTCAATGAGCCTCGTCACGCAGATGTCAGATGAAGGCCCTGACACGCGATGAGTCTCGGCCCCTTCCTTAAGCATCGCCTGTGTTTGTCATTTACATAGTTGGCGAAGTCTCTCCGGGGCGGGGGCTGCGGGAGGGTGTGCGAGGGTTGAAAGTACAAAGGAAAGAGTCTGTTTAAAAAGAGATCATAGTTTCGTTTCAAGATCAAGGAAGGAAACTTGCGACGGTGTGTGTGTGTGTGTGTGTGTGTGTGTGTGTGTGTGTGTGTGTGTGTGTGTGTGTGTGTGTGTGTGTGTGTGTGTGTGTTTAAAACAAGTTATGATTTGAATACTTTTAAAAGAGGTTTTTCGAGAGGTTTCTAACACTAAATTGGACGATATTTTCAAGTTCTTTTCCTCAACACTTTTTAGGACTAGCAATGTGAAGGAGTTTTATTTTTATACATATATTTTTTTTTCAGCCCTTGACCAGCACACTTTACATGCAGGAAATAGAATATGTATCAACGTAATATCCGGTGTTCCCATTAACCTGGCGGAGAGGCCACGCCCACTCCACGTTTGCATTTGTTTGGATTGGTTAGTTAGTTAGTTAGTTAGTGTAAGCCCCGCCCCCTCACCCCACCCGATACTTGTGTACGTACGGGAGGAGGTGTGTGTATGTATGTATGTATGTTTGATGTCTTGTGTGTGTATACTTTATCGACCTATTGTTGATATTATACATTAAGATGACACCATTTTTTTTGCTTAAACCTTGATGGATTATTATTATGTTTTTTACGTCTTTATGTTTAAGATAAGTTATACTGATTTTTATTATATTTTTCATCCTCTCTTGTCTTTTTTCTTTTTCCTCTATTTTCTGGATTATATCGATTTGTCTTCCTTCCTTCTATCCCTCCTTCCTTCCTTCCTTCCTTCCATCCTACCTCCCTTCCTCCCTACCTACCTCCCTCCTTCCCTTCCTTCTTCCTTTCCTTTCTTTTTTACATGCACCCACATAGATATAACAGCACCACCACTACCATCACCACCTGACTTAACCCTCTCCTCTCCTTTCCTCCTCAGGGTGGGCCAAGTCTCGCCTGGGAACTGGAGACACACACTCTTGGGAGGTCCGCTGCAGATTAGGACCCCTCAACGCCTGCAGCTGTGCCACCCCGGGAGCAACCACGATGCTCGAGTAAACATTTCACATCAACATGCAACTTAGAGGCACCATGATTCTAGTGCTGGTAAGTGTCCGGGAGTGTGTTGGACTGTGTGTGTGTGTGTGTGTGTGTGTGTGTGTGTGTGTGTGTGTGTATGTGTGTGTATGTGTGTGTGTGTGTGTGTGTGTGTGTGTGTTATAAGGTATTTGAGTCGTTAAAAGGCTTAGTTTGACCCTCTCTCTCTCTCTCTCTCTCTCTCTCTCTCTCTCTCTCTCTCTCTCTCTCTCTCTCTCTCTCTCTCTCTCTCTCTCTCTCTCTCTCTCATTTGGTGATAAAGCGGGAAGAAACATCATTAACGTCCTTTCTCTCCCCTCCTCCTCCTCCTCCTCCTCCTCCTCCTCTCCCTTCTTCCTCTCCCGCCCACGCCACATAAGGTTAAACATATTTTCCTCTCCCTTATTTTTTTTCCTCTCTCTCTCTCTCTCTCTCTCTCTCTCTCTCTCTCTCTCTCTCTTTCTCTCTCTCTCTCTCTCTCTCTCTCTCTCTCTCTCTCTCTCTCTCTCTCTCTCTCTCTCTCTCTCTCTCTCTCTCTCTCTCTCTCTCTCTCTCTCTCTCTTTCTCTTTTATTATAATGCAATACAACGTAATTACAGTCACTTCCTGGTATTGTCTTGTAATTAATTTTATGTTTTGACTGATGAAAGAAAAAAAAATAATGAGAAGAGGAGGAAGAAGAGGAAGGAAGGAAAAAAAAAAGTTCAAATTTGCCTTTGTTCTGAACGTGTCTTGATATAGGTCTCTCTCCCTTTTTTTTCTCTTTCTTTTTTCTTTCTTTCTTTCTTTCTCTTTCTCTCTTTCTCTCTTTCTTTCTTCCTTTCTTTCTTCCTTCCTTCCTTCCTTCCTTCCTTCCTTCCTTCCTTCCTTTCTTTCTTTCTTTCTTCCTTTCTTCCTTCCTTTCCCTTCCCCCCCCCCGCCATAATTAGCCTTTCGGGGGGAAGGGGGGGGGGGCACCTGACCACCAGCACATAGGCGTCGCTAATAGTGGCCCAGGTAAACAGTGGCCACTTACTAACATGGCCATCAAACCGCCCCCCCCACCCCCCCTTACTCTCTTTCTCTCTCTCTCTCACTTTCTTTATCTTACTCTCTTTTGTATTAATTTCTTTCTTTCTTACGTTTTTTCAATTTTTTTTTCTGCTTCTCCCATTTTCATTTGTTCGTATCCTTTTTCTTTTCTTTTCTTTTCTTTTTTTGTTTTATTTATCACTTTTATCCCATTTTTGTTACTCTCCCTACCGTTTATTTCTCCCTCTCTCTCTCCTTCGTAATATCTCTTCTCTTAATTCCCTTTTCCTTATCTTTCCTCTCATACATCCCTTTTATCCCTTCTTGTTACTCTCCCTTTCATTTCTTCCTTTCCTTCCCCACCTCTCTCCATCCTCTCCCTCCATCCCTTCTCTCCTCTCTTCATCCTCTTCCTTCCCCCTCTCTCCCTCTCCCTCTCTCTCCTCCCTCGTCCCTCGTCCCTCGTCTCTTAATTAAACTAGCGTCGTGTTTTTACAGTCAATAATAGTCTCTTTCCATTTTCTTTACACGTCTCCTTGTAGCCTTCACGGGGATTTGGTTCTGTACCCGAGGAGTGTACGTTAAGGAGGAAGCATTTGTTTATTTATTTATTCTCGCGGTTCGTCTTTCTAACAGAGCAGCGGCAGCAGCGGCGGTAGTGGTCTTGTGGCTGATTGCTTTAGACGTGTTCTTAACGTTTTTTTCTTCGGGTCTCTAGAAGTAAGTCAAGGCGATGTTATGCGGCGGCAAGTTTCAACATTCACACTTAGGTACACGTTCTTCTTTTCTTTTCTTTTCTTCCTGCCTCGTCAATGCCATGTACATTAATTCTTTCCTGTATACCGTTACGTCAAGGGAAAGGAAAAGATTGGATATGTATCTGTGTGTGTATGTGTGTGTGTGTGTGTGTGTGTGTGTTTGTTCCGTCGTAGTACACGCGTTTGCATTCACCTTCTGGGATCGCACACGACAGGCGGACAATCCCCGAAAATCACTCGTGAAATCCGGTGAGGTTGGAGGCGCCGGAGGAAGGCCAACGAGACGAGGCTTCACTTTGTACACACACTGAGATAAATTGAATCAGGGAACCGCCGTGTGCTGGGTCGAAGCCGCACACACACACGCACACACACACACACACACACACACACACACACACACACACACACACACACACACACACACACACACACACAGGCACCCCATCCTCCTCCCCACACACACACTCACCCACGCTAGGAATGTCAGGCCTTAGCAGCAGCGTGAGTCAGCAGTCGTCAGCAGGGTTCGCCATTGTGCTGGATGGGTGGACAGGACAATACTCATGAAAGCACAGATGACAGGGATGGGAATTGAGGACAGACAGAGGCGTTTCAGGTACCATACAGGTGTCCTCCACGTGCTGGGATGACCGACACTCTGATGATTGATGTATAAATGGGCGTGAGACACAGGCTAGCACGCTGCAGAAGGCGGTGAAGGGACGAGAGAGTGTTGATAAGAGGTGTAGATCGAACGCAGATCTTCCTCCTTCTCTCTTGCTGCATTAAATATCATTGTGTTACGAGTTAGTTAGGTTAGTTATTTAGGAAAGTATTGTGAATTGTGGTACTATTATTATTATTATTATTGAAGGTTAGTCTCAAAAAGATGATTACCAATTGTTGCTTTACATGTTATATTAACTTTATGACTCGTAAGAAGCATCTGAAGGTTAACTGGAAGGAAAATTAAGGTTCATTTCAAGTCAAATAATAAGAATCAGAATTACTTATAAGGATTTATTTTTTATTGGATGAAATACTAATAACCTTTAGGTATGATAAGCATAAATGAGGAGGAGGAGGAGGAGGAGGAGGAGGAGGAGGAGGAGGAGGAGGAGGAGGAGGAGGAGGAGGAGGAGGAGGAGGAGGAGGAGGAAGAAGAGAAGGAGGAGAAGAGTCGAACTGAGGTCTTGTGGATTATTTCATGAACTTCCTTAAAGAATAAAAAAAATACCGAACAAAGACCATCTTAAGGACCACCAAAGTTCTCCCGCATTCCCCGCCCTCTTACTTATCTGAGCCGCTTGTACCGCGCACGCGCGCACACACACACACACACACACACACACACACACACACAGACGAACCCGATGGCCCGCTCTAGCCTCAAGGACGGAACAGAATAGGAAGAGAGAGAGAGAGAGAGAGAGAGAGAGAGAGAGAGAGAGAGAGAGAGAGAGAGAGAGAGAGAGAGAGAGAGAGAGAGAGCGCAACAAGTGTCATTATCTGTTCCTCCTGGACGCCTCCCCACCTCCTCCTCCTCCCCCTCCCCCTCCACCTCCCCCTCCCCCTACAGACCTGAATCTCGGTGAGGCAGAGAGATTGCTTTCTCAGGGATAGATACTGTCACTCCCCCACTGACTCTCCCTCTCTCTCTCTCTCTCTCTCTCTCTCTCTCTCTCTCTCTCTCTCTCTCTCTCTCTCTCTCTCTCTCTCTCTCTCCTAACACCTCGCTTTTCACTCTACTACATTTATATATCAACTTATCTATCTATCTATCTATCTATTTATCTATGTTCATCCAATCACATCATCCACCTGTCTCCATTCATCCAGGCGCCAGGTATTGTCTGTCCGCCACACCGTCATCCATCACATACAAATACCTGGATTTTCACTTTCCATCGATCACTTCCTTGTTAGGTTAGGTTACGTTATTTTCACCTTTTATCGATCTCTTCCTTACACACCATCAAGGAAAATGCAGATAGACCTAAACACATGCACACATATATACATACATACATACATCTTCTGGCGCTGAGCCGCAGTTACTCGTCTCCGTATCATAAACCTCCACCTCTTTGGTAATGTTCTTTTGTTTCCTTAGTCGCTTGTTATTCTAGTCGCGTCGTTTAGCTGTGATAATAATAATAATAATAATAATAATAATAATAATAATAATAATAATAATAATAATAATAATAATAATAATAGATACTTTATTTTGTCTTTTTTGTGTAATACAGAAAAGAAACTTGCTTTGGATTGGGCTCTTACTTCTTTCTTAAGGAAGTGATGTTTTCAAGACTTATAGGATCGTGTCTCTAAACATCGAACCTCATGTTGTCTGGTGGTTTAAAAAGAGTTTGGTGATAAAAAATAACCTCGATCTTAATCAATATGACGGATTTATTCATTTGATAAAAGTAATGAATATCAGTAACTTTTTTAAAACCCAGTCAGTAAAAAGTTCATAATCTTTACCTTGTTTTTTGTTTTTTTTCGTGTGAGTTGACTGTGACTTTTTGGAATAGCTTTGTGACCCTCGTTTAAGCTGTGATCTGACCTTGGATAGAGTGCGTGGAGTGTAGAGTGCGTGGAGTGTGGAGTGTCACCTCTCCACACTACTCCACAAATCATTACAAATTGTCCTTCATTTTACACGTTTGGAGACACGTTGCACCTTAACCATAAAATCATAAATTATAAACAGAAAGAAAAAAAAAATCTTGACTGTCGCTTACTTTGATCGGACACAGAACTTTACAACTGATATTTTTTTGCACAGCTCGAAACAGACAGGCAGACAGGCAGACAGACAGCAACTCAAGGTGATAGTAGCTAAGACTGCAACACCAAAACACTAAAACACAACACCCCAACACCCTGCCGATACGCCACACCAAATACAGCAACAGAACAAGACTTGAGAATTCCTAAGGTGGATTTACTTCGAGACCTGATTGAATGATAACTTAAGAAAACATGTTACTACACTAAGTACATGTGTGGTGTCTTTGTCTTGTGGTAATGTAGTTTCTCTTCTATCTTATGTCTGGTCTGTGTCTTGTATTTAGTTCCTCAGTCTCACCTTTCCATGTATTGTTTTCATGTCTAGTTTTATCATAGTTTTCCTTCTACCATACATGTTAACTGGACCTCCAACCCTTGCTTCTATTTCTCCTCCTTTCCTCTTTACAGGGTCTGGCGACAAGAGGGATTTTTTTTACGTATTTTTGTTTTCCCTTAGCCAGTACCCTTTTCATGTATAAAAAAAAGGAAAAAAAAAAGAAGAAGCCTGAATGTTTAGTTTTACCATAGCTCTCCTTCTAACATACGTGTTTTCTATGTCTATTAGAGGCTCCAGTAACCCTTCCTTCCTTCTTTCCTTCCTTCCCTCGTATGTGTGTGTGTATTCAATGGCGTTAGTTGGGTCGCTTTCCTTACCTTGAGTCGCCCTCCGCCGAGCCTCCGCCGAGCCTCCGCCGACCCTCCGCCAAACTTCGCCGAGCCTCGCCGACCATTACACTAACTGTTGCCTTTGTTTCAGGTGGTCTGGCTACTGATGGGTTGGGTTCGGTCGCAGGAAGGCGGCGCAGACACCACCTCACGCCAGCACCGCGCCCACCAAAGACGAATGTAAGTGAGAGAATGAGACAGAGAGAAAGAAAGAAAGAAAGAAAGAGAGCAAAAGAGAGAGAGACAAAGAACAGTAGAGAACATAATAAGCATCTACATTTATATGAACGAGTAGTGTCCAGCATGTAGCTTCTTATCTAACCTAACTTACCGCGCCCCTGGTAAGGCAAGGCAAGGGAGTCAGTCTCTTCGCCCGCCTAAAAGGATTCTTAATTAGGTTTGCCGTCGCAGTATTGCCGCGGCAGCCGAAGAGGGAAGACGTACCGTATATCATCCTCCGACTTGATGTTACTCTTTTTTTGGCTTCACATTAATAATATTCCTCAGTTCTCTTCCATGTTTGTATGTTTGTATGTGTGTGTGTGTGTGTGTGTGTGTGTGTGTGTGTGTGTGTGTGTGTGTGTGTGTGTGTCTGGAGTGTCGCTAAATGCCACTTTTTATGTTATAGGACGATGAAGAAGCTGGCCGCGCGGGGTTATAGCCTGGCCGAGCAGGAGAGGATGACCGAGGAGATGCTAGCTCGCCTTGACTACCACGCCAGCAGCATCGCCACCACCACCACCACCACCACCACCACACCCACAACGACTACGACCCCGACACCCCCACACCACCGTCATCGCCACCATCATCAGATCCGCCCCTTTGACCTCCACCTGTCCCCACGCGCGGCAAGGTTGGCCGAGGAGATGGTCGATGAACAGCCGCTGGAGAGCAGTCACCTCGGGTACTCACAAGGCTTCTCGGAATTCGAGGATTCCCTAGCAGAGACGGACTTGCTTGCGGAGGAGGAAATGGAGGAGGAGAGGGAAGAACAGGAGGAGGAGGAGGAGGTGGATATGATAAAGCATTACAGAGAAGCGGAGTACTTAGACGACCTCACCAGAAACAAACGAGATAGGGCGAGGGCGGAGGAGAGGAGGCAAGACCGCAATAACCGACGAAATAAACGAAGACAAAAGTGTCGAAAGATGAGAGAGCGATGCAAGCAGTTGAGGAACGTGAAGAAGGAGCGGAGGAGGCGTGACCGAGAGGTGAGGAAGCTGCTCAACAGTACCATTGAGCTGCACGAAGACGAGCACGGCACCAAGTACATTGACTGCTGTCCGTCGGTGCTGACCAGCTTCGGCAAGACGATGGGAAAGTCCAGGACGTTCGAAACCGTGGAGATCAAGCCGGGCTTCCAGGCTTTCTTCGAGCGCCTCTGCATGGAAGGTTTCAAGGATAAGGAGTGCATCATCCCAGCCAGCGCCCTCAAGCCAGAGGTGTCGACTCGCTGCGTCCAACAGTACTCCTACTCCCAGGCCATCATCCGGAAAAAAGGTTCCACCAGAGAAGAGGATTGGGCGGTGGGCTCGATCCAGGTCGGGTCCGGGTGCTCGTGTCAGGTCAGTATCAATCATAAAAAGAAGAAAAGGAAGAGAAAGAGGAGATGAGTGGAAGCACGTGGGAGCCACAGTACGCTCCTGGCACTCATGCCCCTGCTGCACCGGACCACGCCCGGCTCCCCCCAGTGTGCCCTCGCCGCCGCTCTCCTCAATGACCATTGTTTCCACACCAACACCTAGAGTATTGGTGGGCCGAAACTCGGTCCAGAGAGAACTCTGTGTAATAGACGGTAGTGACGCAACCCAACCAGAACTATGGCATTCACACTTGGTACCGCGCGTGCGCACGCACACACACACACACACACACACACACACACACACACACACACACACACACACACACACACACACACACACACACACACACACTTCGCGGCCCAGTTCCTGCAGCAGTTCTGTGCCTGCCACCAAGCATTGTAAGGGCGGCGCCCCTGGTGCGGGTGGCGCCGGCTCGCTGCTGACGGGTGGAGGGGCGGCCGTAAGAGGCTGGACGGCCGCTCCGCCCCCACCCCACCATTACCTCAGCGCACCTCTGTGCGGATCCAGCATCCACAACGACCCGGACCGATGTGGCTTGGAATCTGCACTCGCTACGGGACGTGTACCGGTCCTGGCGCCCTTCTAGACACCACTCATTAAGCTCGTTGTCATTATTATGCAAGATGGTAGTAAGCCTTCCAGTGCGTGTGTGTGCACAGACCAAGGTTTTCAGATTCATGACAACATCAAAGTCAACAGTTAATGCAAATGTGACCATTGTTACGTGACTAATGTGAGGCACCAAGTTGTACGTGTCTTCGGCACAGAGATCAATCGCTATTACAAGCACATTATTTTTTTTTTTCCCTCAGTAGAAATGAGTCGTAACTTGTGGGAAATTAACAAACATTTCCAAATAAGTTGCCACAAGGAAAAACTTTAACAAGCCGTGTAACGAACTTCTCGTTTATGGCAACAAAAAAAAAAAGACTGGCATCAAATATTCCATACTGACAATGATTGCAAAGTCAATGAATGTTAGTGCGGTGAACTTTGAGATTTTATGTATATTAAAGATTATCTATGGAGCAAGATATCAAAGTGTTTGCATCAAGAATGTAACACTTTTAAACAATCATAATAAAAACATCCACGAGGTGAATTTTAGCTCAAATATGTAATTATCAAAAACATTACACCGCTATTAAAATGCACTAGTCCTTTACTACCCCTTAACAGTATTCTTTTAGGGTTGATAATTGTTAGTTAGTTGAGACATTCCGAGGAGTCTGTTAAACCATCCTTTGTTTTTTTTCCGTTCGTTGACAATGTTGAGAATACACTCTCATAACAACGTACAACACAACGCACTGCCAGTATCAGTATGTTACGCTAAACAAATCAATACTGTTATGGTCTTTATTTTCAAGAATACTTAAGACAACCCTTGTTTCTGTTGGAGGACCACAATGAAACTTGTCCTGAAGGGTAACTTCTTGCCATCATATCTCTGTGGGAGTTTTCTTTTTTTTCTTTTCTGGTCATGAATCTTGAAACACTGGTCCTTACGTAGGCATTCGCTGGAAAGCTTCATCATCTTGCGTGGCTGTGAACACGAGCTTCTTATTTGAGTGTCTTGAGGGGAAGTCAGCGGCCAGGTGGTGCCCCGCTGCGGGTGTAGTTCCCGCGCCACACACCGTCCGGCGACCTGCTCTTCTTACTCTTTAGAATCTCAGAATGAACAGATCTGGTATTTATTTTAGTTAGCGTCATATTTTTAGTTGTGTAGTTGTACTAATTGCTGTATAGATTTGGTTTGTATATTATGAGTACAACATGACAAAAATTATTTGCTTGTCTTTTGTATCATGTGAGTCAGAACTATATTTTTATTTACTTCCATTACGAACTGTTTATAATGGTATTAACCCCAGGGTGTGAAGGCTCCCTAGATCACTCCTCCCCCTTCCCTCCTAGCCCCATCACCATCACCATCACCCTCTTACTTTGACGGGGAGGAGGAGGAGGAGGAGGAGGAGAAGACAAGAGTGACGATATACTCATGAACAATTAGGAGGAAAAATGAGGTAGTTGTGTGGTGGTTTTTTCACCTCTTCCTCCTCGTCCTCGTCCTCGTCCTCTCACCCAAGAATCTTTCATAGTACCTAGAGACTGCGATGCCAAAGGTCTTCTTATTCCTTTTTCATATGTATGTACTTCCATGGACCCAATTCCTGCCCCCTGTCCCTTGCCCCTTGTCCCTTGTCCCTCCACCCACAGACCGATGCCCCTCACCTTCATGTACGCGAACCGAAATGTCGTTCGTGACCCGAAACGTCGTAATTTCTTCCATTGAGTCATGTCGCCCTCGGTTAGGTGGTTCAACATATCAGCATTTAGGCAACATGACCCGACCCAGCCACGCACGCTGCCCCTCGTCACCGCCTGGCTTGGGAGGCGGCCACGTGGATGTACTAGGACGTGCTTGTGTGTGTTAGGGGAAGCGCGGAGTTCAGTCTTCTGTCCAAACCTGAGCGTACGTGAGAGAGAGAGAGAGAGAGAGAGAGAGAGAGAGAGAGAGAGAGAGAGAGAGAGAGAGAGAGAGAGAGAGAGAGAGAGAGAGAGAGAGAGAGAGAGAGAGCAGTGCATATGTAATTGAAATAAGTCATTTTTTGTGTTTCCTTCATCTCGTATTATACATGTAGTGTTTGTTGTCAGTATGTGAGGAATAATGTATTGTGTTTCATCATCATATTTTTGTTCACGTTTCCCAACAATGTGTGTGTGTGTGTGTGTGTGTGTGTGTGTGTGTGTGTGTGTGTGTGTGTGTGTGTGTGTGTGTGTGTGTGTGTGTGTGTGTTTCATGTGGCCGTATGTGTTCAGTTTTTGTTCCTGTTCCTCTGCTGTGGTTAGGTAGAGAATCACAGAGTTAGGTTACTGTGCCAGTCACTCCCTCTATGTGTCAAATATCAATAGTTTTTTATAATGCTTCTCGAGGTTTGCTACTTGGGTCCGCACGTCGCATTACATTGGAAGAATCGTATCCTGAGGATATTCTTAACTATTTGTCATTCATCGTCACGGAGCCTTTCGTTGTGTCATTGTGTGAGTGTGAAGCGAGGCAAGTATTGTGTAAGTCATGGCAGGCGGCAGTAGTGGCAGGCGAGGAGGGAACCACGCCTCCTCCACCTCCACCTCCACCTCCACCTCCACCAGCTACGTGGACGAGCTACGCTACTCCTCCACACCTTTCAATTAGTATTACTATTATTGTTTTCATTGTCTTTAGGCTTTGTGACGCAAACTTGAATTGATCCACGAAAACAAGATTAAAACATGTCGGTCAACACGTTCTGGATTCCTTTCACTCACATTCCTCGTCACTTCATTCATAAACATTTCACTCACGTCGATTATATATATATATATATATATATATATATATATATATATATATATATATAAATAATCTGAGAGAACAAACGACAAGGGACAAAAAATCTGCGATTGTTTGAATGAATTTTTTTCAATATCTTCACTTGGAAGGTTGTCATCTAAAGACTGAACTCCAACGTAAACAGGAAGACTTTCCTCAATGATGAATTGTATCTCATGTAATACACACACTAAATCAAGCTGGACGAGAGCGGCACAGCGGCACAGCGCCCCACTGGCCTGGTGCGCCCTGGTGTCCCTTGCACGGAGGGGCAGCCTTGGGGCAGCCTTGGGCCCAACACTTGTCAGTCAATAAACGAGAAAAATTACCTTGGACGAGCCTTGCACAGTGCACAGTGCACACTCCCTCTTGTTAAGGACACCAGCGGGTGTGTCCAACAACAGGACAAAACAATGTAACACTGAGACCCGTCAACATTATTGGGACCCGTAGCAAAATTGTAAATAAAATAGTTATTGATCATTCTGTCTTTTATTGTCATGGCAATGTGTTGAATTGAACTTGAATATCAAATGTTCATAATCTTGGTTATTCATTCAATACAGATCATTAAACAATGGTATTCAAGTTTAACAAAGACTATCAAATGACTGTGTTGTTAGTAACTCAGGAGTGGATAAAACATACTTAAACTCGAAGCTTCATCTGCCAACCACTACTACAAATAAGAGAATGATAAAGAAAACAAGGTTAGTCTTGTGATTCCCCGCAACAGCAGCACCAGGGAACAAGGGAACAGCAGCACCAGGGAACAAGGGAACAGCTGCACCTGTGAACAAGGGAACAGCATCACCACCAGGAACCACTGATACTGACCTCCTAACTTTTGCAGAGGTGAGTAATTAAACCAAGTTCACGCAGCAGCCAGGCCTCCACACCATCATTCGTAGGGGGTTATACTTATCTTTTTATACCTCCCAGGAACATGTAACATTGCTAAGCCTGACAAAACGGAAAGTATTAAAACTCCTCTCTACAGCCACTTGGTGAACTTGCAGGAATATGTGGAAACAAGGTGATTATTGGTCAATGCTTCAATGCTTCACTGTCAGCTAGGTTCGAAGCATTACCATCACGTAGTTTGGTAGTAAGGAAACATTGTGCTTTAAAATCATTATTGCTATTATTATTATTATGTATTTTTCATCCTACATATCTTCTTTTAATGCTACTTGATTGTGTCTATTCACACAATGTTCATTATTTCAGTATACTTTGTTGTTTCCTGTCTCGTGTAACAGCCTGGCAGGAAGAATGTTGGAATTTTGGAAGGCAGTTCAACTCTCACAACAGGAGAGGCAAGACGTGGAGGCCTGTGATCCGTGGTGTTGGAGAAGAAAAAACCTCCCTATAGTGTGGAATTCAAGTAAGTGCTGTACTTCATAGTTCAGTATATATGTATTGAACTAACTATTGCCCACATTGCTGCAGGCGTCACACATTCACACAGACATGATAGACTTTTTTTTCACAGGAAGGCAAGCGTTGGGAATCATTATATTAAACTAAACCAATACGACACTCACTAGTCTCTCACCACAAGTACTACACTGTATGGGGTCAAAACTATTGTATATTTGAGGTCAGTTGGTGTGCATGCATGTCACACACACACACACACACACACACACACACACTCCGTGGTTGCCCGCTTGTTATGTTTCTTAAGTAACACCCAACAGATGGGAGTAGTGCATTACAGGTGCAGGTAAAGGTTCACTCCTCGTGTTATGGTTTGGGTTCACTGCCGTATAGTGTTCAAAGTTAAGGTTGAGAGAAGCTACGCCCCGCCCTCAGTTAGTAAAGTTGGGGGTACACGCTGTAGCTGCGCGTAGGTGCGGGCGTTCATCTCACGCCACATCGGCCTTTGAGCTTGTGGTGGAAATTAATCCGTTACCCCGGGACACAGGGCCACCTCAGTTAGTCTCAGTAATATTTCCTTTACTGAATTATCTCCTATTACTTTGTTTATTTAGTTATCCGGTGGGTAATGCTGCTTTACTAGGGATCCATCAATCATTCAATCATTGGGGGCATACGTTGAAGGGCGCGTTGCCTCGCCCAAATGCAGGTGTGTGTGATGGGGGGCGGGAGGTCACCGTGATGGAATGGTGCCCTGTTAACAAACCTTCACCTTCCCCCTGAATTAGCTATGCCGTGCTTGGTATTAATATACAAACACACTTTCACCAGTCACCTCAAACTGTATGTCTTGTATGATTGTGTTGAAGAAGCCAGTCACCATTCTTACTAACACATCACCAGATACCATAATAGCATGAGTTTATAGAGAATGTGATTATGTGAGCAATGATTAGGCTTGGGTTAGTTAGTAGGGAATGTTAAGAGCAGACTACCTGTTCGGTCAAGAAGTAAGGTAGAAAATCATTATATGGGAGAAAATTGAAGATTGTAAGGACCACAAGAAGCAAGGATAGTGTGCATGGGAGAGGTATGGATAGAAACTGTTATACTGGTGAGTCGTAGGGTGGATAGGTGGAAGGAAGACTAATAGTTCTCCATTTAATACATACTTAATTCAGCATTTTTGTAGGAATTTCGTAGACTCATGGATTCAGCAAGCTTGGTTTAGATTTCTCTCAGGGAGGCTGTGAGTTTGGCTGTGCTGAGTATACTGTATGGAAGTTGTGAAGTGAAGAGCCGTGTGTGTGTGTGTGTTTTCTGAGGTGTAGATGTATTGTGTTGGAGTTCAGGGTGCTTGTATTTACCTAGTTGTAGTATACAGGGCCTGAGCTACACTCGTGTGGTCCTGTCTCCGTATCTATAGTTGTCCAGTTTTTCCTTCAGTTGATATACATTCTTTGCCATTATCACCTTTTCCTTCAGTTCATTCCAATTGTGTGTTGGTACTCTTGTTACGTGTTGTACTGTAAAGGAAGTGTATCTTTTATCTGTTCGTATCATTTGTCTTAAGTACGTGGTAAGAAGAGTTAATAATAATACAGTTGTTGGATCTGTGCTGTAGGATTTTGGTGAATTGTTGTCACTTTAAGTATTAGTTGATGGTAATGTAGTGATGAGATAGTTAATGTTGACCAAACTTTACTTAGACCTTAGTGATCATTATGGTCTGACTGGTGAGACGTCTTGTATACACTCGTCCAAAAATGTGATGGCGCCTAATGCAGATTGTTTCGTTCTGGCGATATTCCTGACAAGTTATAAGGATATTTCATTCCATTTGTTAGGGTTGCCATAATTTAGTTTTTGAACGAAAATAGTCGTTAAGAGGCGATATGATTCCCGTGGACGACTGTACATTGAGTGTCCTGTCTGTTTGTCTGTTTTTAAATCCCTTTCTGTGTTTCAAAATATGAGGCATTACTAAAAGCGATTATCCTTTCTCTATCTTTCAACTATTACTGGTCATACTTTAACCTCATACTCTATCCTCTCTTATGGTTGAAAAAATTGTAAGGATACTAAATAAATAAAGCATACTATACTATTCAAATATTGATATCTGGAACACTCTAGAAACAGAAGTTGTCTATGCTAAGAATATGCAAGAATTTAAAGCCAGGCTGGACAACAGTAGGTATAGAAACGAGATGATCATAGCTATTTTTCTGTGATACAAATTGGTCAACACACACACACACACACACACACACACACACACACACACACACACACACACACACACACACACACACACACACACACACACACACACGAGACATGCATATGGAAGTGTGGCAAGTGGATTACATTATTCATAGTGCAATTGTGTAAATAATATGACGCACGAGCGCACACACACACACACACACACACACACACACACACACACACACACACACACATACATATACATACACATCATTTCATTACTCCTCATTTTCCAGGTCAGTGTGTTTGCATAATGGTAAACAGGAACACAACCTTTTCTTCTGACCCCAAAAAGCACCAATCAACCAGCAACACCCTCAAGACCTTCAAGAAATTAGGTCAAATGCATCAGCTCAAATACGACTCCAAGGCTGCATTCTGTTTATGTAAGGTCACATTAAGGTTTGAAACATTCCCTCCTTTTTTTGTATCATTATATTATTTAACATTGTAATTGCTTTTAAGATTACAGTAGTTAGTTAGTTAGTTAATGCAAAAAGGAGCAAGCGCCAGACATCAGAAGTCATATCGCGCTACAATTACAGTCATCACTTAATATCTGCATTCTTTCAATGTATAATTCACTAAAACAACATAAATAACTATTACGTCTAAGTTTTTTCATATGTCAATGCTTCTATCTTTATGGGAAGCTATATTGTTATGGGTTTTCTTTCAACTACTTTTTTTTTTATAATTTATTGTATGTCTAGAGTCATACAAACATATTCCAACCTTGGGTGAATTACTGTTACATTCAACTTATTTATTTATGATTCCTTCGTCTAAATACATGAATAGAGATAGACTTGTTGGTGGAATAGATAATAAGATATGATGTGAGAGGAGTGAGGTAATTGTATTAATAAGAACATAAGAAAATAAGGAGGCTGCAATAGGCCAGTTAACCTACACAAGGCAGCTCCTGTGAATCAATTGATCATTGGTCTAAGTCATTCTCTCATCACACATTTTATATTATCATTTTAGTCTTCTTGCATTCGCCGCCATTTCCTATACGACACTTTCTTTTCTTTTTCTTTTTTTTACATTAAATTCCATTATTCCATTATTCCTCAGTTGACTCCAATTTTCCTTATATATACATTAAAAGGGTACTGGCTAAGAGACAACAAAAGGCGTTAAAAAAAAATTCTGCTTGTTGCCAAACCGTTATGAAATTTAATCCATATTCCTTCCTAAGTTCCTATAACACTTTTCACTTTGTACTGCCTTCATTAAATTCCTCGTGTAACTTTCCAATTTGTAATGCATTTCCACATATATAAAAAAGGTACCGAGTCTTGGGTAACACAACTAGTTTACTTTCAGAATGTCAAAACAAATCAGTCATATAAACATAATATAAGCAAACTAAATGTATAAAAAAAGAGAATTATTATATACGTCTCATATAGTTGTTCTCATCTGTCTGTCCTTCCATCCAATGAGTATCTATTTCAGCAATTAAGTTTTCATTCACCACCAAATGCTTCCAGTTATATGACTTTTGTAGCTTCCTTGTATTATTATGTTCTTTCAGGTTCAAGTAGACAGTCAACTATATAAGCCATCTCTCTCTCACACACACACACACAATATCCACCACCAAATATTTAATAGTTTATCTTGCCCTGTTTCCACATCTGTTTGTATGCAACTTAGGTTTAAACTCATAAATGTTCCTTGTTCACATCCACATCAACATACATTCCAATAATCAATTTTTTATTTAGGTAACAAAATTGGTGTAGTTTAATCTTAATTTTGTATCTGTTCTCTTGTTATTCCACCTTTGATTATACTTAAGTGTGTGTGTGTGTGTGTGTGTGTCTTTACTACTCTTTTCTCTTCAGGTCAATGTGGTCAAGATGCTCAACAATACGACTTGACCTCTGACTTCCATAAACCAGCGGCAGCTTCAGGTCAGGTCATTGCAGAAGGTGAAACTATATGGCCTCTTAATAAGATATAAGTTAAATGGTTTTGGGTATAAGGATTTGACTCAATTTGGTTAACCTTTTATTACTTAAACTTAATAAACTTTCTTTTTCAATTCATACATTTGCTGGAAGGAAAAGTACGACAGAGTGAGAGGAGGAGAGTGGTGGTGGAGCGAGGAGAGAGAGAGATGAGAGGGTGGAGAGAGAGAATGAGAGGGTGGAGAGAGAGAGAATGAGAGGGTGGAGAGAGAGAGAGAATGAGAGGGTGGAGAGGGTAGAGAGAGAGAAAATGAGAGGGTGGAGAGAGGGAGAATGAGAGAAAATAGATATAATACAAGTTATACTTTTACACAACATGCTTTAACACAGGTTTACAATAACTCTCTCTTTAAACCTCCAGAAGTGATGCCACTACCACCACACTGTCAGGAACACTTCTGTAACCTAACCTCACTCTACAATGTCCTGTTGCCTCATAATACACTGGAATACAATACATAATACAACAATACAGCAGGCTACGGTGACCACCTGTACCTTCAAATACAGAATCATTCCGTTTTGAACCAATAAGAAACGCCAGTTGTTCTGTATTTTGACTGTCTGAATGGTGGAGGTAAATCAGAGTATAAAATTATATACATGCTTCCCTTCTTTAGCTGATGTGCCGTTGAATTAGCTGGTTTTCACCTCAACCCATTGGCAGGTCATTCAACGGCACATCTGTTCTGCTGCTCCGCATGTCACTCACCAAGCCATCACTAACACACACACACACACACACACACGTCACATACAGCATAGCGATCAACACCAGGTAGGGACACCACCTCACACTCAGACAAATAAGGGACGTATATGGATGGTTATAATCTTATACTCTGATTTAGCTTCACCATTCAGACAGTCAAAATACAGAACAACTGGCATTATATATTGATTCAAAACTGAGCTATTCTGTATTTCAAGGGACAGGTGACAGGTATGGTTGTATTCGAGTATATTCCGAGGCAACAAGACATTGGACAGTGGAGTTACAGAAGCCTTCCGAACCTTGAGGCAGCACTTCTGGCATCAAGGGCCTCAGAGTGTCATCTTTGCTCTACACACCAACAAGATGGATGACACTGTGAAGCAACAGAGAAGCCTAACTTAACCTAACCTTTCAGTCGATGAGATGACGCTTCTCCATGACCTAACTGATGAGTCTTCTTAGAAAATAAGAATATAAGAATATTAGGAAACTACAAAAGGCCCGGAGGCTTGCACTAGGTAGTTCCTGTTACTCCAATACTCCCTTATTACCTACATCTACCTCTCATCCCCATCCATAAAGCCGTCTAGTCCGGTTACTCCAATACTCCCTTATTACCTACATCCATCTCTCATCCCCATCCATATAGCTATCTAGTCCTGTTACTCCAATACTCCCTTATTACCTACATCCACCTCTCATCCCCATCCATAAAGCCATCTAGTCCTGTTACTCCAATACTCCCTTATTACCTACATCCACCTCTCATCCCCATCCATAAAGCCATCAAGTCCTGTTACTCCAATACTCCCTTATTACCTACATTCACCTCTCATCCCCATCCATAAAGCCATCTAGTCTTCTTTTAAAACTCCCTATCGTCTGTGCACTGACTACCTGCTGACTGAGTCTGTTCCAATCATCCACCACCCTATTTATAAACCAATTTCTGTCTATCTCTTTACTAAATCTACATTTTTCTAATTTAAATCCGTTACTTCTTGTTCTATCCTGACTACTGATCGTAACTTTTCCCTCATCCCCCTTATTAAAACCCTTCACCCACTTAAATACTAAAATCAGATAACCCTTTTATACATGTCTTGGTTCTTCTTTCTAGGTCTGTTGATGTGTGGGTCTTTGCCTCACCCTGCAATCTGACGACTTAAGTCGTCTGAAGGATGAAGTCTTGTATCTTCAGATCACCAGCGATGTCACTGAATAAGTCCAGCTGCTGCAACACAATGGGAACAGCTGCACGGTCTTCTGCAAGGGGTGGAAAAGAATCAGAAAAAGTTTCATCATTTTGCCATAGTAACCTCAGCACAAAAGTTGCAGCCAGTAATGTGATAGTGGTCAATACAATTTTAAAGTGATTGTAAACGATTATTTTTTTATTGTTAATTTATTTGTCTGATATTTGTCAATCTTATAAGTGTTTGTGATTTTCCTATTATTTGTTATTGAATTATCATGAATTTATGGCAGATTAATACTCTCATCAACACGATTCAGTAAACATCCCTATTATACTATTTATTTTGATTCTTCAGTAATATGTTATAGAAGTACACATTGAAAAATAACTCCCTAATTTCAAAGTCCATGAAAGAAACCTATAAACATTGTGATCAGTTTCTGTAAAAATGGTAATTATGTGCTATTACTTAAAAATAAGAGAATAAATGTCATTAACACAGTAGCTTTCTGATAAAATGAGTGACTTTTCTTCTTCCTAATCTACCGTTAGAAATGTTAATGATGTGCTACTACTTTTATTTTTAACACAGTATCTCTGAGTGACTAGGAAAACCTAATCACCTAAAACACCAAAGGCTCAAGAATGACAAGAGTTTGAGGTTCAGGCAATGAACGAGAACTGAAAATAAACAAAGGAAGGGAAAGTGTAGCCATACTTAACTATTTGTTCCAACTCTGTACATAAATAAACTTTGTAAGTGTTTTTTATGTATTAATTAAACCAGAATGTGTGTGGTGGTGATGTGTAAGAGTGTGTGTGAATGGAGTACATTTTCACTCTCTGCATGCATACAAACAACACTGTATTATCTGCAAACAGACACCACCACCACCTAACACCTTCCATTCATCTTCAGTCTTACACCTACATTCCCCACTTCAACTTCCATACACTTACATACATTTCTCACAAAGACAATTTACTAGTAGTGTATGTAAATGTACTTGAGGTTACCCAAGAGAAGAAGGTTGAGTTCAGGAGTGACTTGATAAACATAAACCAAGACTAACTAACCTACTACTACTACATTTACTACTACTATTATTATTACTTACTGCAATGTCTCCCTTAGAATGAGTCTTGGCCGGCTACATCACAGCTTCCAGAGTGACAAAGACAAATTCTTCATCCAGTACACTGCCTTAAGGATGGATCTGTGGAAAGTGATCATGTTAAGTTTATCCGTCCATGTAATACCTTTATGACGGCACAAAACACACTACGTTACATCATACACATGTCGATAAACTACGTAACACCTCAATATGCTCTACCTCATCACACACCTTCGTCACATTGTCACACTTCACTCACTACGTTACACTTTAACACACCATTATCCCACACGCAAGGTACCCATACCAAACTCTCCTGAAAGCTGGGAGTTATAGGTGGTTGGAGTTGGTTGGGTGTGTTACTCTTCTAATGCCTCGTCCACTCCTGAGATAGTCGTCACATTCACTCAATGGTCTCTAAGCTGTTCTCAATCCTCAACACCTTTGAAATCTTCCAACAATACCTATATAAAGGGTCCATGAGTTTCAATCCAACACCTAAATTTTCCTCATAAATTGCACACTGACTCCTCTCCCAGTATTACATTTGGTACAAGTTTTCCCATTGTCCAGTTAGGTAGCATTGTTTACAAGACACTTAACCTAACCCTGAGCCTCACACAGCATCCTGGTAATTACAATGGGCGTGACAGTTACTAAACACAGTGGAAAATCAAGCCAGGAAGAGCGTGAAAAAAGCTGTGGTTATAAGGTTTGATTATAAGACTCCTACTGAACTACAAATAGAGATTATAAAAAAAAAAAAAATAGGTGATTAAATAATATATATAAACTAGGTAGCTATAGACCACCTGGCTTTGATAGGGTTAAGTCACTCACCAAGAAGCTACCGTGAGCCAGGATTCAACTCACTCGTAACCTTTAGTCTGAACACTACACCACAGAGTCGCCCAGCCGGACCACCTTCCTTACACTTAATGAGAAAGGTTACCGTGCACTCTCTAAGGCACACCAACTTTTGGCACAACCTTGTACGCATAACTATTAAAGAATGTAAACTAAGGAACATAACTCCACGAATGAATGAATAAAGTGAGGTTTAGGTAAAAAAAATAATAAAAAATAAATAAAATAAAATGAAATATTCAATAAAACATTCTGTATATCCTACTGATGTCACTTTTTTTAACCAGTGTTTCTTTAATTAAATGAGAAATCTCGTTAATCAACTATAGGCTCAATTAGTTAGTCAAGAGATCATAATGAGTTAAAAAAGCTCAACTTCCACATAGTAACCAGAATAAACTTCACATCTTTATAATGTTATCAATCTTACAAGTTTTCACACAATATCCACAAAACTGAGTAAGATCAAAACTCATGAGTCTCCTAACACACACACTTCCTCAATCATACTATCTAATCTATCTAATATATTCCTCCTACTGTCCTCTTTACAGGGTACACTATGTATTATTCTATTTAATACTTCATTCTCCTGTTTTTTGTGGTAATAACTGTATCCTATCTCTCTCTCTCTCTCTCTCTCTCTTAGCTGCAAAAAAGTGTGGCTAAAAACAGCTTCCTTTCTACTCATATATCCACCACTTACTCATTATTTTCATCCACTCCATCCACACATCTCATTTTCCCTCCACATACCAGCTACCTCACTATTTTCAAACCCTTCCATCTAATCTCTCCTATCCTACTCTCTTTTCCAATCTCCATCAGACACTCACTCACATTATTGCAAAACTTCCTCATCTTATCTCTCTCCTCTTCTTTCAGCTTCTCACATTTACCAGTACATACAATTTCCAACCCTTCTATCTAATCTCCACTTAACACTATTATTCTACTCATTCTTCCAATCTCCATCAGACACTCATACACTCACTCACATCATTCCAGAACTTCCTCATCTCTCTCCTCTTCTTTCAGCTCCTCACATTTACAAGTACATACACAGATCAATGTATATTTCACTATTCCTACCTTTCTATCTTTTTTCTCACTATTCCTAGCCTTCATCTAACATTTCCCATTATTCATGCGCATGTAATTCGGTATGGCAATAAATTACTTTACTTTACCAATGCATATTTCACTATTCCTACTTTTCTAACTGGCTAAATTATCCTTAACTCTTTCTATTATTGTACCTATCTTCCCATATATTAATAATTACACCCTAACCTAACCTAACCTAAAACCTTACCCACACCACGAGTACTTAGGGAAAGTTTGAGTGGGATGATGTGCAGTACATAACACACCACTACTCACTAGACACACACAGCCATGCACTAACACACTTATAAACACTCTTCTATATCCATCTTGCTCACATCATTTGACTGTATTTCATGGACTCATTAAAAAATCATACTTTTCCAGTGATTTGTACAAGCTATATGATCATTAATAACTTGGGTAGACACGTAGTAAGTGGTGAGTCAATAGGTAGCTTTAAAAGACGGTTGGATCAGAGTATGGATAGGGATGACAGGTGGGATGGATAAATATTGGATTATTCCAAGGGTGAGGGACAAGGAACTGCCTCGTGTAGGTCATCAACTGGCCTCTTGCAGTCTCCTCAATTCCTATGTTCTTATGAGAGGAACACTGATACCATGGTGGTCACATTATAATGAAGGTTGCAGGTTACCATGCATTGCAGCTTAACTTGAAGCTACGACACCTGTGGGAGGAGACGAGACACCATTAACTCGTGTGTGTGTCCCGGTCAAGTTTAGTGTAGAACATATCTTTCTTGTCAGCCCCACACACCACGATAGGAGCGTACACTGCAACAAGAGACATGAAGCCCAAGGTGTGCTTCAGCCTCAATCACATTATACGCTCATCAACCAGGGCAAGCACGGCAAGGGTTCCTACCACACTGTTCAGAATGCCGTAGGGTTTGCCCGGCACCCTTCATTCAGTCCACCAGACCTTGGCATGAATGGGGTCTTAGTCGGACAACCCCGCAAAACTATGTCCGGGTCTCAGCTATTGCCTCATCTGCAACTAGAGCCTCGACCCAAGCCTCTAATTAGAACATAAGAACATAAGGAAGCTACAAAAGGCCCTTATTACCCACATCCACCTCTCATCCCCATCCATAAGGTCGTCTAGTCTTCTTTCAAAACTCCCTATCGTCTGTGCACTAACTAACTGCTGACTGAGTCTGTTCCAATCATCTACCACCCTATTTGTAAACCAATTTCTGCCTATTTCTTTATTAAATCTACATTTTTCTAGTTTGAATCCGTTATTTCTTGTTCTATCTTGACTGATCGTATAAACTTTTCCTACATCCCCCTTATTAAAACCCTTCACCCACTTAAATACTTCAATCAGATCTCCCCTTACTCTACGTAGCTCCAGTGAGTGCAATTTCAAAAGCTTTAGTCTCCTTTCATAGCTAAAATTACAAATCCCTTCTATCATTTTGGTCATCCTTCTATGCACTGACTCTAACAAAATTATATCCATTCTATAATACTGTGACCAAAACTGCACTGCATAGTCGAGGTGAGGTCTGACTAACGCTAAATACAACTTCAAAATAATCTCAGCACTTCTACTTTAAATACTTCTAGTAATGAATCCTAACAACCTATTAGCCCTATTTCTAGCCTCAATACATTGTTTTCTGGGACTAACCTGTACTAACCTGAACTAACTAACCTGAACTAACCTGTAACTACACCCAAATCTCTCTCACCTTCTGATTTATTCAGTGTTACCTTGCTTATATTGTACCTGTTGTGAGGATTTTCCCTTCCAACATTCATTACTCTACACTTGTCATGATTAAAATCCATCTGCCACCTAACCACCAACTCGTTTAACCTATCTAAGTCTCCCTGCAAGTCCTTTACGTCAGACTAATAATCCTACCTATTTTAGAATCATCAGCGAATTTACTAATATCCCTACTAATCCCACTGTCTAAGTCGTTAATGTATATCATGCATAGTAATGGCCACAAAACAGATCCCTGTTGGATCCCACAAATTATCGTACTGTTAGTGGCGATGGGATGGTTTTACGGGGAAGGGTTGCAAGTCCCACCCCAAGGATTATATACAAAGATTATATACAGTATATAATCCTTGCCACACCCCAACCAGCCTGAACAGGACTGGGCTGACAGCTGACCACGGCAGAGACACAGAGACCCTGAGCTATTTCACCCAAAGCTGGAGCTGAATGATCATTGGCTCATCACAGTGAGTTCATCTATCCTTTGTATGGTTTTATTAATTCACCTGAATGTCCAGCACACCCTCCTCACTAGTATGGTCTAATGGGCGAACCAGTATAAGACCATTAGTTTTGTTAAATTTGTTTACGTCCTTCAGAAATTATCACACACCATACCCAACATACTTACAATACTACACTCTTTGGTGGTAGGAAGGGCAGGAACACCAGGGATTGATGGGGTAAGGAACACAGGTAAAGGTAGATATACAGAACACATACAATACTTACCATGGTGTCGTGTTATCCGTATTTCCATAACTTTCCACCTCACCAAGACGCCACCGCCTACCTCCATCGTCAACGTGGAAGACCTCAATGTTTACTATAGTGTTGGAAATGTTAATAAAATACATATTTTTCTACTTAGTATCAAACACTATAAAGAAGATCTAGGATAATGTCAATACTGGATCCAATGCCTTGTTTTACGCCTTCTTTTATTTATGGTGATGTGATGAGGGGTTCTTGCTTTACGAGATATCTTGAAGCTTCACTTATCTCCTCTCTCCATCATCTCATGCTGGCCAGAACATCCATGGCAGCGGCACAACTCATACCAACACGCCTACACACACACACACACACACACACACACATAAACACATACGTGGGCACACATACCCTCGCCACAGTGCACTGGGTGGGTGATCCTGTGGTCATGTGGTGTGGATCGCCGCTGCCGCCGCCGCCGCCGCCAAGTTCACGCCACATTCCCTTGCAGTGCACACTCCTCCGGCCTTGCCATTCTCTCCAAGCTACCTCGTATCCTCCCTTCCCCAATGTATAGTATAAGGGAGACTGAACACTTGAGCTTCACTCGGAATGCTTATGACGGCTGGTTTTCGTGTGTGTCATGTTAGGTTACCCTTCTTGTTTTGTACATTCGGGAGGAGGACGGCCTGGCTGACGGCGTGGCGGCGCGTGATGAGGAGGGATTCCTGGAACGGCACAACGGCCTGCCTGATGGTCGAGGGCGTGGCAGTTGGGCAGAGAACAGCCTGGCTGTTGACGTGGCGGATGGGCAGAGGGACGCCTGAGTGGCAGCGCGAGGAGGAACTCCTGGGGAGGAACCACGGCCTGCCTGGATGGCTGACAGAGTGGCAGCGCGAGGAGGGACTCCTGGGGCGGCACCACGGCCTGCCTGGATGGCTGACGGCGTGGCAGCGCAAAGAAGATTGTATTTTGTTATGTTTCTTGTTTCATGTTTAGTTTGTAGGCTGTAAGAGCAGTCGGGTCAACTGCTAGGGAAGAAGGGGGATAGTGTTACGAACATGGATATTTCGCGGGCTTTTTAGGCGGGAATGGGAGACGCTTGGCGTTTCCCGCCAGTCTTGAGGAGAGGGCGGAGGAGGCCAGCTGGATAAGGAGGGCAGTGGTGTTGGCGTCAGTAATAGCACTTATTTGGCCCTTTGCAGCCTCCACACTGGGGCCAAAGCAGAGTGACAAGGTGGTGGGGCCTTTGCTACTCACTGGATCCCTGTGTTAAGGGAGAGGAGAGCCAGCAGGAGGGAGAGAGAAGAGCAGACAGTGGAGACAAAGGCCAGCGTGAGAAGGAGGAGCACGGGACAGAGGATTCTGTTGTGTTGAGGGCTGTGCTGCTGTCGTGACTGTGGTGTGCTGTTGTTGTGTTGAAGGTGAGACGTGCTGTGCTGCTATTGTGTTGAGGTTGTGCCGAGGCTGAGACTGTTGTGTTGTGTGCCTCTGAGAGTGTGCCCTAAAGTGGGTAAATTGTGTAACCTTGCCAGTGCTTTGTTCAGTAAAGGAAAGAAAATGTCAACAAGTGTTTCTTGTCACCACCTAGCCGCCAGTGTTTTGGGGTAACAATCGCTAAGCTATACTCACCACTGTGGTTCCGAGTCCGGAAGAGTAAGTGAAAGGTGTCAGTAGTAAACAGTCATTACGACCCCTTCCCGCTCCAGTCTCTCAGTAAGGCCGTGCTGACGAGAGGCGACAGGAGTGAAAGTGGAGTGAAAGAAGGGGGTTCGTTACAATATATATATCTTTGGTCTCATTCTTGAAGCACTTTTTCAGAAGCTGCCTTGTGTAGGTCAACTGGCCTATTGCAGCCTCATTATGTTCTTATGTTCACTCCCTAGTCGGCCAATCCATTAATTCAACATACTAATTAATCTTTCCATTCTTTGTCTTCTCACATCCATATCCTTAGGTATTAATGCTCGCATACTTATTGCAACTCATTCTCTCAAGTCTCCATGTAGCATCCCTTTCCTCATCATCTAACCTATTTACTATCATCCTTCATTAATTCGCTGTTAAACCTATTTCTAGTCTTGTCTTTGTATCGAAACTACATAATGTAATTCAGGCTTCTTTCCTTTCTCTGTCTATCTCTAATTAATTACTGTATATGTCTTATGTTCTCTTTTTTTATGTAATACGCAGTGCCACAGTTTGCTGCAGTTGGCATCTTCCATTTATTTCACTTACTAAACCTATTTCTATAGTCATGTCGCTGTATCGATATTCCCCGATATAATTCGGGCCTCCTTTCCTTTATCTGTCTATCTCTATTTAATTAATGTATAAGTCGTGTGTTCTCTTTTTCTTATATAATACGCAGTGCCACAGTTTGCTGCAGTTGGCCCTGTGCCTTGTATGTGACGTCAGTGCCAAATATAGAGTGCCACGCCTCCAGATTTAACCACTCAGTGACCAAGCTCCTCCTATGCTATAATTACATTAACATTATACAAGCAATTTGTTATGTATAGGACGTATAATTACAAGTATAATGGCTCAAACTGTGGAATAATGACACGGAAATCATAATATTCAGCTGATTATATGTGATTAATTTGCAGTGTGTTCTTAATATATACGTAATATTGTTAACTGATATACTAGGTATTTATATATATTCTATCAACCAAGTTTATATTGTTATTGTTGCAGGATTTACTGAAGAACTAACTTATGGATATATAGACTGATTAAACCCCGTTATATAACACAAGAGCTGCTACATTGAGCTTATTTAACGATAACCAATACATCTACACCACATTATTATGAGTCAATGTTTAACTCAAGAACTCAAAGTGTAGTTAATAAAGATAATTTACGTAGTTAGATCTAGTTAGAGTCAGCTGATGAAAGTTATACAAGCAGGTTAGTCAGCTGGTAACTGTTTTAAGGTAATTTCAGTGTTTTCAGGGTAATAGACACCAAATTCTAGGGTAATTTATTATCATGACTGCATAACCTACTACTTAGTTTACTTAGTTTACTTAGTGGAATTTAGAGGGTGTTCCTCATAGCTGTGGTGGTCCATCGCTACTGCCATCCCGAAGGTCTTGGTATCTGAGCCTTAACTGGGCACTGAGTTTGAGGCTGCTCTGCAGTTTGCTGTATAGCCAGGAACTGCATGGAGATTCGTCTGGGAGCATCCGTAGAAAGTTGTCCAGTTCCCTCATGAATTTATCTACTGAACAGCCTGTGAGGTTCCTTATTTTCTTTTCTTTGGGAGGACATCTATTTGCAAGATTAGAGAGAGAGAGAGAGAGAGAGAGAGAGAGAGAGAGAGAGAGAGAGAGAGAGAGAGAGAGAGAGATAGCACTGAGCTGAGTGAACTCGTACCTAGGATTATACTATACATTATATTGTACACTATAATATGCATGCCAGTCATATGCATATATACATAGCCTTAAAAAAAATCCAGGGTAACGATGATATAAAACAGGGTGATATAAGGGTGAATTCAGAGTAATTTTAGCAACTCAGTCTGGCAACTTTTACCCTAGGGCCTCGCAAGTCCACTAAAAGATTCCCAGTTGACTCAGTACCTTCACCTACACATTATATCCTCCCTTGGACCGTGGCACTCAGCATGGCACTCAGCATGGCACTACGTAGAGTGGCACTAAGTAGAGTGGCACCACAGCTGTACAGTGCCAAGCAATTTTCAGCCCAACCTGCAACAAACAGTATCCTTTTTATGTAATTTTTATATTTATATTAATTCGTCTTTGTGCTTGATTTCAGGTCTGTGTGTGTGTTTGTGTGTGTGTGTGTGTGTGTGTGTTAATGTGTGTGTGTGGGTGTGTGTGTGTGTGTGAAAGGTCATTGATAATATAATATGGAACTGTGATATGTATGTATATATGTGTGTTTGTATCTACGTATTAATTAAGATCATTACAAATTTCTCCATTAGTTAAGATATTTAGTATTATTATCTTTATTAGTTAAGATAATCATTAGCTGTTTTTTTATTTATTTAATATTGTGTGCTTGCCATGTAGTGTGTTCAAGGCCAAGCTGGTCTGTACTTGAACTTGTGTTATTTAACTTTGTTATTGTTATTTAATCTTATACATACGTTTTTATGAGTGTGTTTGGGTTAGTAGTATTATATAGCTGTTATTTATTTATTTATTATATTTATTTATTTAGTTTTTGCTAACCTAATCTTGTATGTGGCAGTTAAGTTATGTTATGTTCGGTTAGGTTAAAAGGTAGTTCGTTACAGTTAGGTTAGGTAAGGTTCAGAGGTTGTTCGTTCCAGTTAGGTTAGGTAAGGCTCGGAGGTTGTTACAGTTACAGTTAGGTTAGGTGATGTAAGGCACTGAGGTTGTTACAGTTACAGTTAGGTTGGGTCAGGTTAGGTGGTTGTTCCTTACAGTTAGTTAAGGTCGGGTTAGGAAGTTACTTGTTACAGTTATGTTAGGTTAGGTTGTTACCAAATATATGTATCAGTATGCCTTGGTTGCAGTGCTTCGATCACATTACATACTAGCTTAGCGTACTGTCGCACACTAGTATTTTCCTGCACCATTAGTAGAAAATTAAATATCATGGTTAAATATGTTCGTACGACACACTTGCCTTTCAGAGAGTATATTAAAAGTTAAATGTGTCAGAATAGCTTGCAAGGGTTATAAGAGGGAGGAATGTGTGTCTTTGCAGGTAAAATAGAGGGTTAAGGACTAGTATTCTGTTAATATTAACTTATAGATCTGAGACTTGGACATGAAATAGGTCAAAGCAGTCAAGGAGACATGCTTTGAAAATGATTTATCTGATACAGGCATGTGAAGTGATAAGATAGGAGGGTGAGAGCAATGGAAGCATGTTTAAAAGAGATAGATAGACAAGGAATTGCTTATACTTTATTATTTGTACTAAATATATTTGAATGAGTGAGTGCTTGTATTATTTGTTTTCAAGAGGTTAAAGAAGTGCTTGATTAAATCTCCCAAATTTTCATCTTATAAGTTCATTAGCTTTTTCACAAATTATTGTCAGCATATGCAGGTTATGTAGCGACAAAAAATAATATAATATATATATCTTAATATTACTGTAGTCTATTTATTTTTTGTCAATAGAATAACTAACTATAGTAATCCTGCAGTGTCAAAAATGTTGCGTCTGACTTTTATGTCGCATTTCTAAGAAGGCAGAAAACACATTGCATTGAAAACAGGAATATTATCAATACAGGTACATTTCACTTATTTTAATGTTACATGTGTTTTATAATTGCTTCGTCTTCCTTAACACTCTTGCCATCAGTTGTAGCAGAGAAGACAGATTCCCCGAAAGGTATGTAACAATGCGAGTTTTACCTTTAAAAAACTGGCGTAAAAATATCTAAAACGTGTGATATAATTAATTCATCAATTCTTACTCCCTACATACTATCTTTTCTACTACTACTACTACTAACCTAACCTAACACTATTATGAACTTACTATTAACTATCCGTACTATCCTTACTATTAAAAAACCTGTCATTCCAGCTAAGTTTGACTGGAAGGATGCGCTCAACCTGGAAAGTCAGCTGACCGAGGATGAGATCATGATCCGAGATGCTTTCCGAGACTACTGCCAAGAGAAGCTGATGCCCCGGATCAAGGAGGCAAACAGGCATGAAAGTGAGTAGTCGGAAGATGGAGTTACTAAACATTAAATTGCTATCTATAAGAGAGAGGTAAATATTAAACGACAGCAAGAAACAGACTTAAAAATAAATGGTAGGAAGACTTACGTACAAAACATTAAATTGCTATCTATAAGGGAAACGTAAATATTAAACGACAGCAACAGACAGGCATGAAAGTGAGTGGTAGGAAGGCAGACATACTAAACATTAAATTGCTTGTTTTGTGATATTGAGATTATGTGTAACAGGTAAATAGTGATATGTTAATGAGGTAGTGTTGTGGGAGAGGATGATTTGAGTTTGTAAACCCAAAGAAAATCACTTCATTACCTACTTCTTGGAATGCTCGTAGGGATTTTTCACACAAGTTTTGAGGCGGAAAAAAATGCGTCTCTTAAGCCATCAAATACCAAGTAACACACTATAAGAGGTTATTTAAAGTATTCTGTGCAACACTTATATTATTTTGTAGTAGATATTCTATTTATTTATTATTATTTTTACTTTCCCAGAGTTTGACCGTGATATCATGTCTGAGATGGGTGCCATGGGCGTGCTGGGGCCCACCATCCATGGGTACGGCTGCCCCGGGGTGTCCTCTGTGGCGTATGGACTCATTGCAAGGGAGGTGGAGCGGGTGGACTCAGCCTACAGGTATTTCTATTTCTTATTCTCTATTTTGCTTATTTTCTATTTTCCTATTTCTTCTTCTTATCATTTCTATTTCTTGTTCTCCTTATTTCTTCTCCTCCTCCTCCTCTTTATTCCTTCTCTTCATCACTTTACTTTATCTATCCAGTATGTATTTATTATTCATTAATCTTGTATTAAAACTTGTGGAGAATTGTCAGTAATTACTATGTGTGCAGTATATTTTTGTAACTTTTTCTTATCGCTTATTCTTTCCATTCTATTATCACAACTACAAATAATTATGCATATTTTCTTCTTCTGTCTTGTCACATAACTTGAAATCCTTTCTTCATAATCTCATTCATAAACGTAACAGTCACTCTTTTTATGTACTACAAGTTATCCTTAAGACACACACTAACTACACTCACGCTTGTTATGCTTCCAATACACCTTTCATCTATATCACAATAAAGAATTAAGATTAAACATATAATTTTTGACGTCACGATTACATTGATACTTGTTATGCTACCAAACGTCTTTCATCTCTATACTAAATAAAGAGTTAAGATTAAACATATAATTTTTAACATCACTTATGTAAGATTGTTGTCAGTATCAGAAGGTTAGTTAAGTTAAAAGTGTTGACGAGTATTGTTACATTGTGTTTTCTAACCTTTTATTTGTGGTTGTTTTCAGGTCTGCTATGTCCGTGCAGTCTTCCCTCGTCATGTACCCAATCTATGACTTTGGCACAGAGGAACAGAGGCTCAAGTACCTCCCTAAGCTAGGTAAGAGGATGGTCATTATCATAAATTGTGTTTGAGTGATTGGTGGAGAATCATTAATTTTTTTGGCTTTGTTCAATTTATTTATTTATTATTTTTTTTTTGCGATATTTATTTGACTTTTTATTTTTTGAGATTGATCTTGTCTAAGGAAATTTTTATGTTTTTTTTTATCATGCTCATGTGTCTATTTTGTATCCTGTGCTTTCATAACAATGGCAAAATAGCCAATAAATCATCGTAGTTTATTGTACACCATTACATTCACACACTTTATTTTTCTTCACAATCTAAACTTACATTTCTCTTTATTTTTCTTCACAATCTAAACTTACATGTTCCTTTTTTTCCACACATAATATAGCCTAACATTTTATCCCCAGCCAAGGGAGAACTAGTGGGTTGCTTTGGCCTGACTGAGCCTAACCATGGCAGTGACCCGGCAGGCATGGAGACCCGGGCCAAGTACATCCCCTCAGACAAGGTGTACCTCCTTAGTGGCTCTAAGACATGGTGGGTGACTCTCTGTATGTATGTATGTCTGTGGGCGTAATATGGTGGGTGACTCTTTGTATGTATGTATGTCTGGTAGGTGACTGTCTGTATGTCTGTGGGCGTAACAGTGATAATGTTATACAAAATAGTTTATATAATATACAATAAAGTAAAACATGATTTTTGAGGTATACAATAAGGTCATTGATAAATAGAATAGAAAAAAATTTGATTGGAAGAAGGAAATTATGGATAACAAAATAAAAATAAAAATGCATAAGTGTAATTAGAGAATAATATGGAAGTATATTTGCCAGCAAGACATGGAATATCCTTTCATATTATTTCTATTACAGCTTTCTGTCATATAAATTTGCTCCATTACAAGTAATGTGTCGTAAACTAATACTTGTACGCACTGCTTTACCTATATATAACCTGACCACCACCACCACCACCTTCATCATTATACCTTTAATAATAATAATAATAATATATACTTTATTTAGTCTTTCCTGTGTAGTACAGAAAAGAAACTTGCTTTGCATTGGGCTCCCACCCCCCACTTAAGGAACATACTTATAAAACTAGGAACACACTTATAAAACTACAGGATATACATGTAAAACTACTGTACACAACACATTGACACATTTCTACACATTAGGTTGAAAGTACTTGATTGAATACCTTTAACTCCCCCTTCAGGATCACTAACTCCCCCATCGCTGACGTGGTGGTGGTTTGGGCCAAGTGTGAGGACGGTCACATCCGAGGCTTCATCATGGAGAAGGGGATGAAGGGCCTAGACTGTCCCAAGATTCAAGGGAAGTTCTCTTTACGAGCGTCTGACACCGGCATGATTTTGATGGATGAGGTTCCCGTCCCAGAGGAAAACATGCTGCCTGGTGTTAAGGGGCTGAAGGTAGGCTGTTCTATTTATTATTGTTTGTGAGAAAAAGAAATTATTTGAAAATATTGCATTATTAGTTGTATTGATGTACATATTACTGAAGCATTGAATTACTACAGGTCATTTAAAGTTAGTCATGAAATCAAACCTAGACGCATTAATCAGATCCTCTTCCTCTCCTCCCCAGGGTCCATTCAGCTGCCTTAACAACGCTAGGTACGGCATTGCCTGGGGTGCTCTGGGGGCTGCTGAGTTCTGCCTGGAAGCGGCCCGCAGCTACACCCTGGATAGAAAGCAGTTCGGCCGTCCCCTCGCCCACACGCAGCTGATTCAGAAGAAGATGGCTGATGCGCTGACGGAGATCTCGCTTGGCCTGCAAGGATGTGTGCATGTTGGACGCTTGAAGGATGAGGGAAAGTGAGTGTCTGGTGTGGGTTTTTTACTTTTTATTTAGTGTGTGTGTGTGTATATGTATGTGCGTCACTCGCTCTATCTCTTTGAATGTATTGAACTCCTAGTCAGTTACGCAGTGTTTCCTTTTAGTAAAAATATTAAAGTACACACTCAAAAAATTAAAACACCTCTTTGACCTATTCTCCAGGGCCACCCCAGAGATGATCAGCCTCCTGAAGCGTAACTCCTGCGGCAAGTCCCTGGACATTGCCCGCCACTGCCGAGACATGCTGGGTGGGAACGGTATCTGTGACGAGTACCACATTGTACGCCACGTCATGAACCTGGAGGCTGTCAACACCTACGAGGGTGAGTATTTGCATCGTTAAGTTTGAAAAGAAAGTTCTATGTTTAAATAGGTTAGTTAGCCATTGTTACCTGATCTTAGAAGGGGCAACTTATTTTAAAGAGAGGTAAATTTTGTAACCTGCAGAGAAGTCAATCCTATGAGAGTCCTTGGCCTAGTTAACATTCCCTTATGAAGCAGGTTTTGTACCATTACATATGATTGATTCTCTAACACTCACGCCTCTAATCATGCAACAATAACCTAATTTTTTCTATCCTTTCTCAACAGGCACACACGACATCCATGCTCTCATCTTGGGCCGCGCCATCACAGGGCTGCAGGCGTTCAGTGCTTATTGAGGTGCAACGTAAAACCTAAAACCTTACTATGTTTTCTATCCCAGTAAGACAGTAGTATTGAGTAGCACCAGTATTAAGGTTTTGCTCAGTCAGGCATTTGGTTCTTGTATGCATGTGTAAATACTTGTTATGGTGAGGAGGTGTGGGTGTGGTCATGGGTCAGTGGTTCCCAAACTGGGGGTAATATAACAGTTTTTTGGGGGTAATGGAGGGGTGACAGAAAAAAGTGAATATCTAGTGTTTTAATATAGCCATATACATCAATATTGATAACATTTTTTGAAAGGGTTAGTACGCCTAATGTGGCATGTTAAATTCGGTAACAAAATGAACAAGTTTGGGAACCACTGTTTTGGGTGGTGTGGGATGTGTGTCTAGGGTGAAAGTGATGCCTGGAGTGATGAAGGGTACTAGGCAAGGCAAGGCAAGGAGGTGGGATGTAACCACACTTGTTGGTGCCACCTTAGTGTGCCTGTCTGTCTTCCAGTTTGAGGTTATTAGGAAGGTAGGTGAGAAAAGTTAAAATTTTGTCGTGTTTTGAATCTTGTTCCTAAAGTACTATTGGAGTATTGGCTGAATGAGGAATGTATGTGTGTAATGGAATGATGCCAAGAGTGCCATTAAAGAACATGCAAATATTAGTTATTAATTGGTTGTGTTCAGTCAAGTGAAAAATAACTTTGTATTGGTTTGATGTATCTGAGTAATAAGACTCATGCTGATGAGGGATACTCTCTCACAATGTTGTGTTTACGTGTTCTTTACAAAGGAAATGCAACCACAACTATTGGAGGTCAGTGTTTCTGAATACAATGTAAGTATAGGAAGAGAACAACATGATTTGGATGAATATTATTGCTTTGTTCAGTATGATTGGCCTACAGTTGTGTTGCTTTATGTTCAAAGATATCTATGTACTGTAAGTACATTTTTTATTTGTATTTTAGAAATATATTAATCAAACTACAAATGGAAAATTATTTGTAGTGATTAGATTATCTGTCCAAGGCAGATGTAAATTCATGTTAAGTGTGGAATTTTTTCAGTTGCAGTAATTATGATCTGATGTGTAAGTCGGAAGGGTAGGTGAGTAAAGTGTTATGTTTAGGAGGAGAATGATGAGTAGTGTGGTAACAGTGGCAGGTGGAGGTGCAGTGAGTCTTAACACACTCTTCATCTCTTCACGCTGATTGTTAGGTGATCATGTCAAACTATGGCCGTCCTGTAAGCCAAGTGTTTGTTAATTTGATTTATATTGAGCTGAAAAGTTTGCCCCAGAAAAGAAATTTGTATACTAATATTTTTAATAAGTATGTAAAAAAACATTTGTTTTTTTTAAAGAATCTGGTCATTGTTGGAAAGGATCTGCAGCAGTCTGTTGTCAAGTGGCTGTGTGTGTGTGTGTATGTGGTAGTGGTGGTGAATACCACACTAAAGAAATCACATGTAAATTCTTTACATCATTATATTTTAGTAAAAATTGACTACTACTCTTATTATTATTCCCCATGAAAACACCTGGTTTAAGGCTCGTCATGTACAGCTGTCACCATTCTGAAATGTGCATCAAAAAGACTATTAAGAGAAAGTCTGAATGGCTGGCTGTGTTGTGAGGTATCTTAAGAAATAATTTTTCTTAAAAGTTGATGTTTTTTTAACTGGAACACACCAATATGCTTTGAAGGGCCATGCAGTAAAGTTAATTAATGCTGTATTATATCCTTACTACTGTGGGGTTCTTAGCGTTCACAGGCACCAGTAAGTTTGTGTTGTATTTGATAAATATTTCCCAACCCACTGTTCTGTTCAGTGGCTCAAATCCAGTTCTTATTAACTTAACGTCACCACATACCAGATGCATCTTAAATGTTGGTGTTCCATTCACTTACATAACAATAACTTGATAGCCAGTTAGTTCCAATAACTCATTAAATAACTAATGTTGGTGTCCTGCCAGGCACTAGAATTGTGTATTTAATTAAGTGTGGTGGAGGCTGCAAGAATACTACCACTGTATCCTATGTGGGTCATAAAAGATGACCAAAAGTTGACGGAGCAATAGTCTGGAAAGTCATTCCTCTATATTCTCTCCTATGAAAATAATCAAGGCACAGAGGGGAAGGGAGAGTAATATCTCCCTAAACTCTTAACACTATTGGTTAACCCTATTTAAAGGGAATATAAGCCAGGGAGAAAGATAGATAGATAAATAAATAGCGTTGTTTGAACATTGTGTAGGGTGTGTGTAGCTGCGTGGTACAGTGCTCAACTTGTTACCTAAAATTTAAGAGTTCGATCCTGGCTCACAACAGCTTAACTTGGTGGGAGAAGTAGCGCTCTCGTTAACCCTTCCTAAATCGGAGGAAATATTTCATCACCTTTTTTGAACATTGTGTAATGAGTGTGGAAATGAGATGACACTTGTTTGAGGAGGACATATAGCGTTACAAAGTAGAGGTTAATATATTATAGGGTAGGTATATAGGATATTGTGCCAGAAAAAAAAGCATAGTAGTTTTCAATGATATGTGTGAAAATACTTTGCATTACAAAGAGTAAACTTTATAATTTTATATAATGTTGGTATTCTTATGTAAAAGACTCATGTTCTTATGTTCTTAATTACCATAAAATACTATTTACTCAATTAAACAAATAATTATTTATTTTAATAAGAATGTAATGTAAAATGTCAAACCTCGAGAATGATCATGATAAACGCAATAAATAGACTCCATAAAACAATGTCAATGAGTCAGTCTGTGAGGCTGTGGCTGTCACGAACACAACAGCAGAGTGTAGCGGCGAGGGAGTGGAAAGCTGTCCTCAGAGCTTGTCCCAGGCGGCGACACTTTCTGGTCAGTAGTGTGGTGTTTGGACTCGCATTCTGGTCACATTGGGTGTAACAATACTGGGGCAGGACTGGCGGGCAGGGGCGTGAGGGGCGCGAGGGGCTGACCAGCGAAGGTGTGGAGGTGAGGGTAAGCAGCCCCTGAGTGAGTTCGTCCACCACTTCCCCCAGGCTGGGTCTGCAGGCTGCCTCCTGTTGCCTGGCACGCCGAGCCACCCTGGCCAGGAGTGTCTTGTACTGGTGGTTCCTCACGAAGAGCATCATGTCTTGCAACAACACGCCAAGGGAAAAGATGTCGCTATGCGGTGAGCTGACACCACCACCCAACACTTCTGGGGCTGTCCAGAAGTAACGGTCAGCCTCGTGGGTCATCTTGAGCCCAAGACTGACGCCCGTGTGACACGCGAGGCCGTAGTCTATAATGGAGATTTGTGGAGGCTGCGTCTTGTGTCGAGGGATGATGACCGTCACGTTGTCGATTTTAATGTCGTTATGCACGACCCCGACGGCGTGCACTTGTCGAAGGCATCGAGCTACCTCCAGGCCAAGCCAAAGGACGAGGCTGTCGGGCAGGTGGAGGTCGCGCAGGGCGTCGAGCAGGGTGCGGTGCCCCCGGTAGGAGAGCACGAGCAGCGGGGGCTTGTAGGATACGCCTATCAACTCAGGGGCGCCGCCTCTTCCACACAGGTGTTTAAGAAATGTGATTTCGTTGTGGAAACTTGCGTCTGTGCCCACCTTCATTTGTTTGAGTATTGCCTTGTGTGCCCGCCAGCGTAACACACTCACCACCGCCGTCGCCCCGCTGCCCACCACCTGCCTGCGTTGGCACAGCACGAACTTAACACCTTCACGTGACAGCAAGTGAGCCTCCACTTTTGAAATAATTGTCACAGTTAATTGATTATGGAACACGTGTGGAGTGACGAGGTGGCTCAGCAATGACCAGCGGGAAGTATAGGCTATTCATGGTACCGATACTGTGATACATGAACACGTTCTTACTCAATATCAAGCAAGTGACTTAACTCGGTACACACTTGACTTAATTGTGGCAAAACTCATTGGTGTGTCGTGGTGACCACTGCAAACTTAAACCACAAACCAAAGCATCTCAAAAATAGATATACATTCTAACCCCCCCCCCTCCCCCGAACGCCTTTCAGTGGTGAACATTATGAAAACAAAAGTGTATTAATAAGGTGACTGAATTAGTTACAAGTGATGGCTACCAATTATCCTTCCTGTGGATGCTTCATTGAAACTTATGAAACAACGATTCGGTAAAGCCAGAGACCAGCCACCCTGAAGCCAAGTCAAGGTAAGGAGTATTGTTTTTCTAACTATTTCATTAATATAACACGTCCAGGGTATGTTAGGTTAGGTTAGGCTGCTACTTAGAAAAAATATGTTTCTTTACAAATGTGATGTTGACTTAACTGTCTTGGTAAATATTTCTTTGATTGGTTTTTCCTATTTTTGGTATTTTTTTCTTCCATTTGATATATTTTACTGTGTTTTTTTCCTTTTTTCCATTTGATATATTTTATTGTGTTTTTTTCCGAAGTTAACTTAGCCAAACCAAATCAACCCAACCTAACTTAGGCAAACCTTACATAACCTAACTTAACTTAACCTAACAATGGCTGCCTTTCACCTACTGAAGTGAAGTACTTAGTATTTGAGCACATTAGGTGTGTATCGATATAAAAATGCAGGATATTTGAGAAGAGATTCTGAATTATTAATAAGTGTACTATACCATACTAGTTTATGTAATAGTGAATAATGTATAACTTTGAAGGGCAATGAGAGCATACAATGAATTATCAGACACAGGGCTGGAAGCATCTCAAAGCCAGAAATAACAATAATTAAACATATAAGAAACACCTTTAGTCCAACACAATGTGAATACAATGATAATATGTGACCTTATTTGTGTTATATTAGTGGCCAGCTTAATGTTGTTATGTAGTGTTATTATGCTATTATTTAGGAATATGATGAAAAAATACTAACTTCTATATTTTCAAGACTCTTCATGGGTCTTGTCAAAATTAATTAAACTTAATCAATATTATAACAGGAGATTGTTACCTGAGGTGGAGAAATTCGTTTAGGTGCATAACTTATCTATTATATTATTAGAAAATTATATACCTAGCATATATCCTCAAGGGGGGAGTAGCAATTATTACTTCATGTATAATCTAAAATTTACGTGGTGGAAGGGAGGGGTATGAAGACCTAGTAAAGAGTAGGGGTGAATATATATCTAATACTGATGATTGTTCACTCAGTAGTAAGTAATTGTACGTCTAGTTTGGTATTTCTGTAAATACAGCTGATTATGACTGTCTAAGGGAAGGAAAGTTAGTGTAAAGTAGTATATATGTGGCAAGAAGAGAGAGAGAGAGAGAGAGAGAGAGAGAGAGAGAGAGAGAGAGAGAGAGAGAGAGAGAGAGAGAGAGAGAGAGAGAGAGAGAGAGAGAGTGTGTGTGCATGTTTCTTCTGAGGCATGAAACGAAATTTTCATATGTTCATTTATTAATTTTTTTTCTTTCGTTTTCTTTCTTGGAAGTGGGTGGGTGACCCTGCCTGCCTGAGGAAAACTCGTGCTGAGAATCCTGCATTAATAATTCATCAACATTCATTTCCTCTTCTTCATATTGCAGTTCTTTCGCTATATTTATTTTTTCATGAGATATAATACTTTTTCAGTTGTATTTTTCCGTATGAACTGAAGTTTTCTGTACGTGGGTGGGTGGCTGGGCAGAGAGCTGGAAACTTCATTGGTTAAGTTAAGTTGAGGGAAAGAAGTTTTTTGGGGGGAGGGAATGAAAATTTTCGTCTAAAAAAGAGCGCGCGCCAACTTGGAGTCTGTTATGAATTATTGATTCCATACATTTACATAATAAAGCGTAGGTTATCTGATAGGCGGCAGCAGTGGTAGAGGTGGATGGGCAAGGAATGTCATTATCATCATCATCATTATTGTTTAGAGAGACCGAGGTTCCACGTTTACTTGAGTCAGTCTTAGCCAAGCCGCGTCAGTTTGGCAAGCCGTGTCGTATTGTATAACTTGTCCTTGTGTAACTTGCTCTTAACCTCATCCATTGTCTATCCTGTTGACTTACAGGAACTCGACCTTTCACTCTTTGTTTAGTTATTCTCATCCTTTCTTTCCACCTGACCTAACCAACGCAGTCTCTATATGTTCTCACCCCAAGTTGGGTGTTCAGTTTTGTGTTCAGTTTCTCATTCGTTAAGTCTTCTCTCTCAGCATCATTCCGCGTCCACCTCTATACTGTTTTCAATGTGTTCCAGCCTCTTGACACCATCACCTTTAACGGACTCCAAGTTTCTCCACTATAAGGCATTGCAGTTCTCTTATTGGAAGCGTATATGCAGTCCACCTTTTAAATTATACTGCTTGCAAGGCAGCTACGTACCCTTGCCTTGTATGTATGTACGTACCACCTTAGATTTTTTTTTCTCTTCAGAAATCATGTTTTTTTTTTAAATAACTCAAAAAGTATGAGGTTTACGTAAAATAAGTATAGAATATATAAGAAAGAACAGGAGACGCCCGTTCTTTTGAGCTAAAGTGGAATGGAATTGGAATGTAAGTAGAGATGAAGAAATGGAAAATATTACAAATTCATTTATCAAATTAAAATTTCCCACCCCTTACACTTCTTTGCTGAAATCATGTTTCTTCATTAACTCGAAAAGTTTAAGGTTTACGTAAAAAATGTATAGAATAGTAAAGAAAAAGCAAGAGACGCACATTCTTTTGAGCTATAGTGAAATGGAATTGGAATGAAAGTATAGAACATATAGAAAATAAGTATAAAAAAAATACTATTAATCAGTTGTAATTCACACAGTTATACCTAATCTAATCTAACCTAACTATTTACTAACTACACACTAACTATATACTAACTACACACTAACTACATACTAACTACATACTAACTATATATTGACTATATACTAACTACATTAACTACACACTAACTTGATACTAACTATATAATAACTACATAGTAACTACATACTAGCTAACCGTAAACTAGAGGAGGTCGTCTCTATGTATTTTTGTCATAGGAGACCAGCATCAGCCAGTAAAGTGAAATAATGGTTATTTCCATTATACTTATTAGACAAGCAAGAGTGAAATAGGGTTTGATATTATAGTAATCATGAAACTGATGCCAGATTCGTGTTCGTCATGATCGAGAACCTCTATTTAACAATTTTTATGAGATTCTGAGGTGTGGAAACTTTCATGAAATCATCATGAATACATAGTTTTTTGCATGCATAAATTTTACTTATAAAAATGAATTTCTTTTGACTGAATTTTTAGTGAACGAAAACATCCATGTCAAAATGCTTCGACAAGTCTTAATGAAATATGATGATTAGATGGTTGTTGTGATTTATTTCTAGTTAATTTTCAGTAATAATTCGCGAAAATCGTGACATCCCAGACAAGTTAGAAGGATATTTCATTCCATTTATTAGAGTTGCTATAATCTAATTTTGGAACGAAAATATACGTAAATGGCGACTGTACTAATCTAACTTTTATTTTACTCGTGTTAAAAGAAAAATATTGTAAATGCCTCACTGTATTCACTGACAAACGAGAAACAGCAGCAGGCAGACGTGTCCTCGAGGCAGGAGACGCGACTCAAATCTGTTATAATTGAAATGGATGGAATTGGCGGCGGATGTTGCGTTGATCGGCGGTGGCAAAGGGTAGCAAATGAAGGGGAGCGAGGCGGCGGCCCTTTGAGCGACCTCGTCTTAGCTGGAGTTTGTGCGGCGTTAGCCAGTTCACGGAAGCACACACACACACACACACACACACACACACACACACACACACACACACACACACACACACACACACACACACACATACACACACACACACACACACACACACACCTTTATGCTGCCTATATTACTGTTGCACACTCAAGCAATCAGTGCACTGCAGCCAACGTGTTTGACCTTTTTGGGTGATCAGAACGGAGTGATTTGAAGCTTATATGCATTTTTTGTTCATATCGTTCTGTAGGTTATTGTGAAACTCGACATTATTACCATGCTATTAGGATGCAAATGCAGGGGTATAGCGGAACACAGTGTATTGAGTGCAAGCAATACAAGCACGTTGAACAGCATAACATAATTCATCAGACTGCTTCACATTGTTGTCCCGGGTAAAAGGTGCCACGTTTTTCTAGGTGTGTGTAGGTACCTCTCTCCCTCTCTCCTCCCCCAACCTTCACACACACACACACACACACACACACACACACACACACGTCTATCTGAACTACGATAGACTATGTGGATTAAAAGCAGCTGCTGACTCGCTGCTGTAGGTGACGAGGCTAGTAAGTCAGTTTCGTTCTCGTGAGCCACAAAACACGTATGAATGGACGTCGACAGAAAAGAAATAAAAAAATAAAATAAAAGGATCGCCAGAGGGCATGAGGTGATTTGGTCCAGCAACAAGTAATTGGATCGTAAAGAAAGTGAAACGAAGGCCGCGCGCCGGTTTATTCCGTGGTGGCGGCGGTGCCTTCATTGCACATTCCGGGCACCGCGGCACGGGAATGCAGGAAAAAGTTGCTGCCTACATAGCACGACGCGACCTCCAAAACCACACACTTTTTTTTTTTTATTATCTTTATAAAACATCTATATATATATTTATTTATTTATATATAAACACAGATATAATGGAAAGTGTACACGGAGGAAGAAGTTTTTATTTTATTTATATGATGAAACACTTGTAAAAATAATGTATTAAATGCAATAATGTATATAAAACAAAAAGACTTTAACTAAAATAACTAAAAATGTTGTGAAGTGCATGACAAGAGTAGGTGGCCCTGTGTCACGCTGTCACTCTGGCACTCTGTCTGGCACTCTGTCTGGCACTCTGTCTGGCACTCTGTCTAGCACTCTGTCTAGCAATATTAAGACTACCATGATTTACATTTACAAGAGAGAGAGAGAGAAAGAGAGAGAGAGAGAGAGAGAGAGAGAGAGAGAGAGAGAGAGAGAGAGAGAGAGAGAGAGAGAGAGAGAGAGAGAGAGAGAGAGAGAGAGAGAGAGTATAACAGTGGAGACTTTAGGCTAATCCATAAATCATCATTGACTATGAAATATTTTCCGGGAGAGTGCCGCGGGACAGCTTGGGGAGGGAGGCAGGGTGGGAGGCAGGGAGGGAGGCAGGGATAGGCAGGGGTAGGGGCAGGCAGGGGCAGCAACCGTTTTGTCTTTTAATAATTTGACGTTGAATATTTCTCTGCACTCCCAACAATATTTTTATCCAACAATTAGTGAGT
>JAPQNM010000018.1:22786023-22788523 GCA_029783475.1 Metacarcinus magister
TTCTCTTGTGTGTCTAGGTCCTCTTCTTCCTCCTCCTCCTCTCCTCCTCCTCCTCCTCCTCCTCCTCCTCCTCCTCCTCCTCCTCCTCCTCCTCCTCCTCCTCCTCCTCCTCCTCCTCCTCCTCAGAACTCAAGTGTTGTCTTCCTCTGGCATGTTCTTCAAGAGTGGATTTCTTCTCCCTCTCTGAAGGACCTCCTCTTCCTCCTCCTCCTCCTCCTCCTCCTCCTCCTCCTCCTCCTCCTCCTCCTCCTCCTCCTCCTCCTCCTCCTCCTCGTTCATCCTCACCGTGCCTTTCTCAATCCTTCCTTCTCTTCACCTACAACCCTCTTCCTCCTCCTCCTCCTCTTCCTCTCCATGTCATGTCCAAGGTTTTCCTCACATCTTCCTCCTCTTCTCATGACCTGTCTCTACCTCCTCCTCCTTCTCTCCCCTCTTCCTCTCCCCTCCTCCCATCCCCTCTTTCTCTCCTTTCGTAAGAGGTTAAAGAAGAAAGAGATTTTTTTGAAGTTACTCTTTTATATTTTTTCTTAGGTTCAAACTGTTCCTCTTACTTCCTCTTGCCTTGCTCTTATTCCTCTCAGTCTTTCTTAACTTATCTCTCCTCTTGTTGTTGTTGTTGTTGTTGTTGTTGTTGTTGTTTTCTTTCTCATCTTCATCATTCCTGCTTTTGATGTCTTGTAATTCACTTCATTATTTTATTCATTTAGTTTTTCTTTAGTGTTTCTTGGTTTCAGATTCACTCTCTCTCTCTCTCTCTCTCTCTCTCTCTCTCTCTCTCTCTCTCTCTCTCTCTCTCTCTCTCTCTCTCTCTCTCTCTCTCTCTCTCTCTCTCTCTCTCTCTCTCTCTCTCTCTCTCTCATTCTATTGTTTCAAAAATTATCATAATTGTTTTCTGATTTTTATAAAGTGTTTTCATAATGTTTTGTTTCTAATTAAGGACAATAAACTGAAAATGATAAATTATTTTGACGTAACATTTTCATTTTACATTAAAGTTATAAAAAAATAAAAAGGGAGATAATGCATTTATTATCTTCAAATTAATTTTAATGAATATATAAAAAAAAAAAACCATTGGTACCTTATAATAAACAAAGAAAAAAAAAAAAAAATCTATAAAAAATAACCAAAATTACGCGTATAAAAGTGTAGAAAATGCTTGAACATGTCATAGTAGTTGAGTATGAAATGTCTTGAGTACCAATCGTCTGAGTATCAAATGACCTGCACCCACAGAGATTAGGGAAAAGAAAATGAAAAGAGAGAGAGAGAGAGAGAGAGAGAGAGAGAGAGAGAGAGAGAGAGAGAGAGAGAGAGAGAGAGAGAGAGAGAGAGAGAGAGAGAGAGAGAGAGAGAGAGAGAGAGAGGGGTGGGTCGGTCAGCACCTGGACAGACGCGCTCACCCGCCTTACCTGCGAGTCGGTCATCTGTGTAATAGGCTTGAAAAACACGCGTTAATTAGCGACCTGAGAGAGAGAGAGAGAGAGAGAGAGAGAGAGAGAGAGAGAGAGAGAGAGAGAGAGAGAGAGAGAGAGAGAGAGAGAGATTATACTCGTCATTACCTGAGAACTTAATCGGATAAGCTTGCATCATTCTGTATTGCACTCTCTCTTCCTTAGCTGTATTACACTGTACCTCACTGTATTTCACTGTATTTCATTGTATCTCACTGTATTTCTCTGTATTTCACTGTATTTCTCTGTATCTCACTGTATTTCACTGTACCTCACTCTTTCTCACTGTATCTCACTGTATTTCACTATATTTCACTGTACCTCACCATATTTCACTGTATTTCAACACTGAATTTCACTGTATTTCTTTGCTGTTCCGTTGCATTATTCATTATCACTGTATTTTATCCTGCTACTGTATTTTTCCCCCTTCAGAAGATTAATTAGTGTTGTGCGAGCAGGGTGATGATGATGATGATGATGATGATGATGATGATGATGATGATGATGATGATGATGATGATGATGATGATGATGATGGTGGTGGTGGTGAGGAAAGGAGTAAATGATTTGGAAAAAGAAGTGAAGGAAGAGGAGGAGGAGGAGGAGGAGGTGTTAGTGAAAACTTTTGAATTCAGGTCATGTAGCACACACACACACACACACACACACACACACACACACACACACACACACACACACACACACACACACACACACACACAGTCACTGAAATAGAAGTGCACGTTTTATGCAAGAAAAACTTTTGACGTTTAATGGAAATAATTTTTTTTATTCGTGTGTGTGTGTGTGTGTGTGTGTGTGTGTGTGTGTGTGTGTGTGTGTGGTGTGTGTGTGTGTGTTTATATGCTGTCTATTTCCAGCATTACATCTATTCTTTTTCTCATCCAAAAAAAATAAATAATAATAAATAATTAATATAATAAAAATAAAGCGTCGCATTACTACCTGGAAACCGAAAGAAAACGGGGTTGGGTTGCCTTGCGTATTTCCAGGATCCAGTTTTTGTCTTGGCTGGAAGCAAG
>JAPQNM010000018.1:22798523-22800297 GCA_029783475.1 Metacarcinus magister
TATTTAACCCATTACTCTTTTACTTAACCCATTGCTCTACTATTTAACCCATTACTCTATTATTTGTAACCCATTACTCTGTTATTTAACCCATTACTCTATTATTTAACCCATTACTCTATTATTTAACCCATTACTCTATTATTAACCCATTACTCTGTTATTTACCCATTACTCTATTATTTAACCCATTACTCTATTATTTAACCCATTACTCTATTACTTAACCCATTACTCTATTATTTAACGCATTACTCGAGTTATTTAAACCCATTACTCTATTATTTAACCCATTACTCTATTATTTAACCCATTACATCTATTATTTAACCATTACTCTATTATTTAACCACTACTCTATTATTTAACCCATTACTCTATTATTTAACCCATTACTCTATTATTTAACCCATTACTCTATTATTTAACCCATTACTCTATTATTTAACCCATTACTCTATTACTTAACCCATTACTCTATTATTTAACCCATCACTCTATTACTTAACCCATTACTCTATTATTTAACCCATTACTCTGTTATTTAACCCATTACTCTATTACTTAACCCATTACTCTATTATTTAACCCATTACTCTGTTATTTAAACCCATTACTCTATTACTTAACCCATTACTCTATTATTGAACCCATTACTCTTTTACTTAACCCATTACTCTATTATTTAACCCATTGCTCTATTATTTAACTCCATTACTCTTTACTTTAACCCATTGCTCTACTATTTAACCCATTATTTTTTTAGCTTAACCCATTACCAATCATTACGATACTTATTACACCATTACCAACCCATTAAAAAGTATGCACCCATTAGAACAAAAATTATGAGTAGCCTTGCAGAACACCCATTAATACAGTGTTGGTCTATTAAAGGGGTTAATGGGGAAGGAATTGTTAAGGGTGAATGGGGAGTGAGTCTAAGGGTTAATGGGAGGTGTTTAAGGGGGGATAGACCCATTAATACAGTGTTGGTCTGTTAATGGGGGAGGCATTTTTAAGGGGGGTGAGCGGCGTGTGTTTAAGGGATAATGGGCGCTAATGGGAAGGGTTAGAGTGGATGGGGCTAAGGGTGGGAGGTGGAACTAATGGTTTGCCTAATTGATGTCTGGCGCCCGCAGGTGTGTGGAGGAGGAGGTGGAGGAGGGAGGAGGATAGAGGAGGAGGAGGAGGAAGAGGAGGAGGAGGAAGAGGAGGAGGAGGAGGAAACCAGGCAGTAATCTAATGGGAAATTTCATCAGGCAGGAGGCGCCTGCCACGTCACCCCTTCCTCTCTCATCTCTCCCTCTCTCTCTCTCTCTCTCTCTCTCTCTCTCTCTCTCTCTCTCGCTCATCTCTCTCGCTCTCTCTCTCTCTCTACTCTTCTCTCATCTCTCTCTCTCTCTCTCTCTCACTTGTTTCTTTCGCTTCTTTATCATGTGTTTCTCTGTCCTTTGCTTTATCTTTATATATTTTTATTTTATTTATTTTTTTTATTATTTTCTTTATTTTCTTTAAATCTCCATCGCGTTTTCTCTTGCTCTTTTTTACTCATTTTTTATTTATTTTTTTATATATTTTGTCATGTCTAAATCTTTTTTTTTTTTTTACTTACTAACCTTTCATCTTTCTCTCGTCTCTCTCTCTCTCTCTCTCTCTCTCTTCTCTCTCTCTCTCTCTCTCCTCTCTCTCTCCTCTCTCTCTCTCTCTCTCCTGCTCTCATCTCTCTCGTCTTCTCTCTCTCTCCTCTCTCTCTCTCTCTCTCTCCTCTCTC
>JAPQNM010000018.1:22800397-22802897 GCA_029783475.1 Metacarcinus magister
AGCGAGAGAGAGATATAATGCAGATATAGCGCGGCTCTCAGAGATATACATCTAATAACCCGGAATGTCTGAAAGACGCTGCGGTGCGACCTCAGCCTCGGGTACAAGGTGTCCTCCACGCTAGGCGACGTTAGCAAGGAGCAGAAGTCAGTAAGTACAGGGCAGGAGAAGCAGGAAAGCCGTAGTCAAGATTTAAGTTGAGGCTCGCTCAGTAGCGTTGAGTGGTGTGTGGGGGAAAGTAGTGGATGTTGAACCGTAAATAACCTGTACGTCAGGACCGGGCCACCCCCACCCTCGCCTCCCGGCCTACCGGCCAGCAACCGGCGAGCGTGCAGGCAGGCCGGGGGGAGGGGGAGGGGGAGTGGCATGAGCGTGGAGAAACGGGCCCCGAGGTCATGCAGCCGAAGATTTTGTAAGTAAGACATCTTGTTTTTGATTTGTATGATTATTAGATAATTCATAAATATAATGTATAAAGAATGACAATGATTATAGTATTGTGATGTATTATGCATCATTGATTACTATTATTAAATTATCGTTATGATATGTATTATGTATATTATTAGATAATTAGTATTATCATTATAGTAACATTCATCTAGAATTGATAGAAATTAGTAATAGTAGATCCGTCATACGTTATTTAATACAGCTAATTGCTATTTGAGTTCTTTTTTCGGATTGCAGTATTATTGCGTATTCTTCTTTTTACTACACTAATAATCCCAATAAGATACTAATTTTATACGCCCAGAATTTGAAACAATTTAAAGAAGGAGGGAAAGATAACACTACTACTAAAAATACTAACACAATAACAAACTCATCCTCTTACGTCCCCCCCTCATTATTATCAATTAATTCTCCCTCACAAAATATATCACTTACTGGAATAACAGCCTTTTATTCCTCTTATTGTCCTCTTTATTTACCCTTTAGGCTCCTCTTCTCTCCTCTCTCTCTCTCTTCTCTCTCTCTCCTCCTTCTCCTCTCTCTCTCATCTCTACTCATCTCGCTCATCTACTCTCTCTAACTCTCTCCTACTCTTCTCATCTCTACTCTCTCACTCATCTCTCTCTACATACTCTCTAACTTCTCTCATCTCTCCCACTCTACTCTATCTCTCTCTCTCTCGCACCACCTCTTCAAACTTCAGGCCATTTCCGTTTCATTCTCCATTCAACTTTTCTTTCACTCAAATCTGACAACTCTTTTAAGCCTAAATCTATTTATGTTTCTAAACGTTACGTCACACTGTTAAACTCTTTCTGACCTTTGCTTGCCTGAACTGCCTAGCTGTCCGTCTGTTACTGTGTAAGTGTGTGCACTGCCTGTACTGTCAGTCTGCTTGTATCGCTCGCACTGTCTGTCTTTTTATCTATGGTGACTGCTACGTATCTGTCTCATGCTCACTCCTGTTGTCTATACTATCTATATATCTTCCTGTACTGTCTCTCTCGTCTCTCTAACTATCTATACATATAACTATCAAATAGAAACTAATTCTCAGAATCATCGTCTGTACTACACGCATTTATTCTAATCCCGTTTGTCTGTATCTGCCTGTCTGTCTGTCTGTCTGTCTGTCTGTAAGGTCTGTACTGCACTTCATCCATTCCAGACACTCAGTTCCCTCTCTTCTGTCTGTCTGTCTGTCTATCTCTTCGAATCTCTGTCTATTCTCTCCGTCTGTCTAGTCTGTCTGTTTGTCTGTCTGTGTTGAGTGGCACTTGAGGTTTGGTGGGAAATTCCTCACCACTGTTCTGGCCAGTGTACGGGAGGGAAAGAAGGGAGCTAGGAAGGGGAGGGCGAGGGAAGGATAGGGGAGAGAGGAGGAGGGGGAAAGAGGGGAGATGAGGGGAAGCAGGAAAGAGAGGGGAAACGAGGGTGGAAAGCATTGTGTGTGTGTGTGTGTGCGTGCGTGTGTGTGAATGTGAGTGTAAGAGAGAGGAGTGAGAGAGACGAGAGAGAGAAGAGAGAGAGAGAGAGAGAGAGAGAGAGAGGAGAGAGAAGGAGGAGAGTAGAGAGAGGAGAGAGGATGAGTTAGAGAGAGGAGACGAGAGAATAGAGAGAGATAGAGAGAGAGAGAGAGAAAAAACACATTTGGGACTAATCTAGTGTGTAAACATATTGTCGAGGAAATAAATACACAGCAGAGAGAGAGAGAGAGGAGAGAGGAGAGAGATGAGAGAGAGAGGAGAGAGAGAGAGAGAGAGGAGAGAGAGAGAGAGAGAGAGAGAGAGAGAGAGGCGAGCTAAACTTTGGTCAAAGCAGCACTAATGTTCCCTCATCCGTTCACGCTAACTTGGCAACAGGCTCCACCCTCAACACACATGACTGACTAGGGAGGCATCTGATGGTTCATAGCTAAATATGGGAGGGGCTTATTCGCCAAGTCCATTCAAATAGTGTAAACCTTATTTTACTTTATTTATAATTACACTATTAACCCATTATGCTATTATTTAACCCATACTCTATTATTTAACCCATTACT
>JAPQNM010000018.1:22807897-22810397 GCA_029783475.1 Metacarcinus magister
GAAATTTTAACATCATTAATAATAAAAAAAAAAATATATATAAAAAATTCTGACACAGGTGCAAGACAGGTGTAATTAAATATGTATAAAATAATAATAATTAATTTAATGTGTATAAAATGATGATAATGTTTTAATTCCCAGCATTAATTATAGTAACTTGTTGGTGTATTAATTATTGTTGTCTAGCACTCACTCACACACTCTCTCACTCTCTCTCTCATTCTCTCTGTTTGGATGGTAATTGATGTGTGTGTGTGTGTGTGTGTGTGTGTGTGTGTGTGTGTGTGTGTGTGTGTGTGTGTGTGTGTGTGTGTGTGTGTGTGTGTGTGTTTGCTGTTTGTTTGTTTGTCTGTAACTTTTTTTTTTTCTCTCTCTCTCTCTCTCTCTCTCTACTCTCTCTCTCTCTCTCTCTCTCTCTCTCTCTCTCTCTCTCTCTCTCTCTCTCTCTCTCTCTCTCTCTCTCTCTCTCTCTCTCTCCTAATCCTGTCTGAGCTCTGTTACCAGTGAGCTGAAAGAGATAGATAGATAGATAGATAGATAGACAGATAGATAGATAGATAGATAGATAGATAGATAGATAGAGAGAGAGAGAGAGAGAGAGAGAGAGAGAGAGAGAGAGAGAGAGAGAGAGAGAGAGAGAGAGAGAGAGAGAGAGAGAGAGAGAGAGAGAGAGAGAGAGTGAGTTTAGGCCAAGCACTTAATGGCTCACTCGCTCACGTGTTTACAGGTGAGTGGGGGTAATCTAGTCGTGTGTGTGTGTGTGTGTGTGTGTGTGTGTGTGTGTGTGTGTGTGTGTGTGTGTGTGTGTGTGTGTGTGTGTGTGAAGATGCGTGCCAAGCTCATCTCCCTTCCCTCTCTCCCTTCCTCCTTCCTCTCCCTTCCTTTCTCCTTCCCTTCCCTTCCTTCCTCTCTCCCCTCCTCCCCTTCCTTCCTCTCTTCCCCTTCCTTCCTCTCTCCTCTCCTCCTTCAATTCCCTTCTCCCTTTCTCTCTCCCTCCTCCCTTCCTCACTTTCCTCTCCTCCCTTTCTCTCTCCAATCCTCTCCCTTCCTTCCCCTCCTCCTCTTCCTCTTGTCTTCCCCTTCACTCTTGTTTCCAAAACAACTTCCTTATTGTTCATGCTCTCCTCAATTTTCCTTCCCCTCTTCCTTCATCCTTCTTTTCCTCCCTCTCCTCTTCCTTTATCCCTCCTTCTTTTTCCTCTCCTCCCTTCTTCTCACATACACACACACATACATATACACACACACGCACTCGCTCATACGCACACACACAGACGCATACGTACACAATTAGTCTGATATCTTAGAGCTAATGTGTCAATTGATAAGCTAGGGACAAGAAGTGATTATAAGGTGTGATATTATGTGAAGGATTATGATATGTTATTTAAGATTTTTATTCTTTTTTCTGTTGTGTTCTAGCTGTGTTTACTTCAGAGTTGGTGACGGCCTTGAAGGGAGTGATTGAAGGTGACACCAAGGCAGCTCCCTTGGCTCTTAAGGTGGTAGCAAACCTAACTGTTCACCCTCACCATCACCTTCTCATCCAGGATACAGGTAATGTGTCAGCCAGCATCCAGCATCCACCAGCCTCATGTTTATGTGTACAGTTGGACCTCTATTTCCGAAGTTAATCCGTTCTGGCGGTTGTTCAAATTGGGAAAAATCGGAATTGGAAACTTGTCCCCATAAGTAATAATGGAAAGTAAATTAATCCGTTCCTGGACCCCAAAACCCTATCATCAAGACACTTTTAAATGCAAATACACATGATTCAAGGTAAAATAAGAGGATTAAATGACTTAAATATTAAATAATAATAAAAAAAAATCAAGAGAAGAGGGGCATTAGGAATTAGGCGTCGCCACTGTATGAAATAAAAGGGAGGTAATGCATTTATTATCTTCAAATAACGGTTTGAGTCACACACATGTCTGAGTGCCAAAAAGACTGGTGCGGAAATATCTTGAGTATGAAATGTCTTCACTTCCTATCGCCTGAGTATCAAATGACCTGCCCTCTCCCCTCCTTCCCCTCTACCTCCCTTCCTCCCCTTCTTCCCCTCTTCCTCCCCTCCCCTCTTCTTCTTCCCCTCACCTTCCCCTCTGCTAAGGCCTCGTCCTGCCTTGTTTACCTGGTAATTCACGCCAGAAGGATGATATCTCTTCTCCTCCTCCTCCTCCTCTTCCTCCTCCTCCTCTTCCTCCACTTGTTTACAGCCAACACCCACATCTCACCCTTCCCTTCCTCCTCTTTCACCTTCCCTTTCTCTAACTCCTCCTCCTCCTCCTCCTCCCCTCCTCCTCCCCTCCTCCTCCTCCTCCTCCTCCTCCTCCTCCTCCACAGTCGTCTTGGGTGTTGACAGGTTGCTGCTCCTCCGAGAGTATAATTGACATCATCGTGTGGTGATTCTCCTCCTTCTCCTCCTCCTCCTCCTCCTCCTCCTCCTCCTCCTCCTCCTCCTCCTCCTCCTCCTCCTCCTCCTCCTCCTCCTCCT
>JAPQNM010000018.1:22815397-22827897 GCA_029783475.1 Metacarcinus magister
ACTTGTGGGAGAGAGAGAGAGAGAGAGAGAGAGAGAGAGAGAGAGAGAGAGAGAGAGAGAGAGAGAGAGAGAGAGAGAGAGAGAGAGAGAGAGAGAGAGAGAGAGAGAGAGAGAGGGAGCACCTAACTGTCTGAAGCAATGCATTTCTCACTATCAGTCACTATCAGTCACCATTAGTCACCATTAGTCATTATCATTTAAACATTACTTATAATTCCCGCCATTTTGTTCTCAGCGTCAAGCCCTCTAGCGGTGACGGCAAATACTACACCGTCTTGGGAAGGAATAATATCGTTATTTATTCATTTTAATCTTGTTTTCCTAGAGAGAGTAACCTGGAATAGATAGGCAGCTGATAGAGAGGAGGAGAGAGCCTGATGATGATGATGATGATGATGATGATGAATGGAAATGCAAAAAAGGTCGATCAGTTAGTAATCTTTCTTCCCTTTAATCTGCTTTTTCTTTCTTTCTTTTCTCTTGTACTTTTTTCTTTCAGTCACAATCCTTACCTAATCTTATTCTAATGTTTGTTTTTTTTAAAGAAAGAAAGAACATAACTTTCCTCAATAATATTTTTCGTTTTTATTTGTATTATATCTTCTTTTTGTATACTCTCTCTCTCTCTCTCTCTCTCTCTCTCTCTCTCTCTCTCTCTCTCTCTCTCTCTCTCTCTCTCTCTCTCTCTCTCTCTCTCTCTCTCTCTCTGTAGTGTCCTTGCTTGCTCTAACTGTCCTCTGGGTCTTGTTGAGTTGGTCTTCCTTCTTGTTCTTGACGACTAACAAAAAACAGAGAGAGAGAGAGAGAGAGAGAGAGAGAGAGAGAGAGAGAGAGAGAGAGAGAGAGAGAGAGAGAGAGAGAGAGAGAGAGAGAGAGAGAGAGAGAGAGAGAGAGAGAGAGAGAGCGCTACAGCTACAAAAACAACCCAAAAAAAAGTTACCTGCCTCGGCGTTGATTATGTGAAAAAAGGACTTAACGAACCGTATTGAAACGATTGGTGTGTGTGTGTGTGTGTGTGTGTGTGTGTGTGTGTGTGTGTGTGTGTGTGTGGGTGTGGGTGTGTGTGGGTGTGGGTGTGTATAACCACCACCTCAACCACCACCACTACCTTCCCACAATTTATCATCAATCTTGGCAGCTTAACAGAAACAATCTCGCGATCATTATACTTATTCAAACTTTGTATCTTGTTTGGCGAGAGAGGAGGAGAGAGGAGGAGGAAGGAAGGAGGAGGAGGAAGGGAAGAAAGGGAGGGAGGAAGGGAGGGAAGGGAGGGAGAGAGAGGCAACGAAATAAAAAAGATTTAATGGAGGATCGGGCTGGAAAGGATTTGTAAGAGAGAGAGAGAGAGAGAGAGAGAGAGAGAGAGAGAGAGAGAGAGAGAGAGAGAGAGAGAGAGAGAGAGCGAGAGAGCGAGAGCGAGAGCAAGAGAGAGAGGGAGAGCACGTGCAGGTCTGGTCTGGTTGGTTCAGTCGTCGCGTGGCCGTGGTTGGCGTCGGTTGTGTTGGTGTTGAGAGGTTGTCGGAGGTTAGCGGAGGAGCCTCACCTCGCCTCCCGCTGCCCCGCCCCTGCCGCCGACCCTGCCGCTGCCCCGCCTTCAGACCTCCTCCCGCCCCTGCCACGCCTCGCTTCAGGACACCTTGTTAACGCCCCTGTACGTGGCTCTGTGTGTGTACTGTCGTGTGTACGTGCGTGCGTGCGTGCGTGTGTACGTCATGTGCTTCGTGTATGTCCTACCTGTGATCCTGTGTGCACCTTCATGTGTAAGTACGTTTATGTGTACGTGTTATTTGTGATGATGATGATGTGGTGTGGTGTGTGTGTGTGTGTGTGTGTGTGTGTGTGTGTGTGGTGTGTGTGTGTGTGTCTGCTGTCTGTTGTGAGGCTCCAGAAACCATGCAGGCTCTTGAGGCTATGTACGTAAATCCACATACGTACATGATAGCAACGCACACGTGTATGTACTCATCAGCGTGTGCACCGGAACACCGCTGATGAGTGCCATGTAAGCCTGTTGTGTGTGTGTGTGTGTGTGTGTGTGTGTGCGTGTGTGTGCGTCGTGTGCGCGTTCAGACCGTCAAGTGCTTTAATAATTGAGTGTTGTGTGTACCTCGTTCTTCCTTCCTCTTGCTGTTTAGAGAGAGAGAGAGAGAGAGAGAGAGAGAGAGAGAGAGAGAGAGAGAGAGAGAGAGAGAGAGAGAGAGAGAGAGAGAGAGAGAGAGATTAGTAGTAGTATAAGCACAGTAACCTAAGTATACTATTCATTCTTATCTCCCTCTTCCTTCATTGATTCTTATCTCCTCCTCTTCCTTCCTTCATTCTTATCTCCTTCCTCTTCCTTCATTCCTTCTTCCTTAATTCTTGTCGCCTGAAGTCACTCTGAAGGCGAGTCCGGCGGCGTGGTTCTCGAGATCGTCTTTCATCCTATGCTTTGTTTTGTTGACTCCTGATGAGCGAGTCTCGGATTGCACTGTGGTTTTGTTTGTATGTTGTGTTGTTGTTGTTGTTGTTGTTGTTGTTGTTGTTGTGGTAGTTGTTTTATTGGTGGTGTTGTAGTGATTCTGTGATTAGCTAAGTGTGTGTGTGTGTGTGTGTGTGTGTGTGTGTGTGTGTGTGTGTGTGTGTGTGTGTTGGGGGGGATAAACACCTTTGATTGGCTGACTCACTCTCTCTCTCTCTCTCTCTCTCTCTCTCTCTCTCTCTCTCTCTCTCTCTCCTCTCTCTCTCTCTCTCTCTCTCTCTCTCTCTCTCTCTCAGACATACTAGAACGATTAAAAAAAAATAGTACAAGTAAGGTTTATAAAAATTCCGCTGTGAGTCTCTCCAAAAAATAAAAATAAATAAATAAAAATATATATAAATAAAAATAAATAAAAAAAAAGCTAATGCCATAAAGGTGTTCGTAGGTCCTTTAAAAACGACAGTCGAGGAGGAGGAGGAGGAGGAGGAGGAGGAGGAGGAGGAGGAGGAGGAGGAGCAAGCAGGTCCCCTTTATTTCGAAAGTCTCATTCGTCATCCTCCTCCTCCTCCTCCTCCTACTCCTCCTCCTCCCCTTCCTTCCGGCCTATGTTCCCCCACGCAAATCTCTCTCTCTCTCTCTCTCTCTCCTCTCTCTCTCTCTCTCTCTCTCTCTCTCTCTTCTCTCTCTCTCTCTCTCTCCGTGTCTCGTGTCGCGTGGAATAGCGTGTGTCAGACAGGGAGATTTAGTGGTGAAGAGGAGGCCGGCTTTGAGAGAGAGAGAGAGAGAGAGAGAGAGAGAGAGAGAGAGAGAGAGAGGTGGGGGAAGGCGTTGAGGGGAGACTAATAGAAGTGAAAGAGGGTAAGTGAGGGGAGGTGAGGGGAAAAAAGTGGCCAGGGAGAGAAAAATTAGGGAAGGACGAGTAGGAAATAAAAGATAATAGAGAAAAAGTGAGATAAGAAGAAGGAAAAAAAAAGAAGGGGACATGATATTTAAAATGAGAGGAAGGAAAAGGAGGAAGAGGAGGAGGAGGAAGAGAGAGGAAAAAAGAGCGATTAGGAATGTAGATAATGGGAGAAAAGGAAGGAAGAGGAAGAAAAAAAGAGGGGAAGAGGAGGAAAAGAAGGAAAGATAGTAAACGGAGGGATGAGTATTGGAGAGAGAGAGAGAGAGAGAGAGAGAGAGAGAGAGAGAGAGAGAGAGAGAGAGAGAGAGAGAGAGAGAGAGAGAGAGAAACACCACAATAATTAATTTTCCACAAATCTCGTCTCACCTCTAGGACGCCAATTAACCCAGAGCAGGTGTCATGTACACCTCCACAACCTCACCTGGTGTGTGTGTGTGTGTGTGTGTGGGTGTGGGTGTGGGTGTGTGGGTGTGTGATAATGATAATACTAATATACGGTTTATTTCGTTTAGGCAGCCGTCAGGCGGAAAATTTAAAAACTATAAAAAGGTATATAAAAGAAATAAAATGAAGGGGAATGGAGACTGGTGGGTCTGACGAACAACTGGGGGTGATGGGGAGGTGATGAAGGGGTAACAAACTACTGGGGGTGATGGAGGGGTAACAAACTACTGGGGGTGATGGGGAGGTGATGGAGGGGTAACAAACTACTGGGGGTGATGGGGAGGTGATGGAGGGGTAACAAACTACTGGGGGTGATGGGGAGGCGAGGGGGGTGGGGTAACGAGTGTAGTATAGACGAGACGGTAGCGGTGTTTTGTAATTAAGTACACAACAGACAGGGGTGTTGATTAGTAATGAAGTACCCACGGGACGAAGGAGGGGGGAGGAGGGCGTGAGGGAGTGTGTATATGTATGTATGTATGAGTGTGTACGTGACCTTCCCATTACATACACACACACAGTACATAGGCCTAATTATATCATTTTGCCGCATCTAACCTCACCTTGTTGGGCAGGTAAACACGTGTGCCAGCCAGGGTTCGAACACCACCACGCACTTACACCCCCCCCCCTTATCTCTCTCTCTCTCTCTCTCTCTCTCTCTCTCTCTCTCTCTCTCTCTCTCTCTCTCTCTCTCTCTCTCTCTCTCTCTCTCAAACGGACTGACACTGCTGTTCATTTCGTAAAGTTTTTCCTCTTGGGTTCCAGCAAGTTTTCTTCACGTCCGCGTTGGTGTGTCAGCAAGTTTGTGTGTCGACCTCCCTCGCCTTGCTGCCCTTCCTTCCTTCATTCATTCATTCATTATTTCCTTCCTTCCTTCCTTCCTTCCTTCCTTCCTTCCTTCCTTCCTTCCTTCCTTCCTTTCTTCCTTCCTTCCCTCCTTCATTCCATCCTTATTTCCATCCATCCAACTATCGTTCATTCCTCCATTCTTTCATTCAAGCCTCTCTTGCTTCCTTCTTTCCTTCCTTCCTTTCTTCTATACTCCCATCCCTCCCTCCATTCCTTCCTTCCTTCCTTCCTTCCATCCATCCATCATCCCTCCCTCCCATCCCTCCCTCCATTCCTTCCTTCCTTCCTTCCTTCCATCCATCATCCCTCCCTCCATACCTCCCATTTATTCCTCCCATCCCTTCCATCCTCCCTATCTCCCTCCTTTCCTTCCTTCCTTTCTTCCTTCCTTCCTTCCTTCCTTCCTTCACATTAACACCCGTGGTCCTGAAGGTCATCTAAAGGACATGGCTGAGGATGCTAAAGATGCTGAGGATGCTAAGGATGCTAGAGATGCTGCCGCTACTATCAGAGAAGAGGAGGAAATTAAGATGAAAAATGAGAAGAGGGAAGTGACAGCAGGGAGATGAGAGCCAAACTTTGAAGGGGCGAGGTTGGGGCGTTAGGTTGTGAAGGGGACGAGGATGGGGGACACTAGATTTTGAAGGGGACGGTTGAAGGGGGACAGTGACACTAGATTTTGATGGGAACGTTTGGAGGGGACGGGAAGGGGCACTACTAGATTTTGAAGGGAACGAGGATGGGATGCTAGATTTTGAAGGGAACGAGGATGGGATGATATGTTTTGAAGGGGACGTTTGAAGGGGGACAGTGACACTAGAATTTGATGGGAACGTTTGAAGGGGGTGGGATGGGAACACTAAATCTTGAAGGGGGACACTGACAATCTTGTCCCCACCGCCCCCACCCCCCCCATAATACTCGTGATAGAAATATGAATAAAAAAAAAAAATTAGTAAAGTAAAAAAAAATACACAAAAAAAATTTCAACCTTAAGTCAAAACCAACACACACACACACACACACACACACACACACACACACACACACACACACACACACACACACACACACACACACACACACACACACACCCGTTAGTTACCTGAGGGTGAACGTTTATCAAGGCGGGAAAGTAGGTAGGCAGGTAGGAAGCTTGTGTACGTATAAGTGCATGTATGTATGTATGTATGTATGTGTACGTGCTGGGCCGGTACGTACACACATGCAATCCTACCTTCTCGCTGGAAACACATAATATCTTGGTGTAGTGTTGGATGCTGGAGAGACGCGCTGCATTTGTTTTATACGTGTTGAGGAAAGAGGGAGAGAAAGCAGAAGGGAAGAGGAGGTTGGAAAGAAGGAAAGGGAAGCAGGAAAGAGGTCTAAGAGGAGAGAAAGAGAAAGAGAACGGGAGAGAAAGAAAGAGGAGGTGTGAAAGATAGGTTAGAAGGAGGTGTAAGGGAAAAGAAAGAGAAAGGGAGAGGAAGAGAGAGAAAGAAGGAAAGGGAGGCAGGAAGGAGGTCTAATCAGTGACTCAAGGAGGATGTCAACAATTTCTCAACTTGAGGCACCGACAAGAACCAGTTTGTCAAGTTGTGAAGGGAGTCTCCGAGGTTTGGCTTCTTAAGGGGCGGGGCGGGGCGGGGCGAGACGGGGCGGGGTGAGATGGGGCAAGGTGAGGTGTCAGAGAGAGAGAGAGGGAGAAAGAGAGATAGATCATGAACCTTTATAGTAATACAGCATAACATCATCTCCCTTCCGCCTTTACTCCCACTTCCATCTGAGTCCCGCACCGCCCAGCCTGGGAGTCACGCCTGGGACCCGCTAATGCAATATTCCAAGGGAGGCGAACAGACTCCCGCGTCGGGCTCCCGGGAGTCGCTCACACCGGGGACCTAAGCCGCGCAATCAAGAGAGAATCGTGGTATTCAATTGCCCGCCCACCCATTCACCCTCACACCCACTCACCCACCTGCCCACCCACCTGCCCACCCACCTGCCCACCCAGCACAGGAGGAGTAATTGCCGCGGTGCGTTAGGGCTGTGTAACCACCCCCTCCTCCCCCCTCTACACCCAGTCTAAGCCTAACATACTATAATTGTACAACGTAAAGATTTGAGTGTTTTACAGACAGTAAGCGCAGGTCCTTAGCAATGATTTAGTAGTGTGTGGTTGTGTGGTGGTGGTGGTGGAAGTAGGAGTAATGATGATGATTGATGTAGTAGTAGTAGTAGTAATAGTAGTAATAATAATAATAATAATAGAAGTAGTATTAATAGGTGGCGGTAGTAGTTCATAATGACAGATAATAATAATAACAATAATCAAAACATTAATCATCATTACTACGTGGAAACAGAGGTGTGTTTCTCTATATGAGCTGTAGACTTAATTCTCTCTCACCTCCCCTATCCCCTACCCACAACTGACCCCCAACTTCCCCGTCCCTCCCATACCCTCCCTTCGCCCCACTGCTAGGTGTAAGACTAGAGTACACCTACAAGGCAGTAATACACAAATAATAACATATATACATATATATATATATATATATATATATATATATATATATATATATATATATATATATCGTAATGTAAGGCAGCGCGTGGTATTATGTCCCAAGTTACGACTAATGTAATAGTATTTCTGTGTGGTGGTGGTGGTGGTACAGTGACCTTGGGGGTGTGGTGGTGTGGTGGAGGTATGGTGGTGGTGGTGGTGGTACAGTGACCTTGGGGGTGTGGTGGTGTGGTGGAGGTATGGTGGTGGTGGTGGTGGTACAGTGACCTTGGGGGTGTGGTGGTGTGGTGGAGGTATGGTGGTGGTGGTGGTGGCAGGAGTCAACCATATCTAGTTTGCTGCTTTTTTTGTGACGAGAAAACGATTGAATTATTGTAAGTAAACAAAATTATGATGAATTGAATATATACTCTCTCTCTCTCTCTCTCTCTCTCTCTCTCTCTCTCTCTCTCTCTCTCTCTCTCTCTCTCTCTCTCTCTCTCTCTCTCTCTCTCTCTCTCTCTTTTATGTACGTATACATATAAAAATAAAACAAATTTTAGACACCACCTCCTCCTCCTCCTCCTCCTCCTCCTCCTCCTCCTCCTCCTCCTCCTCCTCCTCCTCCTCCTCCTCCTCCCCCCCCCTTTCCTTCTCTTCTTTCTTCTTCCAATATTCGATCAAAGACTCACTTGTGCAATTAGTGATTATCGTTATTCAGTGATTTTTTTTTGTATAGCGATAGTATCAAGTGTGTGTGTGTGTGTGTGTGTGTGTTGGTGCTTCGGTTGGGGATTCATTGCTTCGGTGTTTCAGTGTTTCAATAGTTTCATTTTGGTTCATTGTTCAGTCGGTACACTCACCCACACACACACACATACACACGCACACACACACACACACACACACACACACACTAAGCTGCTCTTTCAGTCACTCTCGTCTCGTTTGCATAAAGCTTCGTATCTTCACTAATGGAAAATAATACTCTTTGTTGAATAGAAATTTGAGTTGCCTTGACTGAAAATAAAGTGGATTAGAATGTCTATGCGATTTATTTATTTATTTATTTTTTGTGTTATATAAAAGGTCAAGAAAATGTTTTGGGAAAGAAATGATATATAAGAAAGAAGAAAAAAAAACATGAATTTCAGACTTGTGGTTAGATTTTAAAATAAAGTTGAAAGGAAAGGAGCAACACACACACACACACACACACACACACACACACACACACACACACACACACACACACACACACACACACACACACACAGTAATATGAAAACCCGGAAATGAAGTTGATTATTAAAAAAAATACTTAAATGATATGATTACCGATTTCCAGCACTAAATATTTTTTTGACTCAACTGCAAAAATGATGAAAGAAAAAAAGGAAACGCCACTCGTAATTGAGATAAAAACACATGAAATAATTAAGAAAAACGTGAAGTAATTAAAAAATAGTGTTCAGTGCAAGTGGAGCGCTATCCATCCTCCTCCTCCTCCTCCTCCTCCTCCTCCTCTTCCTCCTCCTCTCCTCCTCCTCCTCCTCTTCCTCCTCTTTATCTTCTTTTCAGTCGTCATGTTTCTTCATTCTCATGTTTATAGTTTTCTCCTCCTCCTCCTCCTCCTCCTCTTCCTCTTCCTCCTCCTCTTCCTCCTATTCTAAACTCACAACCTTCTTTCAATGTTTTAGTTTCTCTTCCTGTTCTCTTTCTGTTTCTTTCCTGTTTTCTTCCTGTACGTAATGAATGCGTCTCTTTACCTGTATTCACCTCACACTTGCCTTGCTTAACCTCGTAATTAAATACAGGTAAATATAACTTCTTCGCGGAATTCAGGTGTGGGGTGAATGGACTGCGGGATGAGTGTGGGCGGGGCGGGGCGGGGGGCTATGGTGGTGGTGGTGGTGGTGGTGGTGAATGACATTTTATGATATTTATACTCGTGTATTTGGAAGTAAAAAAAAAAAAGGAAAAGTGTATTTTAACGTTTTTTCTTATTTATTAACGTTTTTTAAAATTTTTAGTAATGTGTCCTACTTTGAAGCTACGTTGTATTATTATTACATATATATGTGTGTGTGGGGTGTGTGTGTGTGTGTGTGTGTGTGTCTGTGTGTGTGTGTGTGTGTGTGTGTGTGTGTGTGTGTGTGTGTGTGTGTGTGTGTGTGTGTGTGTGTGAGTGTGTGTGTGTGTGTGTGTTATTATTATTATCATCACGTGCATCACAACACACCACTGCGCAGATCACTTCCACATCACATCTCCGTTTTCTTTACCAGACATTCGTTCTCGCGTCTCTCATTTTCTTTGCATCTCTTGTTCTTCCTCGTATCCAATGTTGCCACAAATTTTACCATGGCATGTGTGGCAGCAACGAGGGAATGATCACTTGATAGAGCGGGAAATCATTGCATACCAACTTTATACTGTTTCCTTACCGGCGTTTCTGTGGCTGGAGTGAGCTGGAAGAGGCGATAGGGAGGGAAGAAGCGATAGGAGAGATATAAGGAATGGAGATAGGAGAGGAATAGGATTAGTTTACATAGAGTTGAGGTAGTTGTTGTAAGAAGTGTTAGGTTAGGAAGGGAGGAGACTAAGTACAGATCAAGGTGAGGTTGTACTGAAGACAATACTGCTAAGCTTTGTGTCTGTTTTAAGATGTGATTGAAGGGGTGATGCTTTTTTATGTGTGTACCTTTTGTTTTGTGGGTCTTGCTGTGAACTTAGAACACACACACACACACACACACACACACACACACACACACACACACACACACACACACACACACACACACACACACACACACTTGATGTTCTCGACAAGGCCTTGACAGCATCCTGATCTACCAGAAATTGAACACAAATTTTTCGTTTTTTCATTTTTCGTTTTTTTTTCATTGAGACCGTGACAGTTTTGTATTACGAAACGTTGATTAAATTACCTCGCAGGTGTGTTTTGGTGTCACAATCACTTAATGTTTCCGGGAGAGAGAGAGAGAGAGAGAGAGAGAGAGAGAGAGAGAGAGAGAGAGAGAGAGAGAGAGAGAGAGAGAGAGAGAGAGAGAAAGAGAGAGTAGTAAAAACAACAACAACAACACTATGCCAGTAACAGATGCAAATAAGCCGTGACAGCAGCAAAATACGCAGCGCGACATTCAGTGAAAATCGTTCCACGTTTTTACACCACAATACTGCCCGGTAGCTCAGTGACTGTCCGATAGCTCAGTGTCTGCAGCTGATTGGTGGAACACAGCCTGTCTGTCCTTCACAAGTACCGATGCCACATTACACACACACACAAGCATACACACACACACACACACACACACACACACACACACACACACACACACACACACACACACACACACACACACCGCTTATATTTTAATATATCCACTAATGAAAATTAATCTTAAAAGGAAGACTAAAAAAACACTATCTTTTTTTTTTAAGTCAATGATCCACACACACACACACACACACACACACACACACACACACACACACACACACACACACACACACACACACACACACACACACACACACAAGTTCAAGTCGATGATCCACGTACCTGCCACTAAAGTTAATACAACATAATTTATTGCTGAATATAATACTAATGAGACCAGTTCCAGCAATCATATAGAGAGTGACAGACAAGGTAATTATTAGTATTTAGGGAAGACAACAATATATTCATGACTGGCGCGAGGTAATTTATCGTTGTGTGTGTGTGTGTGTGTGTGTGTGTGTGTGTGTGTGTGTGTGTGTGTGTGTGTGTGTGTGTGTGTGTGTGTGTGTGTGTGTGTGTGCACGTCATGTTAGTAACGATTAACACGTCTGGTTCATAATATTTAATCCTTATGACGTGTTGGTATTGACTGGCTGTTGTTGTGTTGATGAAATGTGTCGATTTGATTTGATTTGCAATAATTTCCATAACTTTGACGTGAGGTAGAAAGACACACACACACATACACACACACACACACACACACACACACACACACACACACACACACACACACACACACACACACACACACACACACACACACAGCTGTACCTTACTGTGGTTATGTAATTCCATTGTTTTATTTTTTATTTGTTTGTAATCCTTTATAATTCCTTTGTAATCCCTTGTAGTAATTTCCTTATGATTCCTTTTTAATTTATTTTGTAATTTTTTTTTATTCCTTTATAATCCTTTGTAATTCATTTGTAATTCATTTGTAATTCCTTGTGTAATTCCTTTGTACATGGAAGGTTCAGCCAATCAGCAGCAGGCACGGGAGCTTACATTGCTAAAGTGTAAATTCTTTGTGATAGAAAAAACCGGAAGTAAAAAAAAGAAATGCATATCAACTAGTTCGCGTCTAAAGCCATTAGCATCCATATTCATTTATTTTATATATATTTTATTTATTTTTATTTTTTATTTGTGTCAATTTACGATATATATATATAGTTTATTATTATTATTATTTTTTATATGTACAGGGGAGGTTGACGTAGTAGGCTGTAGGTAATTGAACGAACCTGTAGATTATTAAATTTGACAGTATATACGTGAGACAGTAACACACACACACACACACACACACACACACACACACACACACACACACACACACACACACACACACACACACACACACACACACACACACACACACACACACACACACACACACACCCCTTCCAGTTAGTAGTGCTGCAGGTGGCGTTGGTCTCGCCTCGCTGTGCTGAGTTAGTGCATACTGACCAAGGATTACACCACACCTGCTGGGAATGTTACCTTACTCTGCTCTACTGTGGTATGCTGTGTGCTGTGTCCGTGTTTCTGTCTGTTTCACTGTCTATTTGTCTTTTCCTGTCTGTTTTTTTATCTGTTAATATAATTTTTTTTGTCTGTGTCAATCTTGTTTCTGTCTGTTAGTCTCTGTTTATCTCCATTTGACTCTATTTTTATCTTTCTTTGCCTATCTGTCTATTTCTGTCTTTGCCTGTATACCTCTGTCTTTCTGTCTTACCTTGCTGCCGCCTCGTTACTGTTCTATAAACGTAGCTTCATATATTTAATCACCCTCGCCACTCCTTCACTAACAGTACAACCCTCAGACCTTCACTCTGTATACAAGGCTGGTAAGAGGAGAGAGAGAGGAGAGGAGAGACGGGGAAGGGAAGGGAAGGGAAGGGAAGGAGGCTGAGAACAGGAAACAAAAGAGTAACATACACACACACCTTGCTCTACCACGTAACAGCAACAGCAACAGCGCAAAATTGTTCCTCACAGCACACAAAGAGAGGCGGTG
>JAPQNM010000018.1:22832897-22837897 GCA_029783475.1 Metacarcinus magister
TCTTCCTCCTCTCTCCTCCCCTCCCCTCTCCCTCCTTCCCTCCTTCCCCTCCTCTCTTCCCCTCGTCTGAAACACTTCCTGATACCTACCCTCAACATGGTACTTTTTCCTCCTCGCCCCAAACAACCCTCCCCCTCCCCCCTCCCCCAACACCCCCTCCCCCTCCCCCCCCCGTGTGTTACCCAACTAATCAGACTTCCTCCGCCACACACAAGCAAGTTTTAATTCCTTCCGTTGCTTCGCCTTGATAATTACACAAACGGAGAATGGAATGCTGCTGCTGCTGCTGCTGCTGTTCTCTCTCTCTCTCTCTCTCTCTCTCTCTCTCTCTCTCTCTCTCTCTCTCTCTCTCTCTCTCTCTCTCTCTCTCTCTCTCTCTCTCTCTCTCTCTCCTACTCCAACTTTGATTTATCTTACCTCTCTCAGTGTGTGTTTGTGTTTGTATGAGAGAGAGAGAGAGAGAGAGAGAGAGAGAGAGAGAGAGAGAGAGAGAGAGAGAGAGAGAGAGAGAGAGAGAGTCACTAAAAAACAAAACAATACAAACACAGTACAGACGAGCAAGTGTTTTGTTGGTCGGCTCAGGTGAGGGGAAGAGAGGGGGGAGGGGGAGGGGGGAGGGAGGTGGAGGGGGTGGGAGGGAGGGGAAAGGAGGAGGGTGGTGTGGGTTAAGAGCAAGAGGGGCGAGGGTGAGGTGAAGGGAGGGGGCATAGGTGAGGGATGGGGGGCAGGGGTGAGGAAAAAGTGGGGAGGGGGGTAAGGTAAAGGATGAGTAAGGTGGGGGTGAGGGGAGGTTAAAGGGGGTGGGGGTGAGGGGAGGTTAAAGGGGGTGGGGGTGAGGGGAGGGGGGTGAGGGGGTGTCAAGAGTGTTTGTGATCAACATCTTTTTTTTGTGTGTCAATGTGTGTACCTGTATTGTGTTTGTGTTTGTGTGTTTGTTTGTTGTTGAGGTTCTTAGAGGTGGTTGTTGTTGTTGTTGTTGTTATACTTCCTGTCTAATGATAATGATAATGATTGATAAATAGTAATAATAGTAATAAGAATAGTAATGATAAATAGTAATGATATTTATAATGATAATGTTAAAAGTACTACTACTACTATCTTTATTATCATTATCATTATTATTATATTATTATCATCATTATCATCATTATTATTCTTACCATTATTATTATTATTTTCTTAATGAGTACTATTGATTCCACTGACATCACCAAACGGTACTCTAAGTGAAAAACAAAGACGTGAAGTTATCGAAGTAAAAAGGAGAGACAAGAGGAGAGACTTAGGAGAGAGATAGCAAAAAGGAGAGAGACTAAAACGAAAGACTGACACGAGAAACTTAGAGGAGACAAACTTAGAAGAGAGACTAAGACGAGAGAAAGTAAACGGGGAGAGTACAAAGGAGTACAAAGGAAGAACAAACAGCAACAATCTTACTGGACCTAACGAGGCTGTCCGTGTGGCTATTATAATATCAACTTTGTGACTTCTTACAGCCTAATTATTTTCTTATGTTCTTATGTTCTTAAGTTCATATGTTCTTAAAGCTGCTGGTGACACGTTAAGGAACAAATGCATAACTTCAAGTGTGTGTGTGTGTGTGTGTGTGTGTGTGTGTGTCTCATCTTCTGTACTAGGTGATGCTGGTGGTGGTAGTGGTGGTGGTGGTGGTGGTGGTGGTAGTGGTGGTGGTGTCTCCTCCGTCAGAGTGAGATACAAGGTGTGTTGTGGGCGGGAGATCCTAATTGGCAGGTTATGTGTGTTGGTTCAGGCCTGGCAAACACTGCTAGGAGGAGGAGGAGGAGGAGGAGGAGGAGGAGGAGGAGGAGGAGGAGGAGGAGGAGGAGGAGGAGGAGGAGGAGGAGGAGGAGGTGGTGGAGGAGGAGGAGGTGGTGGTGGTGGAGGTGGTGGTGGAGGTGGTGGTGGTGGTGGGGAGGGTAGCGAGAGAGAGAGAGAGAGAGAGAGAGAGAGAGAGAGAGAGAGAGAGAGAGAGAGAGAGAGAGAGAGAGAGAGAGAGAGAGAGAGAGAGAGAGAGAGATCAGTTTGGTATTTCTACGTAGGGGAAGGAAAGGAAGAGTGAAGAGATGGGAGGATAGGGGAAGGAAAGGAAGGAAGGAAGGAGGGAGGGGAGAGAAGATCAGTCAGCTGTGTGGAAGAGGAGGGGAGGAGAGGAAGGGGAAGTGGGGAGAGGATCAGCTAGGGATCTCTACACAAGGGGAAGAAGAGAGAGAGAGAGAGAGAGAGAGAGAGAGAGAGAGAGAGAGAGAGAGAGAGAGAGAGAGAGAGGAGAGAGAGAGAGAGAGAGAGAGAGAGAGAGAGAGAGAGAGCTGTGAAGTCTTGTTGAAACGTCGATGAAATACTGACAAACACCTAAAGGAAGGAAGAGGAACAACAACCTTAGTAGGGGTGGGTGCGGAGGAGCCTTGTTCTGTTCTATCCTTGATTCCCACACGTTATTTAGTAGTAGTAGTAGTAGTAGGTGGTTCAGTAGATGTAGTCCTCCTCCTCCTCCTCCTCCTCCTCCTCCTCCTCCTCCTCCTCCTCCTCCTCCTCCTCCTCCTCCCCCTCCCCCTCCTCCTTAGCACATTAATACTCTCCTTACTCTATTTTTCCTTCCTCTGATTAACACTTTCCTGGAATTTTCTTGAGTCAGTGAGTTATTGTGTTCATGTGTGTGTGTGTGTGTGTGTGTGGTGTGTGTGTGTGTGTGTGTGTGTGTGTTTCTTCACCTACACCCTGACCAATTTACATCAGATCACTAGGTAGTTCCGCAAGGCGTGATTCTAGGGCCCTCGGGCTTTCTAAACTCAGGGCGATGTAAGGGTGAATAAGGGTGAATAAGAATGAGTAAAGGGTGTTGTGGTAAGGAGTAAGGGTGAGTAAAGGGTGGGAAGGGAGAGCAAGGGTGAGTAGGGTACTGTCTGTCTGTCTGTTTGTCTTTTGCCGGAAGCAGCAACAAAATTACTTCTTCTCGAGACTCGGGAAAAAAAAAAGTTGAGACGGACAGAGTGACAAGAAGTTTTTTCGTAACTCAACATAAGAGGATTATTAACATGGCAATTTGTGCTGTGTGTGTGAGTGTGTGTGTGTGTGTGTGTGTGTGTGTGTGTGTGTGTGTGTGTGTGTGTGTGTGTGTGTGTGTGTGTGTGTGTGTGTGTGTGTGTGTCTGACTACCTCCCCTCTTCCTCCTCCTCTACCTCCTCCTCTTCCTCCTCCTCTTCCTCTCTCCCCCCTTCCGTCCTGCCTTGGAGCGAGGAAAGTGAAAGAGAGAGAGAGAGAGAGAGAGAGAGAGAGAGAGAGAGAGAGAGAGAGAGACAGAGAGAGAGAGAGAGAGAGAGAGAGAGAGAGAGGATACACCTGTCGCTCTCACACCTGCTCCTTTGTGTGTGTTTGTCGATTTCTCGTTTGTGTGTGTTGGTGATGCAATATAGAGCAAGCAAGGGAGTCTCTCTCTCTCTCTCTCACTCTCTCTCTCTCTCTCTCTCTCTCTCTCTCTCTCTCTCTCTCTCTCCTCTCTCTCCTCTCTCTCTTTCATTTGAACTCTCTCCTTAGTTATTCCTCTTCCCTCCCTGACCTCTTCCTTCCCCTAACCTCCCTTCCCCCCATACTCTCTCTCTCTCTCTCTCTCTCTCTCTCTCTCTCTCTCTCTCTCTCTCTCTCTCTCTCTCTCTCTCTCTCTCTCTCTCTCTCTCTCTCTCTCTCTCTCATATCATCCCTTGCTTCTCTTACCGTTCCTTCCCATCCTTACTCCTCCTCCCCTTCCCCTCCTCTTCCCCTTCCCTCCCATCCCCACACCTTACAACCTTACCCTTGCCTCCCCATCCTTCCCCACGCCCTCTCCTCCCTTTCTTTTCTCCCGCCCACGCAGTTGAAGCATAGAGTGGGTGGGCGTGGGTCCCTAAGGCCTACTCAGCCCATCGTAAGAAAACCCAAGTTTGAAAAGGGTAATTAAATAAGTTTTAGTGATCATGAATTACGTGTGTGTGTGTGTGTGTGTGTGTGTGTGTGTGTGTGTGTGTGTGTGTGTGGAGGGTGTAGAGGGTGTTAAGGTTTGATTCATTCTGTTCAACCAACCTTTACTAACTCGAACAGCAGTGGTGGTGGTGGGTGGTGGTGGTGGTAGAACAGCTGTGATGGGTGAATGGGTGAGTGATTGAATGAATGAGTGGGTGAATGGGTGAGTGGATGTGTGAATAATGGGTGAGTTTGTGGGTAATGGGTGAACAGGTGAGTGAGTGTAAGGGTGAATGAGTGAGTGGACAGTCTGCAGTAGAAGCCCTAAAGTGTTTGCTATTATTATTATTATTATTATTTTATTATTTTCGCGCCATTTCCAAGGTTTCCGAGACGCACAGAGTGATTCCTTTGTCATCTATAATTACGTTTAGCGAATTATATCATGTTTATTTGTTTCTCATTAATCATTATTCATTATCTATTATATGCATCATTAATATTCTTTTTTTATGCTTTATTGTCTCAACTTTCTTTTATTTAAACTTATTACGATGCACTTATTATTATTATTATTATTATTATTATTATTATTATTATTATTATTATTATTATTATTATTATTACTATTATACTATTACTACTACTATTATTATTATTATTATTATTATTATTATTATTATTATTTTCTTCCCTACAGGTGTGAGGAGGAGTCACGTGACCTGAAGGAGCACCAGGTTAGGTCAGGTGAGGTCAAATTAGGCCACGCCCCCAGCACCATGACCTGCCGCTTTGTGACCCTCCTGCTGGTGATGACGGCGAGTGACCTGGCTACTCCTGAAGGTAAGACACACACACACACACACACACACACACACACACACACACACACACACACACACACACACACACACACACATACAAAGAGGGAGAGGAAGAGGAAGGATGGAGAGGATTAGGTGAGAGTAAAAATTGGATGAAGGGACGAGAGAGAGAGAGAGAGAGAGAGAGAGAGAGAGAGAGAGAGAGAGAGAGAGAGAGAG
>JAPQNM010000018.1:22842897-22847897 GCA_029783475.1 Metacarcinus magister
TGATGATGATGATGATGATGATGATGATGATGATGATAATGACGTCAAGCTGTATTAAAACTTCTCACCCTCACACTTTTTTTTAGTTACTTAATAATACTTGACGGTGAAGAAGAAGAAGAAGAGAGAGAAAAAAAAGTTTCCTCTAATATTCTGCTAAAGATGTCTTGTCACGCCGCTATGTTGCTTCTCCTTCCATTATCATCATCATCATCATCATCATCATCATCATCATCATCATCATCATCATCATCATCATCTGCTTCTGCTTCTACTGCTGAGGTTACTGCTCTCATCACCTTACTAACTGCTTGCCTGGCCTTCCCTCCTTCCCTCCTTCCTTTCTTCCCTCCTTCCCTCCTTCCCTCTTCCCCTTGTTACTCTCTAGCATGCATATTCCTCTCTCACTTCTAAGGCAACGCTATTTTACCTTCATTCTTTTCTTTTCTTTATTAGTGAACTCTGTAACAGTCTGTCTTCCCTCCTCCTCCTCCTCCTCCTCCTCCTCCTCCTCCTCTCTTTTTTTTTTTATTCACTCACTCAATTCCTTTTCTGGTTAAATCTGCAACAGTCTGCTAATCCTTCTCTCATCCTCCTCCTCTCTTTCTTTGCACTTAATTCGCGTAATGCAGTGAATTAACGTATTTCTATTGACACTTCATTCATTTTCTCATTACGTGGCACTTGTTTAATATTTTTTTCTTCACCTGATTTATTTACGATACAATTGGCACTCTGTGAATCTAGTTGTGCCAAAATAACGTGTAGTGCCACAGTCAGCCTCAGCGTGGGACTAAGTAATGCAACGAGCGTGTCATCAACGCCACATGCTACGTTATGAAAAGTTTCAACAAAAGAATATAAAAAGAAAAGATACACACTCTGAATAATAGCTCCGTGTGTGTGTGTGTGTGTGTGTGGGTGTGTGTGTGTGTGGGTGTGTGTGTGTGTGTGTGTGTGGGTGTGTGTGTGTGTGTGTGTGTGTGTGTGTGTGTGTGTGTGTGTGTGTGTGTGTGTGTGTGTGTGTGTGTGTGTGTGTGTGTGTGTGAATGTGTTTGTTTTGTAATATACATTTTTTATGCCACACACTTTTCTCCTTTACAAATAATAACTAATTAAAAAGCAGGAAAAACAGTATAATGTTATTCTTTATACCACGTTTGAAGCTGCGAATGTAACACTTTCTTCCTTTTAAGCTGTCATCCTCACCCTCCAGCTGCTTTATGCCGGAAGAATCAAGGGTTCCGTTAAGACAGTGTTCCGGTAACCTTTGCTTGCCTTCACGTAACCTTTGACTACACTATCGAGAGTTTGTTGCGGCGTTGACTTGGGTTGTGTTGTGTGGGTTTCTTAAGCTGACTGAGGTAGTGATTTAAGACTTGCTAGCATCGTTAGTTTTACCATTTTACTATGAGGGAGAATTTGGGTGTGTTTTATATTACAATCATTCATTAACTAATTCAGTGAGTCAACCATTTATTCATTCATTCATCCATCCTTTCATCTGTTCCTCCCTTCACCTTCCTTCCATCCGCCCCTCCCTTCACCTTCCTTCCTTCCATTCGTCTCTCCTTCCCTCGAGGCCAGATATTTTGCCTCACCTTAAGTACTACAAAGACGGGTCACGCCACGCTGGCAACACTGTTTGTACCTCCGTTGAAGCCTTAATTGAAGCCTTACTGAAGCCTTACTGAAATATGAAGACGTGCTGTGCGGCGCAGAGACCAAATGTTAGGATAGATAAAGTGCAATTGTTTTGTAATATTGAGGCGAGTCGATCCTGTGTGTCAAGAAGGAATGTTGTACTGTCAGTCTTGTCTTGTATATATATAACACATCTCCATCACCCTTTTTACACCTCACCCTGGAGTCACGATGCAGGCAGACAGGCAGGGTGTGATGGATGGCCAGGGAGTCGAACCCAGATCAGTAGAGTGCGAGGCGAAAATCCATTCACTGCGCCATCACTGAAACACAACCTAGTGTCATTACTTTGAAGCAGACAGGTCGTGTGTATAGCGTGTGTTGGAGAGGCACTGGCACGGGCACTGGTATGACTCAGGCAGCTACGCCCTTGTTCCCTCACCCTCACGGAAGGTCAGATGAAAGGCTTGACCACCTCATGTCATAGGGGAAAGTCGCCTCCAATGACCACTGATTTTACGAGGCAATGTTTTTTTTTTTCTTCATTATTATTTGTCAACGGAAGAGGGAAAAGGAAGGGAGGGAGGGAGAGAGGAGGAAGGGAGAGAAGGAAGGAAGGAGGGAGGTAGAGAGGGAGGGAAGGGAAGGGAGCGTGATTCATTGTAAGCGGCCCTTTGTTTACTTTTTATTTTAATTTCCACGCGGGGCACCAAGCTCTGAGGTAAATATTGGCCGCGTCAAAATGGTAGAAATGGAAGAAAAAATTGTTAACAAAAAGCAGCAGCAGGTCTCCGGATCCCGACCTAAATGGACCAAATGGACTGTTGTTTACTGTTCTTAATTTCCGCGCGGGAAACATAACGTTCAGGTAAATATTGTGTTTTAAATGGCGGAAAAAAATAACAGGTGCAGGATGTCACAATGAAATGGTGTTTTATATTCACCCTCGCAGGGTGAAGAGTGCCCACGCAGGGTGAACAGTACACACACAGGGTGAACAGTCCTTGTACATCCTGTGTGTGTGTTGTAGCAGAACACATTTGGTGCTGGATAGACAACACTGTGTCAGGATCACCTTGCTCATCATTACTTACAGGAGTGTGTAATGTGTAATGCCTCGTGTTAAGGCAGGACGTGTGCCAGACATGTATAGATGGATGCAGAGTTAATGTGTTGTGAGGTGTGGGTGACGTGCGCAGCGACAATATAATGTTACAACTCTGTTTATCTATAACAACTTATGTTCTTTTCGGCTTTATGTTACTTACTGCAGATAAATGAATCAACAAATGAGTGAATGGATGAATGAATAAATAAATGTTCGATTAGTGGCCCACAATCCCCGTGCACAGTGGCGGTAAACAAGCGAGCACCAATGATCGGTATTGGGGCGGCGGGGAATAGCGTGGAATTAGTGTGAGAATCTGCCTCCAGTTGGGTATTGGCGCCGCACGATACCAAGCCTCCCCTTCTCATACGTTTTATCTCCCCACGCTGTTTGGAGGCGCCTCACACACACACACACACACACACACACACACACACACACACACACACACACACACACACACACACATACACATACACATACACATACACACACACACACACACACACACACACACACACACACACACACACACACACACACACACACACACACACACGCACACACTGCACTGCGGACACGAGGGAACAAAGTGCCGGTGAGGCGTGTTGGGCGCGGACGGCGACGCAAAGTGTTTAGGAGATCAATGATGCAGTGCAGGTAACGGTGTGTGTGTGTGTGTGTGTGTGTGTGTGTGTGTGTGTGTGTGTGTGTGTGTGTGTGTGTGTGTGTGTGTGTGTCTGTCTAACACTTACAGTCACGAGGTGCATTGAGTTAACACTTTTCTTCTCACTCTAGTTGTCTCGCTCCCTGATATAATTTTTTCCTTCCTTGTGGTGAAAAAAAGTGACAATTCATTTTTGTGTCAAATCAAATTTCTTCTTCGCAACTTGCAATCTCAGGTGACCAGAAGCTAATCAGATGTAAGGTTTTTATCTTCCTTATCTTTTTACCCGTGTCATACATTTTGCGTTGGTGAATCAGAAAGTGTCTCACTGATCCTCGCTGGAACTCATCATTCCCCGTCACTTACCTTTTCCATCCTGACCTTTTTTTGGTTTTCCCGGTCAATGAAGAAAATGAAAATATGAACTTTTCTAACTATGTATCTGATGTTCGTGCGTCACCGCGGACTTTCAGGGGATGAGAAATAAAAAATGACTCCCACAAGAATACTTTTATCTCTCACCACATCCTCCTTTGTCGTTCCCCTTCCTCCTCTTCCTTTTCCTCCTCGTCCTCCTCCTCCTCCTCCTCCTCCTCCTCCTCCTCCTCCTCCTCCTCCTCCTCCTCCTCCTCCTCCTCCTCCTCCTCCTCCTCTCCTACACACTCTCAGGGACGTGTCCTTGTCGTCCCTTGAATTATTGTCCACGTTTGTGTCTGAATATTTCACCGGAGAGCAAGGATCCCCTCGGCCCAACACCCTGCCACACCCTGTAACACCCAACACCCTGCCACACCCAACACCCTGCCACACCCCTGCCACACCACATCACGTAACACCTTGCAGTCTGATGGGTCGGCAGGGCAGAGGGTAGAGGGACGCCCACAAGGCCGCCCAGGGAACAAGGGTATCCATCCGGCCTGGTGTCGACGCGAAATCATAATGAAATAGACATATGCTCGCCCACTAGTCTGTGGCCACAGTGGTGTTGATGGGTGTGATGGTGGTGGTGGTGGTGGTGGTGGTGGTGGTGGTGGTGGTGGTGGTGGTGGTGGTGGTGGTGGTGGTGATGCCTCCTGTCTTGTGTTCCAAAGGGATGGCCGTGATAAGTAAGGTGAGCGGGCCGCCACAGTTTGTTCATGGCTCCGTAACCTCAGTGAAATCCTACAGCCTCCCGTCGCCTCCTCATCAGTATGCCGTGGCGCTGCGGGAGTAATTTGCCGCGATGCCTCTTGGCTATCAACGACGTGGTGGTGATAGCCCGCGCAGCCCCGCACCGCAGCCCCGCACAGGATCGCAGCGCCTTACACCCATCAGCGGCCCTGCTCCGCCTTCCCATCCTCTGACACGCCCTCCCATGCCTCTCCCAGCGCCTCTTGTCAAGAATTCATGGACTCCAGTCACGGCTTTCACACCCACCATTTGCTGAGGCTAAAGATTCATGTTCCTTTGATCTTCCTGCTGCAAGGCAAGGAAAACGTGTCATGCTGGTGACCCACGCACCAAGCCAAGCCTCATCCAGGCGTGCCCTCCCCTGCATGCTACGAGGCGAGGTCAAGGAGACTCGCTAAGGTCAAGGAATAA
>JAPQNM010000018.1:22855397-22865397 GCA_029783475.1 Metacarcinus magister
TTCAACTACAAAGATATTTACTTTAAAATTTTTTCCAATATTTAATCATTCCTTTTTCTCCTTTTGCTGTTAATGTGAAAAGAAATATAAGAAAAAGAAAAAAGCAAAGGTCTGCTCTGCCACGGTCTTTCAGCAAACTTTTTGTGATAACTCGTTTCATGTTTTACAGAAATGTTGCTTCACTTTCCCTCCTCACCATATTACGTGAACTTGGAAATATTAAAAAAAGAAAAACTGAGACCCTTCTTCACGGTCTGCGTTTGAAGGTCACCGGAAAGAATACACACACACACACACACACACACACACACACACACACACACACACACACACACACACACACACACACACACACACACACACACACACACACACACACACACACACACACATACGTACACATATAAGGAGCCTAATGGGATGACTTAAGCGACAACCGACTTCATATGAGAAAAAGAAAAAATATCCAAGAAGGTGATAGATAAATTATAATTAATTCGTCAACAAAAAACGTCAAAAATTAATGTTTAGAAAATTTACAACTATAATTATAGTAGAGTAGAAGTAAAATCGATGCACCGTAATACTATCATCATGTTTAATTGTGTAATAAAAGCATTGTTCCTTGAGGATAGACTTGTCAAAACATTATAAACAAAATATATTCCAACAAAATTCCTCCCCGATCTGTGCGTCACCACCTCACCAGCTCATCATCACACTGTTCGCTCAACACATCTAACTTACACTAAAAAAAAAAAATGATGCATTGACACGTTCGTGGACTTCTTGGTGGACGGTTTTTTTTTAATTATTATTTTTTTTTTTTATTAATTTTTTTTTTCTTTTTTTTCTTGATCCTATGCAGACTTAAGTTGTGTCTTAGTGGCTATATCACCACCCGACTTAGTAAAGCTTAAGTCTTGAGTTGAGACGTGCCTTAAGAACGTAGAAGGAAAAACTTGAAGCTTACAATAAATCTTAGTATTAAGGCTTAAAATTAGGTGAGGTCAGATGCGGTGGCTTTTTTAGTTGAGTCGAGGCAGCACACAGCACCACACTGATACCCTTATTAACGTTATGTTCAAGTTATTATGGGAACTTTAGACACGTTGAATGAAGTGAGGTATCGCTGGGAAGGCGAGGCGGCGGGGCGGGAGGCGGCGTGAGCGCGGCGTTGTTGACATAGTGAAACGCGTCTGGACCTCACCGCAGAGTTTTACGGGATGCAGCGGGAGGCGACCCGTCACTTCTATTGAGAGTCGTTGCTCGGTTGGTACCTATATAATTTCATTCACCAGTCAGATAGATCACTATATATATGTGTGTGTGTGTGTATGTGTGTGTCTGTTACTCACCTTGGACTGGAGTATCACGCGCTGGACTTGTGATCGTCAGCCATTACCCATTTATTTCTGTATTGGGCAAGAATTGGCGTTGCTCCACCGGGCTTGTCAACGGATAGACAGTGAGAAGGAGGAGGAGGAGGAGGAAGAGGAGGAGGAGGAGGAGGAGGAGGAGGAGGAGGAGGAGGAGGAGGAGGAGGAGGAGGAAGAGGAGGAGGTGGAAGAGGAAGGGGAAGAAGAGGAGGAGGAGGAGAGGTAACGAAGTGGGAAAATCAAAAAGAGTGGAACGAAAAAAAACAAAATTAATTATGAACATGAGGAAGGAGAGGAAAAGAAGGAGAAAGTAGGAGTCATAAGAACAGAGAAAACAAGAAAAGAAGAATACAAGAGAAAAGAAGAAGAAAGAAATAGAGGAATATGAGGAAATGAAGAAAAATATATGAGGCAAAAATAGGGTGAGAAGGCAAGCAATAAGTGAGAGAGAGAGAGAGAGAGAGAGAGAGAGAGAGAGAGAGAGAGAGAGAGAGAGAGAGAGAGAGAGAGAGAGAGAGAGAGAGAGAGAGAGAGACGAGACAGACAGAGAGACAGATATATTGTACATCTAACATCAAATTGGCACTCGGAGCTTCCCACATTTACGTGTGTGTGTGTGTGTGTGTGTGTGTGTGTGTGTGTGTGTGTGTGTGTGTGTGTGTGTGTGTGTGTGTGTGTGTGTGTGTGTGTGTGTATTTCAGCTTCTGGATGAAACGGATGTATTTTATTATGTTGATGGACGTGTGTATTAACGCAAGGGAGGAGGAGGAGGAGGAGGAGGAGGAGGAGGAGGAGGAGGAGGAGGAGGAGGAGGAGGAGGAGGAGGAGGAGGAGGAGACCCACTGGCGTTAGATATGAGCGGAGAGAAAACTAATTAGGCATCATGAGCGTGGTGGAGCGTGAGTGTGGGTGATGAGCGTGAGAGAGGAGCGTTGCAGGGGAGCGTTGAAGCAGAGCGTGTGTCTCGCGGGACCAACACTTGTAATATCACGTACGTGCGTCTCGGTGAGCTTTGTGGGAGAGCATTCACGGCCTCGCTTCCCCTCATGCTAATACCGGCGAGGCACAATACAGGTCATCTCATAACTCCTGGGCGTTCATACCTGTGGCTGCGTAGATCATCCTTGCAGTAAAGTGTTCCCAGAGTGTGCTGCTAAGTCGTGGGTTTCGTCTACATTCCACGCTCGGGAACGTGTTGGGAAAGCTGCTGGAAATAACAAATATAAGGAAATGTTTGTGTGTGGACGTCTCTCAGCCTTTAATGTTGATGTGGTAATGTTAGATAAATACTTTCCTTATGTGAGTCTACTTTATACCTTCCACATATTGAGAGGTGGTTGTGTGGAGTCAGTTCCCTTGAGGTGGTTGTGTGAAGTCAGTCCCCTTTGGTAGAGTGGAGTGGAGTGTTCTGTGAGTATAACACAACGCTAGACTGGACACGCCCCCCCCCCTCCCCCCCCCTCCCCCGCCGGTGACGCTACACTGTCTGTCCCGCTCTGTGTACAGGATTAATTCAGTCACCCTCGTCACACCCTCTTCTACCCGCGTTAGTAATGCACGAAGCAGCAGGAGGCGCTCGGCCCTCTACTTCTGCCCTTCACCTCCTCCCTCCCGCTTTACTCCTGCTGCTTCTGCTCCTGCTTTTGCTGCTACTGCTCTGCGAGGATGCATTTTGTATTGTCTATTTGTGTTTCCCTCGTTGCCCGTTAAGTGTGCCGTGCTGTGTGTACCTTTGTGTGTGGAGGGATGGGGATGTAGGGGTAAGGCGAGGTGGGGTGGGGTAAGGCGAGACGGGTCGAGGGGGTAACAGTTGCATAACAGACGGACGAGCTTCCCGCCAAGGGCCAGGATGACGTGTAAGGTTAGGTTAGGTTGTCTCCCTTGATGGCGTGGGTCATGGTGATGGAACCCTTGATGTGTGAGTTACTGGTTCACGCCACAACCTTGTATTGCGTCCCGTCCGTGAATTAGTGTTTGTATTAATTTTATCCACGTGAGGCGCCGGTGTGGGACATGATTAAATATTCAGATGTCAAAAATATCCGGCTTTGCAACACTTCCGTGACTTGTTAACATTATTTTTCTGGTCCAAACGGTGACTCGAAAATATCAAATAAGAATTCAGGAAATGCAGATCAGCGGAATATAACTATAAACGTTTGCATCAAAATTTTGTGCTGAATGTTATTTCACTGTTTTTTACTGGAAGCTTAGAGACAAGGTGTGTGTGTGTGTGTGTGTGTGTGTGTGTGTGTGTGTGTGTGTGTGTGTGTGTGTGTGTGTGTGTGTGTGTCTGTGTGTGTGTGCGTGTGTGTGCTGCTGGACACTGATTCATCTCCAAGACACACACACACACACACACACACACACACACACACACACACACACACACACACACACACACACACACACACACACACACATACATACACACACACTATCAGTAACAACACTAAGGAGGAAGCAGGCCGAGCGTGGTGCTGGTACGCTGGGAGAGGCCAGGAGAATACCATCCTTAGGGAACGTGTTACTGATGATTACCGAGGCTCGCTTCCCTTACCTTACCTTCGGGCGCGAGGCTGAAGGCACCGCTCGTGTTTGTTAAGGAAAATGACACTAACGGTCACCTTTATATAGAGATAGTGTCGGCTGAGGCTGTGGGTTATAGCAGCGGTGGGAAGCAAAGGTCCTGAGGCGCCTCGCTGTTGACTTACAGAAGGGCAGCGCGAGGAACATAATTCATACAGGTCCTGAGGCGCCTCGCTCGGGGCTTACCTCGCCTCCCGCCGCACGTGAATTATTCCGGCATTCTCAGGCGACACAAAGCAGCTGCATCGTTCAGGCCACAGCAGTCCCGAGGTGTTGGTCGTGATACCAGCAGTCATGGAAGCGTGGCTGGACGGCAGGGTTGGCTGAGTGACGCTACACAGGCCAGGGATCGAACCTGTGAGCTGATTGGTCGAGGCGTCACCAGCTAGGTCAGTTCATCCATTGGAATCCTAGTAAGGCAACAGCTCCCCTCATATCATCTTCTCGCCACGCCGCCCACGCCCACGCTGTCCTGAGGCCCAGCAGTGATATGGGTTGGTGGTCCGTGAGTCAAGGTTGAAAGGCTCCGGGTGTGGGAAGACGTGAGGCTCCTATACACCACACACACACACACACACACACACACACACACACACACACACACACACACACACACACACACACACACACACACACACACACACACACACACACACACACACACACACACACACACACACACACACACACTGAGCTTGGGTTAGAGTTACGCTTAGAACAGTGGAATGTTAAAGATTGTTTCTTGTTTTGCTCCCAACACAAATATAAATAAAGGAGTATAAAAATGTATCACGGCAAAACATTCAGGGATTAAACTCGCTTTATTCCAGGTTTCCAGCGTTCGGATGTTGAATAGTTTTTATTCAGTGAATTTAAGCAGATAACAAATGAAATTATTAAAAACTGAAAATTCGTGTATTTATAATTTGTAACAAAAAAATATGTTTATACTGCGCAAGGTGACAGTGTTTTGATACTTTGTTAACAAACCTACGCCTGAGTCCGCCAGCCATGACCTCCACAGCACAGGTCAGCATGGAACACAAACAGACTACCCTCGCCTTCACGCCCTCCCGCCCTCCCGCCCTCCCGCCCTCCCTCCTTCCTGCCCTCCTGCCCTCCTGCCCTCCCTCCACACTCATAAAAGTAAACCAAAACACTTAATTGTTTCCTCTGTAAGTTTTGACTCTTGGGACTCAGCCTCGTGATGTTTGGTAGACACTGTCATTTGGAGTTGTGTTCAGCACGACCCTCAGCGCCGCGCCTTACCCGCTCCTCACAGAACCAAACTACTAAATATAACCTTGAACTCAGTTACTGAACTTGAACATAGGACTAAAGTCACACTAAACATTTAAGCTCAGGTTTGACTTAATAATTCCTAGCTATGGGTTAAGGCTCTGTGCTTCTCTTGCCTTGCTGACACGCAGGTCTTGTGGTTGTCGTTGTGTTTGTGTCAGCGTTATTAGATCGGATTTATGACCTATTTACATTATTAGAAAATAAAAGAATTACGTGCTGGATAAAAGACGTAACATGTTGGTGTGTCGAGCCACCGAGTGTTCAGTAAATCACACATTATATTTACTGTTTCCACACACACACACACACCGCGGGACACAGACGCTTCATGTACGTGTTCTCTACCTGAATGTGACCTCAATGGAATGTTAATAAATATCTGAATACTTCTTTTTCTCAGCATTTTAAAAAGAGTTTCTTTCAGTCACTTAAGACTCGCCTTTTCGTGCGTCTTGATATAAAACTGAAAACCTCGCTGCTTTGGCCTCAATCTGATATATTTTTCCCTGAAGGTCTTACAATAAAATGGGAAACTACCCACGTTGACTTTAATGCAAATGTAAAAGGTTCACATTTTCATAAAAAACGTGTTATGGGTTGCGATGAATGTCATTGGCTGGTGACGGACATTTTTAGGGAATATTTTACCAACAATGGAAATGAGTTTCATTTGGCGTGAACTGCTTTGACCTCGTGACCCCCGTGACCTTGGTGCCCCGTGTGGGTGTGATGGGAGACGCTCTATGGCAGCGGCAGTGTGGTGATGGTGAGGGTGATGGTAAAGGTGAAGGTTAGAAAGTGTCAGCAAGTGTTATGATGTGGTCTCGGCGCGGCACAGAGGGCGAGTGTGTGTCCTGAGCTGCTGCATCAGCCTCACGGGACGGTGCTTGGCTCGCTGCCTTCTCGCTTGGCATGTTTTTATTTAGCCTCGGCTGTGTACACTGGTGGGATGCAGGTGACGCTGCAGATAAAACAGGTTTTTGTGCGGCCAATCACCTGTTTTATGGCGGTACTTTGTAAAGTGGGAATGACAGGACGTGGACACCTGAGGGGATGATGTGTGATGTGCAGGTGAAGGGAACACCTGTGTGCATGTACGAGAGAGAGAGAGAGAGAGAGAGAGAGAGAGAGAGAGAGAGAGAGAGAGAGAGAGAGAGAGAGAGAGAGAGAGACAGAGAGAGAGAGAGAGAGAGAGAGAGAGAGAGAGAGAATAATTCCATCCTAACCACGTTCACAACAGTACAGGTAATACCGTCACCTTCATAACACTCCACAGGTCACTTCACATATAAGCACGGCATTAAAATAGTCACCGTTATAAAATTGCTCGTAAAAAAACGGAAGCATTTCACGACCACGCGATACAAAGGTCGCACGTCAGCCGGGCGAGGCAGGGAGGGAGGGAGGCAGCCAGGCAGGGAGAGAGAGTGGCAGGGAGGCAGGAAGGCAGGGAGGAAGGGAGGTAGGGGATCACTGTTATACATATAATTCACACAAAGTTGAATCACTTATACCTTTTCCTCACTTTCTATATAAGATAAAAGGAATTATTAATCAAGACACTAACCTCTCGCCTTAAGACACTTGGGATTGTTATATCAACTAGTATAGGTAACCCAAGTTAAAGTTAAAGGTAACGCATCGCTATTGGTTACGTAAACAGTGTAGTGTAACAAGAGAAGAGCGACGGGTGCTGAGTGACTTGCTGGCCGGGAGATGAACGTCTATTTTCTGTTACTTCGTGATGGGGCGCAGTGGTGTCTTGATCCTAAGTAATGCGTGTGTCTGTAAGGGATTTTGTGCCACGCTGTGATACGCGGAGGGACGGAGGAGTGATGGGGCAGGGATAAAGGTGGTGGTAGTAGTAGTAGTAGTAGTAGTAGTAATAGTAATAGTAGTAGTAGTAGTAGTAGTAGTAGTAGTAGTAGTAGTAGTAGTAGTAGTAGTAGCAGCATCATTATCATTGTTACCCACACACACACACACACACACACACACACACACACACACACACACACACACACACACACACACACACACACACACACACACACAGGCATCCCAGTGCAACACGGGAAAGTAATAAAACAAGAACTACCTTTGTCCTTTCTACCTCTTCTATATTCACTTCTCTTCCACTTTCCACACTGCTTCTCTTAAACCCACTTCCACTACCTACATGTCCTATACCTCCACCTAGCAAGCGAGCGGGGAAGCTAAAAGACGCACTGAGCGGTGGACAGAAAAATTTTGTTCCATAGAGAAGTAACCAGTCAGCTTCTAACCGCCCTGTACCACCCTCCACGTGTCTCCCACCCTCACCGCCCTTCACCTCCCCTTCCTCATTACAGGGTTTTTGTCGTCCCTCCCCCGACAGCCTGCCTTCCGCGTGGCCGGTCCTGAATAGCGCTCCGAATGATCATTATTCGCGCCAACCCCAGTTTGTCATTCCTTTCAATGTGTGTCACTTGTCTTCATCTGCCTCGCTGGTGTGATAAGTTTTCTGTATGGCATTGATTTGTATATTCATTTTAAGTTTAATGTTAATGCTATCCTTTAGTGCCATGGGTGTCGTGTGTGTGTGTGTGTGTGTGTGTGTGTGTGTGTGTGTGTGTGTGGGTGTGTGTGTGTGTGTGTGTGTGTGTGTGTGTGTGGGTGTGTGTGTGTGTGTGTGTGGGTGTGTGTGTGTGTGTGTGTGTGTGTGTGTGTGTGTGGGTGTGGGTGTGTGTCTTTTTACGCGAGTGACTGAAACCGAGCGCGTATGTATATATATATTTTTTTCTTTCTTTTTTTTTCTTTCAATTTTTCCTTTTCCTTTCATCCCCTAAGACGCGGCAGGATGGGCGTGTCCTGACCCTTACATAGAAACTCACCTTCTTACCTCCTCTTTTTCCTCCTCTTACCCCCTTCTCCTCCTTTTCCTTTTTCTCTTTCTCTTTCTCCTCACACCAAGTTCCCGCCTTTTTTTTTTCCCCCGCGCCAAAACACCACCACAGTACCTCAACGGACCCTCAGACACAGACACACACACACACACACACACACACACACACACACACACACACACACACACACACACACACACACACACACACACACACACACACACACACACGTGCTAATCAAGACTCCTACCGCTGATCTCACCCACCCGACACATTTCTTTCCTTTTAATGCGGGCGGCGACGTGCGGGCGTGTGGGCGACAAAGGAGTATATATAGGTGACAGAGGCGGCGGCGGGCAATCAGACTCACCGCCGCTGACCCCTCCTGATTGAGACCGTGGCGGCGGCAATCAGGGAAGCCGTCGAACCTGGAGCCAATCAGAGTGAATGTGAGTGTGTGGTTATGGCGGCAAGTCTGTCTGTCTGAATGTCTGTCTGTCTGTCTGTCTGAATGTCTGTGTCTGGATGGGAAAGAGCGGGTTTGAGGGTGGTGTGAAAGGAGGACAATGAGAGAGAGAGAGAGAGAGAGAGAGAGAGAGAGAGAGAGAGAGAGAGAGAGAGAGAGAGAGAGAGAGAGAGAGAGAGAGAGAGAGAGAGAGAGAGTGTGAATAATAGTTTGGATGATGAAATGAAACGATAGAGGCCAGACAGAAATAGATAAGGTGTGACAAGAGTGAATGTGTGGATTAAATACAAACACACATACACACACACACACACACACACACACACACACACACACACACACACACACACACACACACACACACACACACACACACAGATAGATAGGCAGCCATAGTGTGCGTCAAGGCTGAACTGAAGCAAACCAGGTCACATAATGGTCAATCAAGGTCAATCAGTCATCACACAAGGTCATCAAGGTCATGTGGGTTGGAACACAATGACCTAACACACACACACACACACACACACACACACACACACACACACACACACCACACACACACACACACACACACACCTGAAACGTATGCGAAAAACTATAACTTCTATGTATTATTATTATTATTATTTTTCGCAATAAAGTATAAGGAAGTTAAGTTGGTTGTACTTAAAAAAAAAAAAAAATTATGCAATTGGAAAAAACAGTCAAAAGCAATAAAAAAAATGTCACTTATATTGCCAGTTCCCTTAGAGAGAGAGAGAGAGAGTAATAAAAAAGTAAGGTTAAATTAGGGTTGTAGGTGTCTTGATACTCCTCTCTTAAATTAAATGAGTTCAAAAAAATGCATCCATGTACATTACGCTCGTGAGGATAATGTGTGTGTGTGTGTGTGTGTGTGTGCTGTTGCTTCTGTCTCCCCTTGGATGAATGTTATAAGAAATATCAACGCGCGGAGAGGTGACCCAGTGACTCTATTTCACCGTAAAGACACCAAAGAGATGACCGAGAGTGCATGTTCTTGAAGGGGAAACACGTGAAAACAGATGACTGGGTGAGGATGCTTCTTAAGGCTATAGACACGTGGTATAAAGTGTTATTTAAATGAAGGTAAACACGTAATTGTCTCTTAAACCAAAGTAAACACGTAATATAAGTAATGAAGTGTCTCTTTAAACTCCACGTGAAAGAGATAGCAGTGTGTGTGTGTGTGTGTGTGTGTGTGTGTGTGTGTGTGTGTGTGTGTGTGTGTGTGTGTGTGTGTCTGTGTGTGTGTGTGTGTCTCTTTAAGCTTCCACCGCCACGGATCATTTGACTTCACTACATTCATATAAAAAACATTAACTATCATTGGGTTATGTCAGTCAGAGTTTGTTGTC
>JAPQNM010000018.1:22870397-22875397 GCA_029783475.1 Metacarcinus magister
GGAAGAGGGAGAGAAAATGGAGGAGGTAGAGGGATGGAAAGGAGGGAAAGGGAGTGTGTCCTGATGAAGAGGAAGAGGAAGGAAGATGGAGAGGAAAAAAACATATATTGATAGCCCGAAGGAAGAGGAAGAGGAGGAGGAGAAGGAAAGGAAGGGAGAGGAAAGTGAGTGTCTCGTGAAGGAGGAGAGGAAGAGGAGGAAAAAAGATGGAGGAAAAAGAAATATTGAAAGCCTTGAGGAAGAGGAAGAGGAAGGGAAGGAAAAAAAGAGGAAGGTGTGTCATGAAGAGAAGAAGGAGGAGGAGGAGGAGGAGGAGGAGGAGGAGGAGGAGGAGGAGGAGGAGGAGGAGGAGGAGGAGGAGGAGGAGGAGGAGGAGGAAGGAGGAGGAGGAGAAGAAGAAGAAAGAGGAGGAAACGATGGAGGGGAAAAGGAAGAGAAAGAAGAGGAGGAGGAAAAAAAGGAGGTATTAATAGCCTTGAGGAAGAAGAAGAAGAAGAAATGAAGGAGGAGGAGGAGGGGAAGGAGACAGTATTGTAGTGAAGAAGAAGAAGAGGAGGAGGAGGAGGAGATGGTAGAGGAGAAAAAGATGAGTGTATTGTACTGTAAGAGAGAAAGAGAAAATAATACTAAAAGAGGAAGAAGAAGAGGAGGGAGGGAAGAAGAAGAGGAAGAGGAAGAGGAAGAAGAGGAGGGAGGGAAGAAGAAGAGGAAGAGGAAGAGGATGAAGACAGGTGTGTCGTGTATGTACTTCCCTGTTAATAACTACATCTGTTTGTCTCTTTACAGCCACCTGGAGCCGCCCCCCCACTGCAAGGTAAGAGAGAGAGAGAGAGAGAGAGAGAGAGAGAGAGAGAGAGAGAGAGAGAGAGAGAGAGAGAGAGAGAGAGAGTCAATGTTTTTGGTGTGGTGGTTTTTAGAAGTCTGCAATATGTGTATGCAAATGAAGAGGTTTGTTAAAATATTCCCTTTAACCTAACTCCTCCCCCTCCTCCTCCTCCTCCTCCTCCTCCTCCTCCTCCTCCTCCTCCTCCTCCTCCTCCTCCTCCTCCTCCTCCTCCTCCTCTTTCTTCCCTCTTTCTCCTACATTTTTCCTTCCCTGCCTACCATAATTTTTTTTCTTTTCTCTCCCTCTCCTTCCCTCCCTCCCTCCTCTCTTACCTCCTCTTCTCATCCCTCCCTTTATTCCTTTGACCCTACCTCCTCCATTTTCCTGACTTCCACTTTACTTCCCTCCCTCCCTCCCTCCCTCCCTCCCTCCCTCCCTCCCTCCCTCCCTCCCTCCCTCTCTCCCTCCCTCCCTCCCTCCCTCCCTCCCTCCCTCCCTCGTAGAAAGATGCACATCTCAGATAGTTCTGTGAAAATAAATAATGTTTCCTTCACTTTACGAATTATGTTTCTCGTTATCCCTCTGTGTGTGTGTGTGTGTGTGTGTGTGTGTGTGTGTGTGTGTGTGTGTGTGTGTGTGTGTGTGTGTGTGTGTTGGAAATGTTTTAGAGACGAGAAAGTTACATAATTTGGTGAACAACGGCTCCTCTCTGTTTCTCTTTCTTTCTTTCTTTCTTTCTTTCTTTCTTTCTTTCTTTCATTTTGTTTGTCTATCTTTCTTTCTGTTTGTTGATTTAGAGCAAAATTGAATCCGTGACGCTGAGAGAGTCAACAAAAACGTGTATTTGTCTTAAGTCTCAAAAATAGGACAATTCTGTAGATTTTGTTCCTATTTTCAGTTGCAACAAAAAGAAAAGTGTAACACGGCATCGCTTTTCATCTACAAAACATTTATGTATTTCAATATTAGGAAAGATAGACGTTCGTTCAGCCTTTCTCTCTCTCTCTCTCTCTCTCTCTCTCTCTCTCTCTCTCTCTCTCTCTCTCTCTCTCTCTCTCTCTCTCTCTCTCTCTCTCTCTCTCTCTCTCTCTCTCTCCATTGAATTTTTGATGACCCAATTTTACTCTTTCTAAAATGTTGCATCACGGATAAAACGACGAATTGTAGAATTATTATTATTATTGTTATTGTTGTTATTATTATTATTATTATTATTATTGTTATTATTATTATTATTATAGTTGTTATTGGTAGTAAGTTAGTGATTCCAGTAGTAGTAGTCGTAGTAGTAGTAGTAGTAGTAGTAGTAGTAGTAGTAGTAGTAGTAGTAGTAGTAGTAGTAGAAGTAGTAGTCGTAGTAGTAGTAGTAGTAGTAGTAGTAGAAGTAGTCGTAGTAGTAGTAGTAGCAGTAGTAGTAGTAGTAGTAGTAGTAGTAGTAGTAGTAGTAGTAGTAGAAGTAGTCGTAGTAGTAGTAGTAGTAGTAGTAGTAGTAGTAGTAGAAGTAGTCGTAGTAGTAGTAGTAGTAGTAGTAGTCGTAGTAGTAGTAGTCGTAGTCGTAGTAGTAGTCGTAGTAGTCGTAGTAACAGTATAATTCGTTTCTTTTACTCTTATATCAATTTTCTTGTATCTTTCCATATTTTTTTACTTTCCCTTTTCATCTAATTCTCCTTATTCATTCTGCTGTTCCCTTGCCTTCCCCTACCGCCTCCTTCCCTTCCCTTCCCTTACCGCCTCCTTCCCTTCCCTTCCCCTTTTCCCCCTTTTCTGCGCCTCTGCTGGTATGTTCTGCTACATTTTTTCCCTTTTTTGCGATGTTTTTTTTCCTTCTCTCTCCAGCTGCTAACTTTTCCCTGTGTCATGATATTTTTTTTTTTTTTCACTCTTCGTTTTCTTTCTGTTAGTTTACGAAGTTTCCACCAGGTGGCTGACCCTTGAGAGAACCTGCAACACCTACCTGCTGCTGCTGCTACTATTACTACTACTACTACTACTACTACTACTACTACTACTACTACTACTACTACTACTACTACTACTACTATTACTATTACTACTATTACTACTACTACTACTACTACTACTGCTGCAATTCTTTCTCTTCCATTAGTCTAGAAATGAAGAAAAAAAATGAAAAAGTACGTCACGGGCAGTAATTAAAAAAAAATTGGCTTCAATTCAGTTTAATGTTAATGAGTCTTGGTGGTGTGTGGTGGTGTGTGGTGTGTGGTGGTGGTGTGTGGTGTGTGGTCGATGGTAGTAGTAGTAGTAGTGGTGTGTGGTAGTAATATTTCCTTTTTATTTCCTCATTCTCCTTTCCCTTTTCCCAGTCTTTCATTCTCTCATCGTCTGTCTGTCTGTCTGTCTGTCTGGCTGTCTTGCTGTCTCTCTCTTTTATCGGTTAGCGCGCGTTCCATCCAGTAGTATTTTAGCGGTAATGACAGTCTGTACTAGCGGCCCGTGTTCCCTGCCCCCTCTCCGCCCCTCTTAGCCCCCTCCCATCACTGGATTAAGGTCACACTCATAGCCAAGGTGAATGGGTCATGTCAGGTCATATACACGGGACTGTCAGCCTCTCTGTGACCTTGAAAAACATGGACTCCCAGCACGGTCATGTTAGATCGTCTCACTCACTGCGTTCTGCTCGTATAACTGTAACTATTAGGGTATGGATGTGTTACTCTCTCTCTCTCTCTCTCTCTCTCTCTCTCTCTCTCTCTCTCTCTCTCTCTCTCTCTCTCTCTCTCTCTCTCTCTCTCTCTCTCTCTCTCTCTCCCCCTCTCTCCCTGTATCCTTAATAGGCGGTAGTGTCTTGTGTCTATCCCGAGAGAGGGGCTTATAGGGATGGAAGAGCTAAGGGCTTGAGGGACCTTGGGAGTTAGAGACTGAAGGACTGAACTGAAGGACTGAAGGACTGTGAGGTTGAAGGAGTGTAGGAGTGTAGATACTGAGGTACTGGAAGGATGGAAGGGTGACAAGCTAAGAGGCTAAACGTGTGAAAAGCCATTGAGGTGTAGGAGTTTTGTGCTGCCGTCTGTGTGTCCATCCGTCCATCCGTCCATCCGTCCTGCATCCGTCCATCCGTCCATCCGTCCTGCATCCGTCCTGCATCCACGGCCTCGTATGTGACAACACGCTGATGTATTGATCGGACTTTCTTCCCCATTGGCCTCCGTGCGTCTAACAGTGGCGGTGGTGGTGGTGGTGGTGGTGGTGGTGACTGACCTGTCCCTCCCCCCCTCACACGCAGAGCCTCGAGGTCAGGGTGGGTGAGATTCTTACATAATAATAATAATAATAGTAATAATAATAATGATAATAATGATAATAATGATAGTAATAGCGTTAAGCCAAGCCTTTCACCAAGGGAGTTTGCAATTACTCTCCACAAAGCCAGCCAGTAACGTTCAAAGCAGCGACGCAACACAAGAGCAACACAAGAGCAACATTCACAAAGCAACAATGTGTACAATTAATACCGCTTTTCAACTCATTAATCTGTCCCCCATTACTCATTACGTAATTAATGAGGCAGCACACTCGTCTGATTGGTAGAGGACGGCTGGTACACACACACACACACACACACACACACACACACACCCACACACACACCCACACACACACACACACACACACACACACACACACACACACACACACACACACACACACACACGTCTGTTTCTTAATACAAAGTGTGATATATAGACGTGATAAATTAGTACAGAGGGATTAGGGCGCCTCATGGCCTCGTCAGGGAAGGAAGAAACACAGACAGAACCACGTGAACCAGCCCTTCAGGTACCATCCGTCCCATCACCTGTCTACTGCCCATCACCTCCTGCTATGTCAACCTCCCTACCTGTCATCCTCTCTCATCTCCCTTCCTTTAATTAAGCATCACCAGGTGTGTGGAGGCAGCAGGTAAGGTCTGTTTAGTGCCTCTAGTTTGCATCCCAAGTGGGGCCTCGCGCTGCTCGGATGTGTCTCGTGTGATCTCTCGAGTTGGTGGTCTCGCGCCTCTAAAACCTGCCACCACCTGTTGAATTAATTGACGGTGTTACGTAAATAAACCTGTGTGTGTGTGTGTTAGAGAGAGAGAGAGAGAGAGAGAGAGAGAGAGAGAGAGAGAGAGAGAGAGAGAGAGAGAGAGAGAGAGAGAGAGAGAGAGAGA
>JAPQNM010000018.1:22885397-22907897 GCA_029783475.1 Metacarcinus magister
TCTCTCTCTCTCTCTCTCTCTCTCTCTCTCTCTCTCTCTCTCTCTCTCTCTCTCTCTCAAGTTAAAAATTCAGCCACTACTGAGCCGTCATTTGTTTCCTTCGAGTGTCAATAACTATTTCGTTATTTACATTTATTACCTTCATTCTTCCTTCCTTCTTTCCTTTACGTGATGTCAATGTCACCCACACAGCAGTAAAGGGACATTATGCTGCAGCTTTTATGCTTTACCATAACTTCCAAGCATCATTTTCTGTCCTTAAATCCTCTCCGTTCCCAGACGAACCTCGCGGCTTCAGGCATCAGCTTAGCGTTCCCTCCTTCCTCCCTCAGGTAATGGCAGTCCGGCCTCCAGGGGGATGATGGTGGACGTGACAGACAACGCCCTTGGAGACCCTCATCCCGGCAGCCCCACACACCGCCAGGAGCAGCTCGTAAGCCCTCCAGCCCTCCAGGAACACACTCGTAGAAGGACTAACTCGGTAAGGCACCGAACCCAACCCTATCACCTATCGCTTATCATGATGAGTCGTGTGTGTGTGTGTGTGTGTGTGTGTGTGTTTTAAGACGTGTCCCCGTCCGTTCTCAGGGTGGCGAGGCAGGCGGGGACGACAGCAGCGTGGACACTGTGTTGGCAGCGCTGGTCGACTACTCCAAAGACCCGAAGTTGTGGCGCTTCGTACACAGTGTTGTCGGTAAGTGTGGTGAGAAAACCAAGTCGAGGCCACAAACTTTCTTTCCCGTTTGTGCTGAAGTTTGTAAAAGTGTTTTCTTCCTTAGCAGTGCAAGGTGTGCGTGTGTGTGAGGTAGGTAGTCGTTGCCTTGCTGTGTGATCCTTAAACATACTCACACACTCACACGGACTAAATATACATGGTGCGAGTGGGTTTAGTGTGTCAATGTCTGGCTAATGTGTTATGGCAGATAATACTAGACAGATGCATTGGTGGTGAAAGGTGGAAGAGATGGGAAAATTGGATTAAGTCACAATGGAAGGTCAGGAAATCACTGGCAATGGGAAGGGAATGGAAGGGTATTGGCTGATGGAAGTCTACCACTGTTAGCTATTTAAAGATCGTGTTGTCCCTTTGCATTAAGAAACAACGTGAAAACTGCACTGAGGGGACACTGCAACAATACAAGAACCAGGTGACCTTAAATCAGTTGTCCCAGCACACACCAGCCATTAAAACCTGACCTTGACGAGAACTTAAAACTTGTATTGAAACCTAGATACTGAAATCGTGTAGAACGTATTGTACTGAATTCCTGAATAGCCAATAACCACCAAAAAAACATTAGATATAAAGGCACAATCACAAAAATCTTTTAGTATTCTCAGAATGATTAGCTGGACCAAACCTAACCTTTTATTTAATAGCCTCCCGTAAACCAAGGGAGGGTGACCTTGGGTGAAGGAAGGCATCAGGGACTCGAAAATATCGGCGAGGCTTTGAAATTAATGCTCGAAACACTCACGCATGAATTACAAGCAAAATCTCGTCTATTAACCTCCCAACATAACCTATAATATCATGCACAATACTACAACATGTTAGTTAATAATGTGGAATATGTTAGTTGTATAAACGATATATTCTAGTCCACAGTATGGTAATGTGAGAGTAATGACAGTGGATATAGAGTCATGGTAAACAGACCACCAGTTCGCTCATTAAAGGTTTACTGCTGCTCATAAGCTGCTCGGCTGCGGCGGTGAATGGCTGTGTAGCTCATATTCAGCATTTTTCACGAGCTTATCTGCAGCCTGTGAGTGTATTAAAGTTGTGTATTCCCAGTGGACCGCCCGTGAAGTGTCGCTGCATCTGCCGCTGGCTGTTTGGTGGGAATATTTAGTATGATATACGTGTGAGTTGTCTGCTTTCTTAGTAATCAATGAAGCTTGTGAACTATTATTTTTCTTCCCATTCTGTCTGTCAAGGCGAAAATTTACCTAAGTATCATCAAACATCAATAAACTACATTGTTGATCACATACTTACCTTGCCACAATAAACAATCAAATTACTGACAGACGCCGCTGACTGGTCATCCTCTTTCTAATTGACGTCATATCATACATAGTTTTCACCCCAAAAATTAGTAAACAAGTTAGATCTGCTGATAATCAAAGAACACATATATAGATAGACTGGTTTAAGGTGTTGGTAATTGGTATCACTGTGTCGCTCGTGAGGTTCGAACATTACTACCGAGTCCTGCGTGCCCGTGTCCTCCCCACTCGGCCTGTTCTCAACCACTCTACAGACGCCTTTCTTTGTGCTCTTAGCTGGTGATACATATTCGAAGGTGACTATGTGAACCAAATCAAAAGGTGGAGTAAAAAGCCTTCCTTGGAATCAATATAGTTTTTCACGTGGTGTTAATTGAAGAAATTAAGCAGAAGTAAAATATTTCAAGGTATTTCATTATTTGTATAAGATCAAAATGGCCTCGTCCAGTATTGGTCCGCTTAGGGATGGGAAAAAGTAACATAATTGTATATCCAAAATCAATGGCAAAAAATCTATGCTTGTTCCTTTGCCTCATTTTACACTTCATCTACACCACAAGGACAATATTATTAGTATAAGTCACATTATCACTATTTTGGGTAGGGAGAATGATGAATTAAATATCAGATAAACTGCATTTGTGATAGAAATGCTACGGAGAAAAAGTATCGTAGAATCGTCTGAAATGCATAATAAAAAAAAACATATTTCTAGCATCACCATAATTTAGAAGTAAACACTAGAATAATAATGTTACTCCAAATAAATGTGAAGGTTGGATCTTATGGAAGTTATAATTATCATCTCCAAAACACCATAAGATTAGATTTTGATAACACTCCAATATTACAGATGAGCTTGACTACAGCTTGAGAGCGAGTCACCCTCAAGCTTCAGCCTCTCCCCGCCGCCCACGCCCAGCTCTGCACCTCTCCCGCCCTCACACCCACTGGGGGAGGACGGCTGCTGGTGGGTGGTGATTACTGTTCCTTGGGGGAATGTGTTGTTTCTCTATATTGTCATTATTTTTGTTTTCATGTTGTATGGTGTGTTATTAACTATTATTTATTTGTTGGTTTATTAAGCAGGATTTTAAATTATTTTCTATAGTTGCTTATTAGTCATTGATAAAAAATAAAAAAATTAATTTCCATTTCACTTGCTGGACAGAAAAAAATATATATAAAATTGATGAATGGAATGAAAGAACTACATTGTTAGAGAAATAGTATGTTTTTTTTTCTTTCTCCGTTTTGTTAATCAGACTTGAGACAGATTAGGGTTTGAATAATGTATTTACTAGACCACAATATCAACTTAATTAAATAAACTCATTTCGAGAAACGTATAAAGTTTTTTTCTGTTGGAGAAACATAAAGATTAATTTGAAGATGCATAAATTAAACCGTTAATTTTGAGAAGCAGATGTCGCAGGAATAACAAAATAACAGTCTTTGAATCTCATGTAGAATTATGTAATTAAATTTATATTGGTGTTTGTAGGGATAAACTGGGAATAAAAATATGGTCAGAAATAATCGCTCCAGTTGCGTTTTGTATATAGTGAATGAAAATACAAACAGACAGACTAACATATCAAGTCACTCAAATATATCAGTCCTGCTTCAGTATCTTGATTTACTGTCACTTCAGATCATGTTGTGGGAAGTTAAGTTAAAACACCGCAGTTAAAAGATGCATAGATTAATTTGGACTTGGAAAATATTTTGATATAACTATTTCAGCACAATGTTGCCTCCTGGTGCTAGCTATATATATTTTTCTCTCCCTTTCTCTCTCTTTCTTTTTCTTTCTTTCTTTCTCTAAATTATTTTTAGGATGAAGAATGAAGTTTGTCGTTCCTCCATTGTGTGTCAGAGTAATGTGTGGCCAAATTTAATGTAATAAATATGAGTATAAATTTTTTTTTTTTTTTCAGGTGGAAAGCATGACACTGGACAGAGTGACACCCACACTAACACCTGGAATACTGAGAGTGACAGTTACTTAAACAAAAATGATCCCGGTGAAAGAACCACTACAACCACTACTACAACCACCACTACAACACCTCTGCTGCCCTGGCTACAACAACCACCAGAACAACCCTTCATAGCTGGACACACAACACTCGACTACAACGTGTCTTCAGATGTGTCTTCACCGAAGGGATCCAACAGAGTCAACTTTGTGAAGAGTCAACCTTCGTCCTCCACACACTTCTTCTTCCACAAAGTGTTTCTCGACAAGACCTTTGACAACCGCACAAGACAGTCATACCGCCGCCCTGTGCTGGCCTTGACCGCACGTGACATAAGTGCAGCCAAGTCCTCAACAGATGAGAAAGGAAGCTTACCTGATGTTGCAAACCACACAGCACATCAGGCAGATCACAGCAATGACGCAAAAGAATTCACAGACAAGTTTGACTCAGTCTCAACAGCATCAAAACACGCTGGTGAATCAAGTCAAGATATGAAACCTTTGCTAGATGGTGACAAGAAGCACAGTGGTGATAGTGATGATAGGGACTCACATAACGTATTGCCAGACTCACACCACCACCACCACCACCACAGGCACAGGCTACATACATTCAAGGTGAGCTGGACAACTACAGTATATACGTACAAGGAAAGAATGAAAATATAAGTAGAGGGGATGAATTTGAGGCAAGATTTGTATGCATCATATACTCGTTTACACTTGTATTCTGCATCAGAAGACATTTTTTGTATTATTTTTTTGTGAACTTGCCCACGTCCCTCCCTTGAATAGTGCTTTGTTATATTCCAGGAACTTGAAGAAACAACAGAAACATTAAATATAACAATGTGAAAAATGTAATTCATAACACCTCAAAATTAAAGTAGTATCAAACTTTATTATAACTTAAAAATATACTCTCTATAGTATACATATGTAAGATTATTTTATGTTAACCATATACAATTTTTTCAGAGTCAGCTCCAGTATCTTCAGCGGTGGGAGGAGAGGTTATGGCGGCGCGTCCACCTGCAGCAACGTTCCCTTAGAGCAGCCTTGAGCCCGTAGCACCTGCCGACTCCTCCCGTGCCTCACCTCACCCCCAGTGGTCAGGTTCATGCACACTTATCACACTTGGCCTAGTGTTCATTGGGTCTAACTTTGCCTGATTAGGACTTGTAACACACTAACTCAACACTAACTTACTTATTTCACTGTGCCAGTTTTATAAGTAGAATTTTGTACTGTACTAACTAACTAACAAAATAACAATCATCCTTATATACATTTATCATAAACTGTGCATTGGGGAAACCTTTTCTAGTGAAGATTTTGAGGTTGAAAAATGGATAAAAGTTAAATTTTTTCAGAGTCTATAATTTAACAGGAACAGGTATAATAATAAGAATATGTAATGCAGTGATCCCTTGTCAAATGGTATTGCATATTGTGTACACTAAAATTGACTTTCATGCCGGAGTGAGAGATGAACAAACACTCTTAGATTATAGACAGTTTAATTTACCTAAAGCACTGTGAAGAATGATCAGATGTATGATTGTAGATGTGAACTTCCTCATTCCCTTTGTATCAGTTTCTGTGTCTGTGACTGTTTAAGACCAGGAGGGAGGGAGGGAAAGGGACCTAAATCCCCTATAATTTGAGGAGGCGGTGACCTAGTGGTTAGTGGTCGGGCATACCAACTCAGAGTATCGAGTTCAAGCCCAGGCACGTGCTGGCCACTTTTCTTTGGTAATACCGCCTGGTGGCCTAAGATCACCCACATGCTGCCATAACACTATACTCAACGGGACTGCATGAGGAGCATCCGCTGGCAGCATGAGCCTCTCAATAAAAAACGAGGCATCACTTAAATAATCTAACCCGCGCTACTAACAGGCGGAGGCCGACCACCTAAGGCCTCCATTAAGCCTACTGGCGCCACAGGTAAAAGATAAACAAAAAATAATAATAAGTCAGCCGGTGGAATTCACATCTGTGGTTGTAATTAGATGAATAATACTGGACGGGAAGCTAAGATGGAAATAGTAAGCTGTACATCTACTAGACTTCATCACTTTTTTTTACATTACCAGAAAAAAAAAGTTATTTTTTGTGCTCCATATTTTTTGCTAGTATTTTTTCATCATATAATATAGGTAATAAAAAATAGTTTTTGTGAGAGTACGTAATATCACCTGCGGTCAGACAAAGGTGAACCCATATACTATTAGACAAGGGAACACTGTAATGCCATTCTGCAGTACATACCTAGTTGTTACGGTGCCTCACAAAGGTAGTGTCTTTGCTACCCACACCCACACTCACACTCGCACCCACACTCACACTCACACTCACACACACACCCACACTCACACTCACACTCACACCCACACTCACACTCGCACCCACACTCACACTCACACCAGCCTTCATCATGCATATCTTGACTCCAACACACCTCATCCCAACCCAGCCTAACCCAACCACTTGGCAGGTCTTGTTAGGTGTCTGTTCTTGGGTATAATCTCTTAGTGGGTTGTGTGGATGGTTATGTTGGTGTTGTTTGCTTGCTTACCCTCGTACACACTCAAGGCCTCAAGGAGCAATAATAACACTCCCTTAGGCTGAGAGCAGACGAGTGACTCCGTGGCGCCACAGCATGGCGTCGGTGTGTGGCGGGGATGTGGCTTCCCATAGGTTTCCATTGTTTAGAGGCAAAGCCACGCACACGACCATCTGTGGCGTTGGACCGTGGTGGGCTGTCGCTCATCCCCGCCACAGCGTGGCGTGGCTCGGTGTCGATGACCTGTGCACACGAGTGCACGAGCACACGTGGCTTCACTGACATCTGACACACTGCCTCACACTCACATGTCTATACTAGATCTAGATCGCTTTATTATTGAAATTGAAGATCGACCAGCGATATGAGATGTACGCTGCAATGACTACAGTAATAAGATATCAAAAGCCAAGGCATGGGAGGAGATGTTTGGACCAAGTAAGCTAAGGAGCTCATTAAAACTTTCTTGAGACATCCTGAAGTAGTTGAAGAATTTTGCACTGTCTGCTCTCAAATCACCCATTATGGTGTAAAATTGTCCATAAATCGGCCTCTATGAAGTTAATGGTGCATCCATATTGCTCTCTGTCTTTCACGACGACGGCGCCGCTGGAGAAACAGTAATGCAACTGCTTCGTCCTCAGAGTCCATGCTGATGCTGGAACTGAGGCCGCGCAGGGCGTGGCACAGTGGCGTGGCTCTGCCCATACACACAGGTGACTCTGTGGTGTGGCTCAGTCAGGACACAGACACTTAAACATGCCACAGCTTGGCGGACACAGAGTCGCTCGTCTGGTCCCGGCCTTAAAGGTTTTTCACTCTGATCAATTTGTAACACAATTTAACATTAACGTCACAATCCGCTGTTTTATGTTTCTATTCAGAGACAAAGATTATTTCATGATATAAGGTTTACAAGAAGTTAAGACATTATTTACCAGTGAAGATTTTCATTCCCAAGGTAGCTGGGAGGCAGATAAGAATTGTCTTACATCAGTTTCAAGAAATAGATTACTTCTAGTAATTATTTAGTTTCTTAGTTGGACAAGATTTTATATTTAGTGAAAATGGGTCATCACTGATTAAAAAAAAAAAAGCTGGTTTCCAAGATTTACTTTAAAGTTGATACAATTGTTGAATTTATTTGAAAGACATCAATGTTTTATGGTGTATAAGTATTGGTGTGTATACAAATATAGATAAAAACCAGTACGTGACAGTAGTAGTAATGGTAACAACCAGATATGTGCAAGTAACACGTGGACATTGGATAAACATTATAGGTTTGTGATGCAGGCAGTCGACACGAGATGATTGAGATGTGTGCGGCGGTGTGAACGGAATGGATGGTGAGAGTAATAAAAATGTTAATGAAAGCTTTCTAATATCTTGTAAGGTTGAAGGAGTGAACTGTGGAGTGATGGTGATGGTGGTGATGGCTTAAGTTAAGTCACCTGGAGAGAATGAGAAAGATTCATATGACAAGAATACAGACGAGTCCTGTATTGAAGTATGTTAGATGCTGTGAGTGCTGGAGGAAGGTTACATATAGAGTGACAAGTTAGTGGTAGAAAATGTAACAGAAAGTGAAAGGAGATGAGTAATAGGACTGATATTTACCAAGATGAAGTGTGTGTTGAGTAAACTTGTCGATACATATCATGGCAACCTCAGAATAGAATCAGAATCAGAATAGATAGATAGTTTTTAGTCCGTTATTCAAACCTTTGTGTAAAACTATATAATTTCTAGTCATTTATATCATCCTTTTCTGCAACATTTCACCCACCCGAGGAATCATTGTGGGCATTGAGAGTGAGTGATTAAGTCGAGGAAGTTTCTAAGACAAGACGACAAAGTGTAACGTAACCTCACAGACTTAGACTACCTACCTCACCATCTTGTAGCTTCATCACATCAGTATTAACTCCTTGTCCTTGGCGCCTTACTCCTACGTCTAGAGCTTTTCATATCAAACTTGGAGTGTAATAATATGGTATGTGATATGATAACATGATTGTGTGAGGGATTTTATCAACTGATGACTGGTAAATACATTCTGATTTTATTAATGGCGTCTGGACTCACCACTAGAAAGAGAGTGAGTTAAGGTGTGTAATAATAGTTTTGTGATGACTATATTCGCCTCATGGAAGCCTTGATCTAACAGTAACTTAGTCAAGAGGGAATTTGTATTTTTTTTTGGGGGGGGCCGTGATATATCAACTTTGTGGTTCCAAGAAATGTTTGTGTCGGGTCCATCGTGTAAAGTGTGCAGGTCAGGTCAGGTCAGGTCAGGGAATGTTGTGTTTTTGCCTTGTGCTGAAGAAACCTCGGATAGAATTGATTTTCTTGATTTATTTTTGGACAGCACAGGATATGTCGCGTTATAATTAGTGTTCTGCTGATGAATGATTATTTACTATAGTTGGTTATGTTATAGCTTAAAATTAAAAAAAAAACAGTTGGAAAATAAGATGTATGCAGAAAGGTCTGTTTGAAAAAGCCTTACATCATTTGAAAGTTTACTGATGTCACCTGAAAATTAGTTCACTTTTTCTTCTTAAAAATTATACCCAAGCGTAAAACCATTCAATAATTAACAATTCTATTTTTAAAAATAAGTATACCTTGTACATACTTACATGCACATAACTAACTGGTCATTACTACTTCATGTTAAAAAGTTGCTACAAGAGGCACCAGATTTTTTATTTAATTTTCTCTCGGTTTTCTGATCCAAAATTTTTTATAAAACCAGTGATAAAGTTATGAGAGTGAGTTAGATAGGATCATCTTATATCTTTTTTATGTGATAAGAACCTCACTCACTATCAGGACACAACCATATCACATGTATGAAGAATTTATGAAAGTGTCATACGAGCGAAAAAAAATAATATAAACTTGCTATCGGTGATGAACTACAACTCTCGTGTGTTGTATTGTGCACATTGATATAGTTTGTAGTGTTCTGATAGTCCTTTATGTGGATAGAAATGTTGGAAAGTTAAAGTTAAGTTATAGAAAAGTTGAGTTATTGCTGTGAAGACGCAATGATATATTTTAGCGGTGACAGTGATGGTGATAGTGACAGTAACAGTGACAGTGCTTGACCCGAGGCTCTTGTTACTTGGTATGGTGTGGAGTGAGCTGGTTGCCCCAAGGCTGGCATTCACAAGGGCCGGCAGCTCACCAGAATGAGTCTTGGCGGAAAGACGGAAGACTCTGATAAATGGGGTTTTTTTTATATATGGAGGATAGAAGTGTCGTGATTCAGTTTAAACTTGAAAACCAAACTCCATTGCATCATAAGACATGGTAGTAGATTTAATTGGGATGAAACTATTGTGTTGATGGAAATTGCTTGCCTTCCAAAAACACTGATGATTTACAAATATACGGAAAGAAATAGTTTGTGGGATGGATACACAGAAAGAAACAGACAAACTGATATATAAAGACAGATGAAACAGACACAGACAGACTGACAGACTTTCAAAACACAAACAGTGATAGACAGACAGACAAACAAATTATGAATTGTGATCTCAGTTAGTGCCAAGAACACACACACACACACACACACACACACACAAACACACACACACACACACACACACACACACACACACACACACACACACACACACACACACACACACACACACACACACACACACACACACAGCAACAGCAATTATCAGGCTGGTATATATATTTATTTATTAATTTATGTTATAGAAGAATTGAAAAAAAACTATACAGCCAAGATTAATTAAGAAATAAAGACAAGAAAAAGTTGCGATAAAAACAAGAAAGAAAAAACTAAATTATCAAAAGCCTGTTCGTTGTTTTCTTATAGAGAATTTCAATCTTACTTCTTGATATACATACATATCCTCAATTTTTTCTGTATTGATAACTTTAAACGAACATCTTAGTCAAATTACATCATGTGATCGATCATTCTAGGATATCTTGGTGTTCTGTTCTGGACTTGGAATCACTAGCTATGAATCCTCCTCTCTATGTTAACCTTTCATTGTCAAACTGATTCCTGATTCCTGATTCCTACACCTTCCACCACAGTTTTAGATCTTCCTTCCTTCCTCTTCTTCCTCTTGTGGTAAATGTGTGACTGACTGCCAAAGGAATCATACACTTAGGAAATATTGTTTTATAGTGGTAGTAGAAAAACAATTAATACCAAGGTTTGTATAGCATTTGTACTTATTATATTAGATGAGAATGTAAACTATTTTCATAAAAGGGTGTGAAGTTTATTTTAATGTAAAAGTATATAATGTTACTGATATATTATACGTACATGTTAAAAACCTAATAATAATAATAATAGATTTGTAGTAGAATGTAGTTTTAAAAAGATATTACACTATTAGTACATACTGTTGTTTATTCTCTATCCTTAACTAACCTTTGTAATGATGGAATGCATGAGGTTATCACAATCTTTTCTGGGTTCTCTCTTTTTTTAAAGTTGTATCTTATAAAGTTAAGGAGAACTGGCCTGGCCTACTAACCTCTAACCTATGGGAATGTACTCAACAATTATGAGCATTTCTCAGTTTTCATTTTATATTTTCATGACTACTAAACACACAATAGTAACAAAAAAGATTAAAATATATCCTGTTCTGTCTCCATGATCAAAATGTCCATAAATATGTAGATTCAGTAGTATGGGAGGTGTTTTTTGGTTGATAGCAAGTATGTTTGGAAGGGAAGTGTGGGTGTGCTATGATGTGCTCACACTTTATAGTCTAATCTGTTTGTCATTCATTAAAGTACATGTATGTTTTGTTCATATTAATGCCCAGTGTTCTGGCCTTTTCCAAGTGTCACTATGTCTCAAGCACTATGGGATGGAGATTTTTTTTCATAACATGTGCTCACACTGGTCAAAATTACTGATTAATGACACATAGCCATCTTCAAGAAGGAAAAGGTCAAGTGTATTCACACGCTATAAGCTGCGGCCATTTATCTCTCGTTATATTGGCCTTTGAGCCTGTGGTGGAAAGTAATCCGTTACCCCGGGACACAGGGACACAGGGCCACTGTGATATTTGACTTTCCAGTTTACCTTCCCCAGGTTTCCCTAGGTACCTATTAATCAATCAACCCATTTGGGAGGATGAATAGCTGGGTGAGCTGTGCGCCGACTCCCCGCATCCAGGATCAAACTCGGGCCAGCGATTCATAGTCAGACCTGTTAAAAACTTCACCACTGAGGCTCATGAAGCAATACAAAAAATATCAATGTTGTTTGGCTTAAAGACTATAGTGCTGACAAAAACACACAAGGCAGAGATTGAAGTAACATAGCAGTTAAAGATGCTGCATTATGTAGATACATGCTGGTTTGTTTTTATGATAGGAAATTGTATATACAGTATGTATATATATATATATATATATATATATATATATATATATATATATATATATATATATATATATATATATATATAATATATATAATATATATAATATATATTATATATATATATATATATATATATATATATATATATATATATATATATAATATATATAATATATATAATATATATATATATATATATATATATATAATATATATATATATATATTATATATATAATATATATATATATATATATATATATATATATATATATATATATATATAATATATATATATATATATATATATAATATATATATATATATATATATAATATATATATAATATATATATATATATATATCAGTTAATTGTAGCTTTTCTTCTCTTTTCTTTTTTATTGTTAATATTTGCAGTCTTCATTTGACGATCAGATTCCCTGTGTTCCTCTGGAATGAGAGCTGCACTGACTTTGCCAGCTGTTAGTGACCTCTCAGGTGGTTGAACGGAAGCGGCTGTGTGTTGGAACGGGTCTCCATGTTAGTTTGTGAGGGAAGGGAAGGTAAGAAGAGAGGAGCCTCTTAGAGTAGCCTGTGTGAATGTAAATGGAATGTTTGAGGAGGGGAGGAAAAGAAAGACTCTGGACACATTTAAAAAGGAAACTATAGATGTGGCAAGTATAGGAAAGTACACTAGAAAGGATGTGAAGTAATGGAGTGTGGAAGATGAAGTGAATGAGGAGTAGGGACAGGTATGGAAGGAAGGATTGTGTTGTTGGGATTGGATAAACTACTTCCTCTATTGTTCCCATATTCACTTTGGTCTACTATTCATTTGTCCAGATTCTCGGTAGTAGTGAGGCAGTGTAGCCGGCAGGAGTATATATGACCAACAGGAGGATGTGAAATAGTGATCATTTACTGTGTAATCAGGTGGCAAATGCTTTAAAACTGGTGTAGATAAACCTTACTTATAGTGGAATCATAACACCTTTTCTCCAATCTCCAGGTTCCTCCCCAACCCTCCAAGCAACTTATATGCGAGATGCATCCAATAGCCTTGAATCCTTCCACGTTTCAGCGTTTTCAAGTATGTTATTTATGCCAAGTGTTTTTCCAGTAAAGTAAGTAACAATTTTGTGTTCAAGATTTTTTTTAAGTATCAAAAGTTTCACTCAATTTCATAATCAGTTTTTTCTCCATTGTATCATTATTATTATCAAAGGGAATGTAAAGTAAATAACCAGTTCAAACTTTGCTAACAGGTTTTATAAAAAATATATCTCTAATATATTTTACAAACAATAATAATTTTACACTAATTAGCAAAATATATATATAAAATTTTCAGCCTCCAATTACATTCAAGTTATATGTATATTATCACAACTATATATTATGATTTACAGTTTCTTTAAGGAAGTGTAGAATCTTTTGATAGACGTCAGTGTTTCTGAAAAACAAAAAAGTTCATTACATTTATGAATTAAAACTTTATGGTCAAAGTTATGAAAGACTTATATTCTCTTCCTAAAATAACATTCTCTACCGTATTAGTTTGTTCTTTCTTCCTATTTTTTATTATTCTTTTTATTTTTTATTATAGACATGTTTCCTGTGTGTAACACCCAATTCTGCTTTCTAAAACAGTGAACTGAGGAAGATGAGAGTAGAATATATAATTTAGTGATGAGATTTGTCTCCTCGCGCGTGTGTGTGCGTATCTGTCACTGTCTGTCTGTCTCACCTGTCCACTGGTTTACAGATGTCACGGTGCGTTGTCTGCACTTGACAGAACTCACCCACTCCGGGATCTACAACAACAACAACAACAACAGTGTTAAAGTAAGGAACGACAAACAGGTGACTGATGCAGATGTGATGGTCTTACACAGTCTTTTACACTCACTCACTCATTCACTTTCACACACACAAACACACACATTCTCTCTCTCTCTCTCTCTCTCTCTCAGCCCACAGACCCACAGGATGTCCCCCACAGGATGTTTACGAACCACAGTCAAGACTCACCACAGACTATTACTGAGGATATCTCTCTCATCTGCCTTTCGTCTCTGTCTCTCTTTCATGTCTCTCTCTCTCTCTTGTCTTTGTCTAGTCTCTACAATTTACTAACTTATTGCAGTGTAATTTGCAATTAATACTTTTACATCATCTACTCTCCTCAGATATTCACACAACTAATTGTTAAAATCTCTTGATGTGTACAAGACTAAAATTTCTAATAAAAAACTAAACCTGATTACTTAAAAATTTTAGGTGATAAAGGTTTTAATTGGGTTTTATGAACTGATATATCTTGTGTTTTGAAAAAGAATTGTTAAAATCTACTAATAAAAACCTAACCTTACTGCAACTAATAATAACCGAGATATCTTGTGTTTTGAAAAAGAATAGTTAAAATTTTTCTACTAATAAAAACATAACAACTAGTAATAACTGATAAATCTTGTGTAACTAATCTCCTAAAACATCTAATCAAAATATAACCTCACTAAAAATAACAACTAACTGATATCTTGTGTTTTGAAAAAGAATTGTTAAAATCTCCTAAAATGTCTAATAAAAACATAATCTGACTTCTAATATATCTTGTGTTTTTTCAACATTACAACTCCACCTGCAAGACGCGGCACCACCAAGTGAAGGTCCCACCAAGGCATGATGTGCTGGGTGGGTTCAGACTCCATCAGGGACAACACACCCACACGACGCTCCTCACACAGACTCAGGAAACACTCGTGAATCACCTCCAACAATGGATTATCTGAGGAAGAAAAGATTATCATAACTTATCTTCCAACAACATGTGTTTATATACTTTAGTAAATAAATGGTACAAGACCTCCTTTTCCTTTGCTTCCCTTCTACAGTAGTTAGCTTGGGGAATGGTAACCAGTGTGATGTTATTAGTAAGAGAGAACAGGAAAGGTCTTCTCAATGCTTAGTCCAGAACAAAAAAGGTGACTAAGCAGTGTGTAAATGTTAACTCTGGTACACTTACAAGACAAGGGTGCAGGAAAATTCTAAAGGAAAACACATGAAAATCAGAATAAAGAGAATTTAAGAATCAGAAAACCTGAGAATCACAAAACTCAGACAATATGAAACTCAATTACGTTTTATGTGCCTTAACAATAGTACTGATTTCATAAAAGTCTTTCTAATAATGCATGATCTATTATTTATATAACACTTGTCATTTCCGGTTTCTCTCGAGTCATTTTTGTGTTCTTGTTAAATAAACTTAAGAAAGAGAACACTGGCTAAGGGACAACAAAAATACTGTTACAAACGATGCCTCATAACTTCCTTAGGTTACACAAACAATTAATTACTAACCTGTTCTCATCTGCCACACTTCATGAGTGGGCTGCAGCAAGAGGCTGAGAGGCCAGGTGGTGACGGTAGTAGCAAGAGACGAGCCGTGATGAGGAACACTACAAAACACAGTGGCTGTCGTCTGCTTTGATAAGGAACCACAACCACCACCACTCTGAAAATATACGACTTCAATAATTACCATATCAACTTTCATCTAAAAAAGCATCTTAGATATCAGAGACTTTAGAATAGAATCATGGGAACACACAACACATGATTTCACAACACATAGCACACCTGTGGCATGTGCAGCTGCTCTGAGGCATCACCACATACAGCTGTCCCTTGCATATCCTCCATCAGTATGTGCTTCACCAAGAGGCCGCCCATAGAGTGAGTGATCCACACAATGGGACGCTCGCCCACACCCGCTGCCTCCAACGCCTCCCTCATCTCTTGACTGTGGCTCACTAAGGACTTACTATACAAAGGAAGGGAAGGTATTATACATCGTGTCCTGGGATGTTATGAGCAAAAGTATTCTCTCTCTCTTTACAGCTTTACAAAATGATAAATGAAAGAGGCTGCCAGATGTAAAAAAAACTACAGATATGTAAATCAAGTTAGTCATAAACAACGGCATTACTTTTTTTTACACTATAATTAACATATTACTAGTGAAGTGCACCACCTCAGCCACTACCACTCACTCACTCTTTAACTCTGTGTTGACTCTTAAATTATGTGTAGACTCTTGCCCTAAGTGTTGCCTCCTTCCTTACCCAATACTCTCCGCCTGTGAGTCACATCCCCACCTCCACCACCGAGCCTGGAAGTCCAGCGCGAGAACCCTCACTGGAAGACCCAGCTCAGGCACCAGCCAGTCCAACGGCCAACAACAACTCGAATACTCATCAACTACGCCTGGAAAGTGGAAACAATTATATAAACTTTCAGTGCGTGTATAATATAGGGTTGTGTTATTTAGGTTAGGTTAGGTTAGCCAACAGCAACTAGAATGCTCATCAACTACTCGTGAAAAATGACAACAATTATATAAACTTTCACTGCGTATATAACATAGGTTGTATTATTTAACATATCACCAGGAAACAATTCTTACACTCACCACCAGCCTACTATATACTCCCCTACACCTTCCCCATTCTTTAAGTACTTCCTTATTGACTCAGATTATTTTCTATCTTCCCCAAACCATAAAATAATACCAGATTAATATTAAATAATCAAAACTATTTCTAGACGACAAAAGAAGCCATGACGTCATGAAACTTTAATCGTAGATGGATATGTACAATGGAATATTGTTGTAAAATACTGGCTGAACAAATAATAATAAATGTGAGAATAACATCACCACCTCTACACATCACTCTATACACACAGAACCCTTTGATAAATGCACTACATTGCAAACTTTACAAATGAATCACCACACAAAACATTATTTCCCCTGAGAAGAAATGGATCCTATTCCTAGCCGGCCAGAGAGAGGGAGACATATTACTGTAATTTTTTTTTCTTCTTTACATTAAAAGGGTACCAGCGAAGGGCAAACAGAAATAGGTTAAAAAATTAAAAAATCCTACTTATCACCAGACCCTATAAAGAGGACAGTAGGAGAATGAGAATCAGTCTTACCTTCCTTGAGGCTTTTGATCTCCCTGCGTAAGTGTTGTGGGAGGAGAGGTTTGTCTGCATCTGCATCACGCTGCCTCCAAGTCCACGGTGCTCCTCCCTCTATGCCGTGGACCAACACTATGTCCAGGAGAGGCACCTGAACACACCAAGCAGAGGAGTGAGTGTGATGGGAATAATATACAAGTACAGTATCACCTTACTAGTTTGCGCTACCGGATAAGCAGTATTAAAGATCAATGTTTTCTATTTATATATCTCTCTGATGCCTGTTTGTAAGAAGAGCAGAAGAGTATTAATTTATTCCTTCCTTCCATGTTTTAATCCTCTCAATCTCCTCTTTCTCTCTCCTCTGTCCCATTAGTATACTCTGGGTCGTCCTCTTCCACCCTCCGCCTCTACTTAACTCACGTACACTCTCTATATCATTCCCTTCCTTGGCATTCTTCCTATGTGGCCAAACCATTGTTAAAGTACTGTGTTTTACCCTCTAAGTCACACCACAATCCATTCCTTCACCTCAACAAGACATACCACATTTATCATAATAACTTGTATGTATGTACGTATAAATCATGTACGTATAACCTTATATTTTTACTATTATTATATTTATGACTTTTTTTTTACTATTAATGACGATCTCTACTATTTTTATATGATCATTATTAATATTTTCATGACTATTATTATTGGAGCTATTTTTATAAACTATTACTATTATTACTATTACTACTATTATTATTACTATATTACACGTGGTACGAGTGCATGGAAGAGGCAGCGTTACCTTACCTCGTCCTCCTCAGGCAGCACAAAGGGGTAGATGCCTTCAAGGAACACATCATTACACTTGTATTTGGAAGGTGTGACTCCTCCTGCCTTCAAGTTGTGCAGTCCCTTCCACGCTGGCAGGAAGATGTAGGGGTGGTGGTGGCTGGCACAACCATTAAGGACATCAATCAGCCCTGAAATAAACAATCTACATTATACATTGTTAAATTGACTTGTTGTATTACTTTTTTTTAATACAGATATGCCTTTCAAGCCAATACATGCTGACACTGTTTGAATGTAAAGTGTTTGAATGCTCCAAAGTATTGATTGTACGTAGGAGCCATAAATATGTTTTTCTCTTTTCTTTAAAATGGTTTAAAAAATATGATATAAGTCTCACTGTATTGGTGAACTCATGTTACCATAAGTGATGACATATACTAATCTGTAGAATGTTTAATTAGTACTGAAAAATATAGCAACATGAAAGTTTTTTATAAACGCGATTAAAAGATTGAGATGAAATTATGCAAAATGCCCAATCATACTGTAATCTATATATTAAAAGTGTAAAAATGAAGTATACTCTTTACTATGTTTAATTTGAGTTAGTTTTCTACTTTTAACATCCTTTCCTAACCAGAGTGTTTATACAATCACATTAATACACATGAGCATTTCTTTTTCCTACATTACAAGGGTACTGGCTAAGGGACAGCAAAAATACGTTAAAAAAATGAGGCTGGTGGCTGACACATTACCTGTATCCTGGATGAGATGGTGATGGTGAGGGTGAACAGTTAGGTTTGCTATCACCTTAAGAGCCAAGGGAGCTGCCTTGGTGCCACCTTCAATCACTCCCTTCAAGGCCGTCACCAACTCTGAAGTAAACACAGCTAGAACACAAAAAAAGACAAAAAATCATAAATAACATACTAAAATCATAATATCACACCTTCTAATAAACCTTTTTACAATCTATTCAAACAACAAAATAGTGAGGTTAACTTCAATGTGAGTTTCCGCCAAAAAATATCCTTCCATACATGCTGTAAATGACATAAATGATCCATACAGTTCCCTTTACAGAAGTCTCGGCAGCAGCTAATATACCAGAGAGCCTTCACGCCGCAGCACAAGGTAGCCGTGTAGGAGGGTGGGGTCAGGGTACACGGGGAAGGTGGAGGAGGCCAGAAAGTCCACCGTGTCCACCCACTCAGCACCACCCAACCACTCGGCCAACCACACATCAGGGTCACCAGCCGCCAGCCCTTCATGCATCAAGTACCGCTGACATAACACTCTTGCATTCTACAGGATATAAAAGAGTAATAAATGATTGGTATTCTAGTGTTGATAATGTTTAATGATTTACCGTATTTGACAGCTTATACAAGGCAATTTTAATCCTCAAAGATATTAAGAAAAAATCACATCAGCTTACCATATGATGTTACCTGTCACTTCAACATATTCCTTTTAACTCATAACCATTTAATAGGGTGATTGTCAATGTTTTCATCACCCTCAAAGTCACGTGGTATTATTAGGGTGAGAATTAGGTTATTAACACCCTAACCATTACACATTATCTTTTTTTGTTTGTTTTCCCAGATGCAATGTTTTATAAGGTGTCAAAATATGGTTACATTACATAGTTCATTGGTTTTATATCCAATGTGTGTGTATGTGCATAAAAAACAATACTGTAAAATTATATTAGTTTGCTACTTACTACAGGCAATGAAAGGTTAATAGTAATAAAGTACAGATGAAATAACGTAAACTGAATGTAATGAAAATTAGACAGAAGTAAAGAGATGCCAATGACCAAATTAAAATAGATATACAAAGCTATATACATTTTTATTTTCCCATTAAAATAAATAATGCCTCCTTAGTTTTCTGCGTATGAACTTCAGCGGCAAGATGCAAAGTTGTACGCATGATGAAATAAAAAAAATGTTGCCATAAAATTTGATGTGAATAATTTCTGCCAAAATATTTCTAACACTGTTGCGTTTTGCCTATCTCTATATCATTAACCGTTGGCGCCTGTAGACTTATTGAGGCACAGATGGACTTGCCTCGCCTGTTATTTGGCGTAGGTTTTCAGATTTTTATAGTGACGCCTCAAATGTTTAGGTTCTCTCGTGAATATGTTGAGAACGTGCGAGGCTAATCGCTGCTACAGCCTCAGACGCAGATAAACGTTGTTAGTCCCGTCTGAAGACAGTAGGGCAGCAATTTGGGTAGTCTTTGGCCACTCAGCAGTGATATCAAAGAATGAAAAGTGGTCAGCGTCTGTCTATTACTTGGAACTCCTTCAAGGTGATGGCTGGCATGGGAGAAGAGCTCATCTTGGAAGTATTATCTCTCTCTCTCTCTCTCTCTCTCTCTCTCTCTCTCTCTCTCTCTCTCTCTCTCTCTCTCTCTCTCTCTCTCTTCCCCACCTCCTCCCTTAAATATTCCAATTCTTTATCCTCCACTTCTACAAGGTGTCTATCCTTTATCCGTTGTATAATGTAACATACAGCTACTATTATCATTGGTAGGAATAATTATTGTTTGTACTTGGTCATACCTAAGTGTGTAAGACTGATGAAATTACAACTGCATCTTCAAAGAAAGTTGTGCATATATATAAAACTCCACGAGAAATATGAGTACACTTCTGCTGCACACCATATCCCAGGATGAAGATAAGATACGTACATGTACAGTTTCACTACATATGAAAAGGTCAACTCATTAGCCATACACCATACAACCGTACAAGACTTACCTTTGTCACTACCAAGCATATAAGAAAGCATAGGAAGGTCCTGTGACATAACTACTTTATGTCCTATCAAGCAGCAATCATTACACTTATAAAGTTATTATATATATTACAACATCAACAATCATCTCACTTTTCAAGAACCATCAGCTGCCATTTCTTCCTCATTTGTTATAGAAAAACTGGAAAATTTATTAAAAAAGAAATAAATGCATATTAGTAAAAATCTTTGATATCTTCACTCTACAGAAAAAAAATTATAAAGATGTATAAATAATATTAATTTATAACTATATACTGCCTTGTCTTTTTGTAGGAGAGTATACAGAGGAGGGGCTTCCCAGACCCCCTCACTCAGTCTCTTTTGTCACCTCTTACAAACCGCAGTTATTACAGTGGAAGAATTCTTGCAATATATAATTCTACAACTTATTTTCTATACTCTTCTGCATTGACTAAAGGACAAATTAGTTTCATTCACCCAAAACATCAAGTGACGACAAAGACTGTGAAATAACGACACAACACTCGGTTAAATTGATAAAAAATGCATTAAATAACACCTCTTACTGTCCTTCACAACACACACACAACCTATCACTGTTACAACTTGTCACTGTTACAACCTGCTACTGTTACAACCACAACCTCTACAACCCACTCACCTCTGCATGTGATTCTGCAATAGGGTTTCTTGACACACTGGCAGATGTAAATTCTTCAAGACCTTGGAAAATGTTGCTGATAGTTCTGCCATTCTGTAACTGGAGAAAACACATGAAACAATTAAACATATATACATACATACATTTCTTCATTTGTAGATTGAGAAAATTCATACTATTACAATCTACTACAATCTACAATTAATATTAGTACTGACAACTTCACTTATTCCTGACATTTACAGATTCAACCTTTATTTATATGGTATTGGTAGAGTAATATGTTGATGTCGGCTTATTTAGGAAGAATGGTACATAGAGAGGTGATAGTTGCTATGATTGTAATGTTTTATTGTGTATTTAAGTCCTTGATGTAGTCTTTTGGCCATGAGAAGAGTGGTGCGTGTCTCGGTCACTAAGCTCAGCGAATGTTAGAAAGCAAATGTACATATAACTAGTTTGAATATCAATGTAGAGACGTTAATATTTTTTTTTAACAAGCCAGTGGTGAAGCAACACTGAACAAAAATAACTATTTAGACCCAAAGAAAACATAATTTCATCACTTTCACCCAGAACACTAATGATCTGTGACTACGCAATATCATGTAACACCTGCAGTAGCTAATGAATGAATAATGTATAAAGTTTGCAGACTATGACAAAAAATACCATTAATCCCACCCACACACACACACACACACACCAGCAGCATCCTAACCAACACTCACTCACCTCTTTCTGATGTAACAAAAAGGTGTGTTTGTAATCAGGCTTCTCTGACCTTTCTGCAAGACAAAAAAAAAATGCATTCTTATAATAATAATAATAACATATAGTTTATTTAGTCTTTTTGTGTAATACAGAAAAGAAACTTGCTTTGGATTGGGCTCTTACTTCTTTCTTAAGGAACACATTTATAAAACTACAGTATATAGGTTATAAGGTAAATTTTAATAGCAACTAACATTATTTTTGTTTTATATGCAGCTGAGTGCTTTGTTGTGTAATTATTAAACTATCTTATCTACCAAGCCAAGTCTGTGAGATTTTTATTATATTACTTTGATATGTATTGATTTCATGCAGTCTCCCCTTGAAAAGATTTGAGTAACTTTAATATAAAATACTTGAACAATGTTTCCTGTACCTAGGCATTGCATTTAATTCAACTTTATAAATAGTATAACAAAATATATAATTTACTGCAACTCATTTGATTATTATGACTGCTAGTTACCATATTATAATGAAGGAAGGCACTTTATAATTCTGAAATCTGCAACATTTACGGGAA
>JAPQNM010000018.1:22910397-22932897 GCA_029783475.1 Metacarcinus magister
TTAAAATATATAGCCAAAAATTGGGGTGCATTTTATATGTCACAATATGAAGAAACTAATAAAAAACAGGTACTATTGATAATTATAATGCTTCAACAAATACAAATTCATAAAAGATACTGAAGACACTAATCAACACTAAGAAAACATGTCATTGTATAAATAAATAAATAAATAAAAAGAATTCACTGTATGCAATAAACAATAACTTTAAAAAACCAAACACATTTATACTACAAAAAAAAAATATTGATCTTATAAATATGACCACATAAAACAAGGAATGTAATGCTAGAGTATATAGAGAAGTATATTTAACAACCAATGGCAATTAAATACACATAATAATAATAGTCATCAAACCCCAGGTACTATTTGCATTAGTATATAGCAGACTGGAAGGTAAAATAAACATACACATACATCAAGAGAGCAGCAGCACCTGTACCAAGCTTGCTACCCACACGGGACATCATTTTAACTTCCGTGTGCATGTGACAGCAAGGTGAAGCAGCCTTAAGTCCCTCGCCTCTCCATCACACAGTCCTGGAAGAGACAACGTGTAAGAATGACGTGTGAGAAGAATGGTAATATGATGCATTGATGACTAATTCCAGAGTGTTTGTTAGCATGTCAAAGTATTTACTCCATTCCAATAAAAGAAGTGAATGAGTTTCAATTTAATGGTTGGTTCAATCATGTTTAAGTATGAATGTATAGACTGAGAGACAAGAAAGAGAAAGAGTTTGTACATGGTAGTTATAATATGTTTGGTTTGGCGGTGTTTGTAAATTTGAACACTCAAAGAATTGATGTCACGAGTAGCAGAAACAATGTCAAATTTTGCCTTAAATAGATGTTTATGGTTAGATTACCAATATCTAGAAGACTAATGACTTCCAGAGAATTCTAAAATAATAATTTTTGATTGAAACTAATGTCTAAATATCTTAAAATACATCCAAATATACAAAGAGAAAAATATCGATAATTTGCATAAAGAAGTCCTCAAACCGTATGCTATTTTTGGACTTACAATGTTTATTTTTTTCTTGATTACTTTTCTTCAGTTAATCTTTATAACAAAGCCTTCGCACTGATGATGATAATTATAGTTGCATTACACATTACACTTACTGTACTGAACATGTGTGAAGGTTTTAGTGAATGGTCGATGCCTTACTTAACATGTACTGTACACACACACCACACAATTAGTTAGGTTAGATTAGGTTGGGGGGGTTCGGGGTGGGGTCATAGCCCCCAGGTCAGTTTGGTTTAGGCTAGGGTTATGTCATTAGGGGGGATCCGGTTAGGTTAGGTTAGGTTGGGAAAGTCTGGGGGGCTATAGCCCCCTCGAGTCATTTTAGTTTACGCGACCGTTCACTAAAACCATCACATATATTCAGTACAGTAAGTATCCTGTGTACTACAACACAAATTATGGTAAATTGTTACATCTTCACCATAATGGCGTGTAGCTACTAAAAAGAAAATGGCGTCTGCACCTCTTCCAACCACCGACTTTTAGTCATTTTAAACATTTGATTGCTTCTAAATTAACGTAACGTAACGTAACGTAAACAAAATTAACCAAACCTTAACCTATATTAACAAATAACAGAACTTTGTTCAAACCAAACTAAACTTTACTTTTCGAAAAGATCTCATAGAAAACATTGAATATCTCACAAACTAAGAATTTGCGACGGAAATGTAATTAAGAAAATCTTCCCAGAATGCATCAGGTAATAAAAAAAATATAACCCTCAAATCACTAAAGCATTCAAGTGAAGATGTAAAATAATACCAAAATGATTGTGATCGGTGCGGAGGTGTTATAATGATTTACCTCTTTTTCTATTACGTTTCTTCTAGCACCGTCCAGTTGAAGGTGTGTTTGGTGTACAATGCAACATCTTCTACTATAGCACAGTTATTATGTGTTATGGACTCTATTTTCAAGTTGCCAAACCGTCTGAACTCTGAATAACCACTGGAAGAATACGAAATTTAATTTAAGCTAGATCTGCTCACGTCACCACCACAGTCACCTTATTCTCTACCATCTGACACTGACAACCATCAACTCGTCTGGTCTGTGGAAGGTACTTTAAAATGTTAATGTAAACATAACACTTATATTGCTAGGAATTGTACATCAGAGAAAGAATATCCCAGGATTTCTCACCCCTTGTAAACACGCCATGTTCACACACACATACACTTGATCTTGATGTCACAGGTGACTTGAAGTTTCCCTCAAGTCAGGAATGTTCCACCCCATATCCCCTCTCATGGCTTCCACTGCTGCATATCAAGGTGCATTTAGAGCCATTCTAGCTACTTGCCTACTTTGTTTTGTCCCACCTCCAGTTTCCCTATCTCACTCTCATTCCAAGCCATCACACCCATACCATATATAATACTCGGGACAGCCACACTTTTCCAAACTTCCCTCACTACCTCATACTTGCATGCCCTAGTTATTCTGACCACGGGGTTAATATTGTTACGATGGGGGATATTGGCGCGAATGTTTCGCGGGATTTGTAGCGTCACCTGCAGGCTGGGTAGCGTCTTGGTTAAGGGAAGACGTGGTGTTAAGGATATTCAGTAAACAGGAAAAGGACATTGAGTGCTGTGATTTTCCTCGCCCTGCCCCCCAGTGCCCAGAAGGTTATAGTGTGTCACATCACAGTCCACCGATACATGCACGAATCCACAGAGCGAGAAGGGAGCCTCTGTCGCTCACATCACCCAAAGGAAGCAGCAGCTGAGTTGCCGTGGTGCAGTGACGAGGGGTGCGGTGGTAGTGAGTTAAGGCAAGATAGCCCCCTTCTTTCTCATTACGTAACAATGGTGTCAGAAGTGAATATAAGTTTTAGTGCCAAAAGACATGTATTGGAAAATTGCTGGGTGGCAGACTAAGACAAATTGGCGCCAGGAGGCACAGGGCGGGAAGAAATGGCGCGAAGCCTTGGTGAGGCACACCCCGATGTCTCCACGGTGTTTACAGCCCTGATGCAAAGACTTAGCGAGCATGAGAAGAGCCCGCGAGTTTAAGGAGGCAGTGCAGATCGGGCTGGAGCAGGTGAGGAAGGAGGCACAACACTGCACCCGCGGTTTGGTAGATCATGCTGCAGGAAAACTCTCACTTCTGTGTCATCCAGACTGAAAACAGTGGAGGCAGAGAGCTGCTTCACCTTGGGTCCTAAGCTGTTTAACTGCTTACCTAGGGCAGTAAGAAACATAACTAAGTGCAACACAGAGGCATTTAAAGGAAGGCTCGATAAGTTCCTGAGGAACGTACCAGACGAGCCTCCCATTCCACACAGCCCCAACCCTCGTGGTGCAGCATCAAAGGTTCTTGGTGTTGTTTAGGGCTGCTACGTTTCAATCATTCATATGAGCCCTGATAAAGTCCTGTGAGGGTGTCACAGGCGTGTTAGCTGACCCGTCTTCTTCAAGAAGACGCTGGTGAGACGGATGACAGCTGGTTGTCGTGAGGAGTGGACGCCTGCTGCTGCTAGCAGAGTGGGCTGGTCAGGAGTTGGGAGCGGAGTACAACACGGTAAGTCTCCTGAATGTTCATGCACCACGGGCAGTGTGGTTGAGGGGACAGACGCAGGCGATGCAGGTGAGCCGTGAGTGTTGTGTGGCCTTGTCTTAGATATTCCTAATTATTCAGGTATTTTCCCTCCTTAGCTACTAATCTGTGGAATGCAAGGGAGTATATAATCCTTGCTTGAAACCACGCCATGTTCACACACACACACACACACACACACGGTCCGCTAGCGTAGTGGTTAGCGCACTCGGCTCACAACCTAGGGGGCCAGGGTTCGATCCCCTGGGCGGACGGAGATTATTTGGGTGTGTCTCCTTTCACGTGTAGCCCCTGTTCACCTAGCAGTGAGTAGGTACGGGATGTAAGTCGAGGAGTTGTGACCTCGTTGTCCCGGTGTGTTGTGTGTGAGTGGTCTCGGTCCAACCCGAAGATTGGTCAGTATGAGCTCTGAGCTCTTTCCATAGGGGGACGGCCGGCTGTCTCGAGAGAGACCAGCAGCAGACTGTACAGTGAATACACATACAAACTGAAAGAAAAATTGTATCAATGTAGATACGCAGACAGGACCACACGAGTCTAGCTCAGGCCCTCTATACTACAACTAGGTAAATACACACGAAAATACTGCATACAGGAATTTGCTTGAAAGATACAAAAAAAGTACAGTTTTCCCCAAAGAAGTATAGATACTTGGAATGGACAGAAGGAAGAGGTGATAATGGCAAAGAATGTACTACATCAACTGAAGGAAAAACTAAACAAATATAGATACGGAGACAGGACCAGACTAGTAACTCAGGCCTGTATACTAATAGTACACACACACACACACACACACACACACATGTTCTTCCATAATACATTTATTGTGGGTAAATATCCTACAATATCATCATAAAATACTAGTATGAATAATATCGGCATTAGGAAAAAAGGATTGATGCCAGTGTAAAGATGATGTCTTGATGTCTAATTAATCTTTTTGTTCTTATTATTATTCTTATCATCACTCCTCCTCTTCCTCTTATTCTTATTCATATTATTATTATCATCATTCCTCTTATTCATATTATTATCATTATTCCTTTTATTCATATTATTATCATTATTCCTCTTATTCCTTTTATTCTTCTTATTGTTATTATCATCATCTCTCCTATTCCTATTATCATCATTGTTCCTCCTGTTATATACCTACAACACACACATTCCAATCCTGTTTTATGATCGAGTATTCCACATTGAACATTCTTCTCACATAGCATCGTACATTTCCCATAAAGTCTAGTCTAAATACCAGAACCGGTTTATACAAGACTACCACACACTGCTATTTATAACAACTAAAAACACCACTTACAACCCCAATAAATCAATATATAAACTAAAAACACACATTATATAAAAACTAGATTAATTATGAGGAGAATGAAAATATAAAATCAAGCGTAATGATGTTCTTTGAGTGCGTTTGCGTGTCCTTGAGTGTGAGTTTGCGTGTGTGTATGTGTGTGTGTAAGTGCGTATGTATGTGTGTGTGAGGATGGCTGCTCTTGTCCTGCTACACATCAGACCTTCCTTCAGGCCCATCCTAGGCACACTGTCCTCCCTCAATCTCCTCCTCTCTCATCCTAGAACCATGTCTATTAAGGTAATGTACAGACAGGTGGAGGTAATTAATTTGTTACGTACAGGTGAAGTGATATTTATACTTGTGTTGTACTGTTTACTAATCTATTATTATACAGTTTGTTGTATTGATGGATTTATGCATTGATTTTATTCCAGGTTTCTATGTGTATGTATATATATATATATATATATATATATATATATATATATATATATATATATGTATGTATGTATGTATGTATGTATGTATGTATGTATGTATGTATGTATGTATGTATGTATGTATGTATGTATGTATGTATGTATGTATGTATGTATATATATATATATATATATATATATATATATATATATATATATATATATATGTGTGTGTATTTTTTTCCTATACGTCTTCTTTTCAGTTTTTTTTTCTCGTGTCCTCTGTATTTCTTATATATTCTCTGTCTTGTCTAAATTGTTTTCGTCCAGATCCTTTTGTGGCTCTATACACTGCTATAAAGTCTACCTTTTCTCTTCTTTTCTTGTGAATTGGTATTTTCAGCCTTATAAATTCTTTCCTCATACAGTAAATTTCTTAGACCTGGAGTAATTTTTGTAGCTGCTCTTTGTATTCTCCCAATCTTTTTTGTATACATTTTTTGGTAAAATTTTACATCTTCACCATAGTGCACTTGGATATAAATAACTTACAGATATTGATGCATTTCGAATGATTTTGAAATTAATTTTCGTCGCAAATGCATAAATAATAAGATATCCTTATCACCCCAACCAGCTTGGGGACTTGTGGGAATGCGGGGTTCTTGGGTGGGGAAGTCGAAATACAATGATTTACGCCATAAATAAGGTGCCAGAATTACTAACATAACTTAACAATGACCTATTGACGAACGCACAGTGCATTAATGGTCACAAAACCTGGCGTGAGGCTACGGAAAAAAAAAGAAAAAAAAATGGCGTCTGCACCTCGCCCAACCCCCGATTTTTTGGTCATCGAAAACATTTCATATCTTCTAAGTCAACATACCATAACAAAACCTGAATTAACCAAACCTCAACCTACATTGACAAATAACAACTTTGTTCAAACCAAACTAAACTTTACCTTATTCTCGAAGAGAAGGGCTCACAGAAAGATCATATTTGTAATGCAGTCATATCTAGTTATTTTATATTTAATTAGATTTAAATAACTTAACTTAACTTAACTTAATTTAACTTACCTTAACCTAACCTAACCTAACAGGGAAGGTTCCACCCCACCCCCCTCCTCCCCTCCCTTAACCCCATCAGTTATTAACCAAAATTAATGTCCCAAAACGAGCTATTTCCAAAAAGAGATAATTCTACTTAACTTAACTTAACTAAATAAAACTGCGTTGTTGATAACAAATTTTATCAGTGTGACATTTGTGAGCTCTTAGTAAAATATATAACCATTTCCTTAGCAGTTGATAAAGCTTTGCAGGATATCAAAAGTCACGCTTCCTGAAAATGTTTTGCTTCTATAATCTATGGTCCAATGGGAAAAACCAGCAGGATGTTTGTTCATATAATCCTATCAATTTAAATGTTAGATCCATTATCAAAATGTAAATTTTTTTTGTGGCGAGAAATTGTTTTTTTTTTCTTCAATTTCCAAGGTTTTTCATTTATATATTGAATAAGGATAATGTATGCTTGGTAGAGGTTTAAAACAGCTATATTAGGGTGCGTTGTGACATAAACTGCTTGAACTTTAATATAATAAATCTCATAACCATTCTAGTGATAATTTTAGGGTGCCATAACTGTATAACAACAACAACAACAACTTTCCAGAATATTTAAAGATTAGTTTGAAGATTATGTATGAAATTAGTGAAGTGGAATTTAGTGGACAATTTAGTTTGAGATGTTGTCATACTCATGTCTTGAAGGAGTTTTAGTCAATGAGGTGTAAAAACAGAAAAAAGAAAAAAAAACAGTTTATCATTGTAAGGAATGAAAGGCTGAAGATTCTGGATAACATTTCATAAGTAAAGTTAGTACAGTAGTAGAATAGGGAGGAGATAAGTAGAATATAATGTTTTAAATATTATAATTTTAAAACTATTGTGCTATGCGTTCTTCCTAGCTTTATATGATTAGGTTATATTGAATGGGGGTTAAGAAAAGGGGAAAAAAATCAGTTTTACCAGAACCTCCTCAGTAATTACAAAATCAGAACTGAATCCCAAGATGGCATTAAATAACAATGACATACAAACTCGTCTTCAAATGCATAAACATGTTAGAAAGATACAGTTAGGGTTAGGTAAATGCTGGCTTGCTTAACGATTACCTAGAATCCATTTTAAACAAGGTAACTATTGAACAGGTTGGGTTCAGTTAGGTTAGGCAAGGTAAGGTAAGGTCAATGTTGGCTTGCTTAGAATCCATTTTAAACCTGGTAACTATTGAACAGGTTGGTGATGAGCTGCCTAGTGTTGACCTTTACGAGGAGACACCAGCCAATGCCGTCAACACCCGAGACCTGTGTGCGGGGAGGAAGGTGCTGTTGTTTGCCGTGCCAGGAGCCTTCACACCGGGCTGCTCCAAGGTGAGTTGTGTGTTGTGTGTGTTGGGTGTTGTGTGTTGTGTGTGTCGTGTGTTGTGTGTGTCGTGTGTCGTATATGTTGGGTGTGTTATGTGGTGTGTGTGTGTTGGGTGTGTTGTGTGTGTTGTGTGTTGTTCCTGAAGAGTGATGTGAGTGCTGGATGTCTGTTTAGGTTTCAAAGAGATATGTTAAAAATGTTTTAGATGCTAGGAATGATAAACTAATATGCTTTTTTTTTTTTAGGTATTTACTGTTCAAAGTAGATAACACTAAGGATAAATTTCAACATAGCTTGTTGTCGTTACTTGGACTGCTTGGGTGAACAGCTCCAAGCACCTAAGATAGACTATGGCACGGACCAGATAAGGTATTCCAACAGGGCCTTCATAGAGTGTATGCAATCATTTAGAACATAAGGAGGCTGCAAAAGGCCAGTTCACCTACACAAGGCAGCTCCTTAGCTCCTATGCACCTAACATTGTAGTGCAGTCTTCTATAATTATGTATGTTTGTGTGGGAAGTTGTATTACATCCCGGACAGGCATCCACCATGGAGTTATAAAGCCTCTTCTGATAGCTTAGAAGAGCCGGGTAGTATCCACACCACTCTATCCTCACGGGGGAAGGGATGACTCTGAAGGGTGAATGTGAGGGTGAGGGGGCCATACAAGCAGCTGAGTGACTGGATGGAGCGGTGGGTGATGGAAATGGATATGGATATGCTTGTGAAGGCTGGGTTAGGGAGGACAATGTTGTAGTGATGATAAAATGTGTATGATAATGTATGGTAGGTGTTTGTTGGTGTGTGAGTGTGGTGTAGGTTTCTGGAGGCTACAGAGAGTGGTGAAAGAGTTTGGTTTAGTGATGGTGATGGTGTGGTAGGTGTGCATTCCGTAATTATTGTTAGGGTTTTGTTCTGTATGTTCTGTAGGGTGTTGTAATGTGTATGAGTGAAGTTATAATCTATCATCACTGCATGTATATATTGTTTGTATACTGTGGTGGTAATTTCGTTGTTGTTTGTGTTGGTAAATGATCCGAGGACATGGAGTGCTGGTGTGAATTTATTCTTGATGTTTGTGATAGGATGTTTAGAATTTAGTTATTGATGTATATTATATGTTATGTCAAGTATTTTATGTGCGTGTGTGTGTGTGTGTGTGTGGTATGGTTATGTTGTGTATGGTGAGGTGTGGTGTAGCAGTGAGAAAGAGTGACTGTGGATTTGGTTGGTGTTATTTTAAGTCTGTTTAAACTGAACCAGGTTTGAAGTGTGTCAAGGTAAGGTTGAAAAATATGAGTAGCCGTGTCTGGGCGAGTACATGTAATTATTATGTCGTGTGCGTAAGAACCTATGTGTATTTCGGGTGTAGGGGGTGTGCGTATGTATTCCACGTATAGGTTAAAGATAGTAGGTAAAAGTACATTCGTGTGCGTAAGAAGCTATGTGTATCTTTGTGTGTGGTGTCTGTGAGGAGAGTTTGTTGAGAGTACAGGGTATAAAACCATGTTGGGAGGGTGCTAGGGGAGTGCAATGTGTGGCTTAACCTGGTTTATATATAACTTGTAATTAAAAGTGCAGAATATTTATCATCTATCCCATGAAAATGACGTCAGGTTACAGAAAGTTTGTCATTATTGTTTTCAAAGAATGTTATATATATTACTTTTTTTTATTCTGAAACATCTTTCTTACTTAAAACTGTGTAACCAATGGCTGTATTATATTAGCAAATTATTTCATGTCTTTTTTTGTATTCTCAACCCGACAGACTCACTTGCCAGGATACATCAACCAAGCCGAGAGTCTGAAGGCGAAGGGTATTAAAGAGATCGCCTGTGTGGCAGTGAATGATCCCTTCGTAATGACAGCCTGGGGGGAGCGGTACAGTGTGGGAGACAAGGTAAGGACTGCTAACTACCCTACTCCAATGAGGCTTAGTGGGAAAACAGTGAAATGGAATAGTTAATACACACACACACACACACACACACACACACACACACACACACACACACACAGGGATCAGTTTTGACACCAATAATGTTTTTAATATATGTAAATGATATGCAAGTATCATTTGCACATGATGTGAAATTACTAAGGAAGATAAGACATCACTTGTAATTATGGGGAGTTCATGATGACAAACAAGATATATGAATGGATCAATATATGGAAAATAGAATTCAATGGAGAACTGTCTTGTAAATGGGAAAGTGTGGAATGAAACCTGAAGGCGATGATAAGGGATGGAGTGGGGTCTGCGGAGCCTCTCCTTTGTATTCTCCCCTATGAAAAGACAAACAGGGCACAGAAGGGAGAGGGGAGACTAGTGTAGCCTCCTTGAACCCTAAATACCTTGTCTTAAGTACCCTCTTTTTAATAGGGATGTGTCAGGTATATTGATAGTTAGCTAAATATTGACCTAGTTGTGATATACAGGAAGTGACCTTCACTCATTGGATCCTGTTTCTATGTCTTGTATTATTGTGTTTGTCTTTAAATTCATGATTATTTTAGGCCTGGACTTTCATAGCAGGTGTCAGTGTATTTATAAGGAAAGCTGTGTTTTTTTTTCATATAACTCAGGCATCTTGTTTTCTTTAATATAATGGTCTTGAGGATCACGCGCTGGACTTGTGATCATCATTACCCTACCAGAGAGAGTTTAGAGATCATTATACCCCCTCTATGCATTCATTATCAACCTCACTCACAACTCATTACTTTGCTGTAGCAGATGAATAAAAATGTTAAATGAAAAATTGTCGTCATTACAAGTTAACACTGACCTACCTACTCCTTCTTGGGCATCCCTGTGCAGATACGGATGTTAGCAGACACGAGTGGAGAGTTCACGAAGGCTGTTGGCTTGGACCAGGACCTTGCTGTGCTGGGAGGCCTCAGGTCAAAGAGATACTCTATGGTGGTGGAGGATGGACGGGTCTTGCAACTCAACGTGGAGCCAGATGGGAAGGGCCTCTCGTGCTCCCTGGCTGAGAATACCATGGCCAAGCTGTAGGTAGCTAGCACTGTTTAGTTTGAAGTATTGTGTGTCCAGGTTACTGTGTACGCTCACTGTTATAAGATCTGGTTATGTAGTGTCGTTGGAGAGTCATTGTAACATCAGGTTATTCTTCCATCTCTTGAGCAGTAGTTTTGTACATAGATAATGATTGTAATATTTTTCTAGTATTACTTTAGCTACTGTTGATATATATATAGTAGATAGTAATATTTTTTTAGTATTACTTTAGCTACTGTTGATATATATAGTAGATAGTAATTTTTTTTTATTTCTATTCATATGTAAAAGACAGTACATATATATGTATATAACATACATTCAATTAAGTTACTCCATAATTGACGTAGATTAGTTTTACAAAAAGGAAAACTAACTCGGAAAGTCGTAACTGCATAATTGTTTCAGGGATTTCCTGTATAAGGAATGAATATATGTAATTACCAAAACTGATCCATTGTGAAGAAAGGCCTGTGTGTGGCATTACTGTTTGTATTCATCATCAAAACACCGGTGCCTTAGAGAGGAAACTAAACGTGTGGGTCGTGCCAAAAATGTCTTCCTCTTGTACGGAAAGTAAAAACAAAAAAGTGCATTAGAAAATTTGTATTAAGATTGGCTGTGATGTGTATTGTATGTTTTTACTGAATTGCTATCTCAACACATCGATTAATTTGAGGAAACATGAATATATTGTGTAAAGCATGTAACTTGGGCAGCAGCATTGTGTGTGTGTGTGTTGGTTTAACTTTCTTGTAAACCTGAGACGAGTTAAAGAAAAAAAGTTTGTAATTCTCATAAGCTGTTTTATTCAGGCTAAAATGTCCTCCTTCCTTCCTTCCTTCCTTCCTTCCTTCCTTCCTTCCTTCTTTTCTCCCACTCTTCTATATTGTGTTGAAGATATGATGGTTTTGATTCTTCCTGTGTTGTGTTGTTGTGTTGCATTTAATGAAATTAATTTACCTGTTCTTTGCATCTCTTCAGTATGGATGTTTTTCAGCACGGTACATTTAATATCAGCATCTTAAACTGTTCATCAGAAAATATGTGTCTTTGATTGGTATGAAAACCTTATTGTGTGGTAATTTCTAGTTAAAATGTTGCTCAATAAATTAATGTGCAGTTATTTTAGTCGAATATTCTACTTATACGTATACGTAATCTACATAATTTAACCACAGAGGGGCCGAGAATGGTAGTTTTTTTACCACTTCTGTGGTTTCTATTTCCTTCCTCTGACCTTCCCCACAGCTGCTGCATCAAGATAAAGGTCACTCTTGATTATATAGAGGTAGAAAACTCCAAATCTTACCTACCGTTCTGTCCTGTACGGCCGCTCAAACCCTTCACCACTGTCATAGGTGCCAATGCCTTGGGAAGTTCATTATTCTCATTACAAAATATAATGTAGTACTTTTAGCGCAATGTTAAGCTCCATCAATAATAAATTAAGGGATTACGATAGCTATCACTAACCCACGTCAACTCTTACACACTCCTTGCTACCCAGTAAGGAACACATATTTTCTTAACTTCCACCTATATTCTTGTAATGAATTTTATAGCTCAAAGCAGTTCAGAACTAAGCCTTACGACACTCTTATTCATCTTACAAAATCTTTGCATCATTGTGAATAATTAAAATGTAGGAGTGTTTTATAAAAGATGAAGTATGTCTGGTGTGGACATTTACAAGAAAGGTGATTGAGGGGAAAAAAATGAAGTTTTAATAAGATTACTTTATTAGGTGGTAGAGTAGGACAAATTAGTGTGATTCACCCACTGCCTTGAGGATCACGTGCTGGACTTGTAATCACCAGTCATTACCCACCAGGAGAGTGCTTACACCTCATATAATCTATGGGTAAGACTGATATTTCACACCCCATACACCCCATCCTGTTCTCAGACTCAAAGACAGTCAGTTGTGTGGGTGTAGGTGTGTGTGGGTGTGTGTGGTTGTGGTTGTGAGTGTGGATGTAGGTGTGGGTGTGGATGTGACTGCCTCTTGTTCACTCTCCATGATTCCTCTTAATGAAAAACTTCACTGAGCATAATGAAAAAAATAATATTCCTCGCCTACATTATATTTTTACATTTTTTTGCGGACTCCTACAACTTTTGTGCAGACTCATGAATTATTACTATTTTTTTAATCTTTCATATTGTTGTTAGATAGATGATGTATTTATCTTTCTATATTCCTTGTTTATTTCCCATTTAAAAGGGGATAGCCAAGACAAGGCATTTAGTATTCAAGGAGGCTGTATTTTCATGTATTTAAATAAGTTATAAAACATTGGTTACAATAGTACATTTACAGTACAAATAATCACGTGACAATAAAAAATCGACCTTCTAATTACGGTTAACTTGTTTGTGTGTGTAGTTAATTAATTAGTTATATTAATTGTTGCTAGAATTATCAGGTTTTGATCGTAACTATCTGTGTTTCGTGTCTAATTCAACCTTGAACATCTGAGGTAAATTCTTCCATGGCTGAACACTACAGCACAATGTTATGTTTAATCTCTTCCTGTCCTTCATAGACTGACGTGTCTTGTTAAGTAGTAAGACTCAAGGCAAAACTGCCTTGAGGGCTTTGAGGGCCTCGAGGGGGCGGCAGACACCAATATGTACATGCATTACCTGGGTGGATGTGGCGTGTGAGGTACTGGTGTGTGTGTGTGTGTGTGTGTGTGTATGTGTGTGTCATGCAGAATAGTAGTAGTGTATTGTGTGTGACCATTGTATAAGGTTATGTTGTTACTAATACTACTATTACTACTACTACTACTACTACTACTACTACTACTACTACTACTACTATACTACTACTATACTACTACTATAGTATAGTATAGGTTAGGTTAGACATCCTTCCTTAGAAGAAACATTCTTCTTTACCGCCGTGACAGTCACCCGTATTTAACACCATAATAATAATGGTGTTTAAAGTGTTATGTTCAGCTTTACGTGGCAGGAGTGTGGGAGGAAAGGTGAGTGTGACCCTGTAGTACCTGTAGGGAAGGGCGACAGGGTTTGGCAGATCCCAGGGAAGGTGTAATAAGGGAGTAACTAACTTCTTGTGACCGCTTGCAGCCAGACAGGACCTCTGACCTGGTAATAATATTTCTTCGTTTTAAACCTTCCCTGTTCCTCTACTTGTCATTTTGAGGGATGGAGGAGCAGTAACACATCATTCTTCATCATTAATAGTGGAGGGATATAAAGAAAACATTACCTATTAAGAGTAAGTAACCTAATATAAGAACATCAACAAGTTTCAACAGGTACCGCTAGGTGGTGGCCGTGCGGTGGCTGGTGGATCACGTATATATAAAACCAAAATTGAGATTATTATTATACACAGGAAAGCAATTATATATACTTTAAAAAATCGTCTGAAATACCTAACTATTTCATACATAAACATTTGTTATATTTTATTCGTATTTATTTCATGAAAAATGTTTATTTCTAAGGTCAATCATAAAATCAAAAAATAGAATAAAGCAATAATAATAAAATTAAACCAATATAAACCATAGAATATAATATATAAAAATTACTACCATCAACGCTACAGGGTGAGAAGGGAGTGACATTACAAATTGGTGGCCAGTGGTTAAGATTGGTCCTTAACGTAACATTTAAAAATGTTTTGTGTGGCCAGATACCGAGTGAATGGGAGGAGGTGGACTTTCCTGTTCTGTAGAGCTCGACCCCTGAGCCGCGAATAATTCAAACTAGTAGCTAGTTTTCTTTTCATTTTTTTTTAGTCTTCAACAAAGTAGCTTACCACCATGGTTTCAAATAACCCATTTATAACCAAAGACAAGGGAGACAATTGTCCTGGAATGGATGAGTGGAGAGAATTAGCTTTGATTGCAGGATGCCAGCATGCGCAATATGGCAGAGGCCATTCAGACTTTTGAATACTTATCCAGTGATTAGTAACGATGATTAGTGTGTTTATCGGTGACTAGTACTAGTTATTATAAACTTAATATTATTATAGGGATATAGATGTGTTACCAGTTTTAGATCATTATAGTAGATGTGTCAAGTTTTACCCATTGAGGACAAAAGGCACAGATGAGGTTTGCGAGGCGTTCGGACGTTGTGGGTGATTTCGGCACTCCAACCTCCCTTATATGTGACAACGGCGGCGAGTTCACCTCTATTACTTTCAAGGACTTGTGCAAAAGACATAGAATACGGACGGGCTACATCACGCCGTACCACCCTTAAGGGAACAGCCTGACGGAGAGGATGCACATGACCGTCAAGACCATTCTCCGAACCCTGTGTCAAGGCCACCCCTTACGCTGGCCTAAGCTGCTGCAGGAGACCCAGGTTGTCATGAATCAGGTGATTCACACTATACAACCGGTCAGCAGCCCTTCTTCGCATTCTTCTCTCGCCACAACCCAAGGAATATTGGAGTCACCTTGCCAGAAGTGTCCGGAACTAGTGATGAGGTAGTTTTGGCACAAGAGCTATTGCAAAAGACTCCTTTGAATATGGCGAGAAAGTTTAGAGCAGTGGCGAATAGACGCAGGAGGAATCAATCCGTCGAGGTAGACTCATTAGTGTGGGTGAAGGCAGAAAGAGTTATGCCCGGTGTAAGTAGCAAACTACAAGCCCGTTAGATTGGTCCGTATAAAGTCAAAGAAAGCATCCGCGATGGGAGTGCGTATATAGTGGTGAACGTTTTCGATGGGATGGAACTTCAACGTGCCGCAGATAAAGTGAAACACTACTCGGGAGACGAGCAGTGGATCACCAAGCCCCAAGAATTATTTATCCCCGAACAAACTCTCCCTGATTCCATATCTCCCCGTAGACGTAGACCGCCCCCAAGGCTCATAGAAGAGATGTGAGGAGTAGAAAATCTTCCTCTAAATTCTCATGTTATATTTGATTTTTTTTTATTGTATTGTGGATATTACCGTAGGATGTTTGTGTTGGTTATCCCGAGTAAGTCGTCTTCATCAAAGATTACGCATTAGATTGTAGATCCACTACCGATATATCTCTTCAGGACGCATGTTGGGCTCTGAACATTTGTTATTGTACTACCTGTGGTTGTAAGTTAGGATGTTTGTGTTGGTTTAATTTATTTTTTTTAGTATGCTAGATAGGATGTTTGTGGTTACAGATGTACATAGCGTTCATTCTCACTGCAGAGAGCGAAGACCGTCTCAGGTTAGGAAGTCTAAATGGAGGTAGAAGAGTAAAGATTTGATCAACGGGTAATTTATCTGTCACGGTAATTGTTCTCTGTCTGTGTGAGACATAAGTGACCTTTAGTGGAGGTCTGAGGAATAGAAGAGAAAAGTAATAAGAAAGTTTCCCAGAATAACAAGAGCTTCACACGTAGAGGGGGGAAGTTGTGTAACGAGCGTAACTTTATTGACCCTTCAGGACCAAACAAGCGTTTTTCTTCTAGTTTAATTAGGGTTCGGGGGATCGAGAGTTGTAGGGTTTAGGATTTAGAAGTAGGAGACACGTCGTGGATGGTAGTCGAAAAGTTAGCCAGGATTGACAGGAAGGCTCACTTCTTGGCTGCCATCTGCTAGACTCTGTACCCTTGATTGGAGGAGAGTGGTTAGTTTTTTAAAGTGAATAGATTAGCTTGTGTACATGTTTATATATTTAAGTTAGTTATTAATTATATAAAGTGTAAATAGTTGTATTAGTGTTGTGTTACAGGGTTTTTTCTGACTGAGAGGAAACTTACCCTGTGCCTTTTGCTTGCTTGCGTTAGGATGTGTTAGAGATATAATGTGTTAGTCTTGGGATGTGTTAGTGTTAGGATGTGTTGGTAGTATTGTGTTAGTGTTAGTGTTGGTATTGTTACCTTAGGGGGGTGGATTAGTGAAGTGTTAAGGCAGAAGAGGCTGACTTTAGCCCGTGCCTGGAAGGAGTAAGGAGTGCTTCCCTTCCTTACCGGAGTTATGCCCGGTGTTTATATTACCATGTTTGTTTTGAAAGTTAAATATATTTTTTGTCGAGTGATGCCTCAGTTTTGTTACTCCCTAAAGTAAATTCTGTGCCTTTTAAGTGCTATTAACATCGTAAGTACTACTCTATGCTCGATCTATAGCTCGCTACCATAACAACTACTATCAACGCTACAGGGTGAGAAGGGAGCGACATTATACCATTACGTGTTGAATCATTTTAATAGTGAGTAGTGTATTTCCATAGCAGCATAATTGGTGCTCCCGGTTTCTTCATTAACAATTGTGGTCGGGGTACTTAAGAAGGTTCTAAACTGTTGAATAAAAAAGAGTAGAAAAAAAAAATTACTAGTCTGATCATTTTCATCAGTGTCCAAAACAGATAGACGTAACAGTGGTCTTCTGCAAGGCTTTCCTCTTCTCCTCTCCTACCTCCGTCAAGGACAAGACAAGACTTTCTACATATTATATTATGTAAAGAAAGACAACCTTATGGAATCGTGAACTTGATAAAAACGAAAACAAACCTTATACAAACTGCATCTTTGTTTAACTCTGATTCACGTTCTGGGAGACAAATTACAATCAAAACCTGCAATTGGTCAGGAATTACAAGTCTAAAAAGCTGATATAAAGGATAGTGCATGATGAATATATACTTATCATGCACCATGGAATTTTTTTTTTTATATGATCCTTGAGATGCACACAAGCTCTTCCTGTGATTCGGCACATTTATTTACATCAACATCTACCCACACGATGGTATGAGGAAATGTTTTCAAGGTCAATGGTGGACACTCCTTATTGAGTATCCATTCGTCTTATATATGTTTTGGCGAGAACCTTCGTTAATTAATAAAAAAAAACATTATCATCACCGCAGTGGTGTCATAACTGCATTAATAGTGTGGTTCTGAGAGAGGAAGCAGTAGTAAGTGACGTGTGAAGGGAAGTGAATGCACCTATATACATAGTCGTAGGAGGAAGAGAAAATTTGTTACGTCATTGGAGTTCCAAGGGCAAGATGAGGTGTGGGAATGTACCTGAAAGACTGTGTGGTGTGTGTGTGTGTGTGTATTTATCTAGTTATACAGGGCCTGAGCTACACTCGTGTGGTCCTGTCTCCGTAGCCTATCTATATTTGTCTAGTTTTCCTTCAGTTGATGTACATTCTTTGCCATTATCACCTCTTCCTTAAGTCCATTCCAAGTATCTGAGTGTGTGTGTATATTTAATTTTATTTTTACACTTATTAACGGAACAATTAAATTAAGTTATATGTACACAGCATTTTATTAGTAGTATTACGATAACAGAAAAAAAAAACCATACATTATAACTTTATTGCAGTATAAATAGGACTTAAAAGTATAGGTATTTTCTTACTTATGTAATACATAAATTATATACACACATACATGCATACATATATAATTTTCTCACTCCGTCCATTCATTCACGGACTCGGCAAGCTTACCTACATAATTTTCACACACACACACACACACGCGCTCTCTCTCTCTCTCTCTCTCTCGCGCACACACACACACACACACACACACACACACACCATAAAATAACAACATAGCAGCGTATAGCCAGTCCCCCTTATAAGCATAATATCCTCATTGGCGTTAAAGTAGTCCCTTCAGCAAGGCGTATAGGCAGTGAAGAAGCTATACACATTAACCAATACGAAAGTGATCACAGCACCAACAGCTGATCCAACTTGAGTCACGGCGCCGCACCAAAACAACGCCTGCTGACCTTCCTCTCGCATCTGGTTAGCGATCTCCACCCTCACGTAGGTCATCATCCCCGTGAACAGCACCCATGATGATACCTGTAAGATAAGTAGTCTAATTACTCCTACACCTGGTACAAGTTAGGTTAAAGATACAATTGATAAGGCGGGGAATGTGTGTTTAGAATCTGTTGTGTTAGGTGTTGTGAGGACGTGTGTGGCGGGGCAAGAGGCGTTGGGAAGCTTGGTGTTGTTAACGGTGCGCCCAGACATCACCACTCAACACCAATACACGTTATATCACCTGCAAGCCACACGTGACCCCCATGCAGCCAGTAGAGACTCACGTGCCAAGAGGTTATGTGAGGAGTGAAGACCGACCGTCACATGACAATTGACATCAATTTAGTGACGCATGTGAGAGAGAGGGCGGGCGTGAGCGAACACTGATGCATATACGTAAGGGTACGTTAGGAGTATATAACCTTTATATCATAGACTTTTTTTTCTTCAAACAAACGCACCAAAATCACAGCACAAAAATATGAAAAGTTAATGAATAAGATAATAATTTAATAATGAATACAACTACAAATCCTGTAATTCACATAATTTAATTGCATTACGAGTTGGATAGGGCGGAGCGGGAGAGCCATCCACCACCTAAATCCCTCTTGTAAAAATTTTGCCAGGAACCATGACTCGTACTGTGATATCTGACCCACTAATCCACTGTCTTGGTAGCGGCTATAACAGTGCTGTGATGGCCTCTTTGCTGTGTCAGGTGGTGTCACATCTTGATCACAGCGATGCGGTGCTGTGCTGGGAGTACGTGTGGTATTTGGTTGTCAGAAGGCTTCGCGCGTTGATATAATTTGTTGTATCAAGGGTTAGGTTTGGTAAAGTTAGGTTAGGTTAGGCTGAATCATGTTCGAATAATTTGTTTTGGGCAAGGTGGACGAATTAATTAATTTACAGTCGTCTTGGGGAAAGATAAAACGCACCGAAGACTCGAATAAAGAGAGAATAAAAGTGACCCACAATGCAACACACTCCTCTGTCCAAGTTTTTTTTCTCATGAATTAAGTAGCTTATTAGAGTCAAATTCCTAGATATAGAAGACACTAATACAGATAATTACCAGTATATGAAACATTAGTAGGTAATTAAATAACCACACCGAACTAGATAACTATAGACCATAATAGTTCTGCTAGGGTTAACGAGAGAGTGCTGCCCCTCTCACCAAGAAGCTGCCGCCTGCCGTGAGCCAGGGTCGAACTCGAAAACTTTAGGTCACGAGGCGAGCACTGCACTACAGAGCTACCCAGGACATAATATTAAGTTCAAAGTCCTGATCGTGAGGAGTTATTTAATGGGTCCTCACGTTTTGTTACAGTTGGGTGCCGCGTGACAAGAGGGAAGAGTGCCTTGCAACAATAGTGGTGATGTTGGCTGTGGTGGTGGTGATGGTGGTGGTGGTGACGGTGCATGGTGTTGGTGGTGTTAGTGGTGTTAGTCATGCAACAAAAGGAGTTTCATTTGAACCCTGATTACGTAATGACCTAAAACACGCACACCATCCTAACTAATTAATAGGAAAAAAAAATAGGAAATGAAGAATTCAACAGAACTAGAAAGCAGACTGTTCCCACAAAAGATTGAACTGTAGGAAAAAGAGAAGACCAGTTGTACATCCTAATTCTGGTCAAGCTAATTCACGCTCAGACATACAGACGCAGCACTGCATGAAGGGAAGGGAAAGGAAGGATAGCTGCCGAGGCACGTGATACCAAACTGCTGAAGTACTTAATTCAAGGGAACAGTAATAAGAATAAGAAGGAGGGCGAGGAATTCAAAAGCCTGAAGCATGTGGTGATGATGTTGAGGCGCAGGTACACCATCTCTCTCTCTCTCTCTCTCTCTCTCTCTCTCTCTCTCTCTCTCTCTCTCTCTCTCTCTTTCTCTTTCTCTTTCTCTCTCTCTCTCTCTCTCTCTCTCTCTCTCTCTCTCTCTCTCTCTCTCTCTCTCTCTCTCTCTCTCTCTCTCTCTGTAACCGAGAGAGAGAGAGAGAGAGAGAGAGAGAGAGAGAGAGAGAGAGAGAGAGAGAGAGAGAGAGAGAGAGAGAGAGAGAGAGAGAGAGAGAGAGAGAGAGAGAGACTAACTTTATTTCACGCCACTCACTAATAATGATGATGATGATAATGATCTGTATAATGTCTATGTAATTGATTTAATGAATGAACCAAACGCAAGTGAGATAAATTTTACGTAATAAATACAATAATAGGAAATAATTGAAAAGAACATCTTACATATACACGGGAATCAAGGCTTACTTCATATATCAAGAGACAGAAAGTGAGAGAAATAATGGCAATATGAATGATAACGATAAATCAATGAAACAAAACTATCGGTAAATGGCAACTCGCTAATCCATTCCCCGAAACCCGAACCTAAAGTCTCGAACCGTGAATTTGAAACGGAAGAAGCAAGTCTCTAATCAGTCTCGGTTCTGTGGTGAAGACGTGAAGATCATGGCCGCGGGATTACCAGTGATCGGCACACACACTTAACAAGGCAGTGCATAGCTAGAACCTTCCTTAACGGGACACTATAACTATAGAGGAGGTGTAAGTTAGTGGTAGTGTGTTAGGTGAAGGTTATATCAGCGGGAGTACCAGTGATCTTAACGGCACACACACTTAAACAAGGCAGTGCATAGCTAGAACCTTCCTTAAGGGACACTAGAGGAGGTGTAAGCTAGTGGTAGTGTCATTAGGTGGAGACGTGAGGAAGGTGGGAGTGCACGGGCGTCGAGACATACAAGAGATACAGTTGCTGCAACGACACCCTCTTGAAGGACAACTAGACCATTCCACACTCACTCGAAGGTCTGTTGACTAGTAACTTTTTATCCCTTTTGTATCTTATTGTTGATTCGTGATATGTTTGTGTGTTTGTGTTTGTATTGCTTTTGGTGTTGAAGAAGGAGCATTTTTCTGTTTCTGGTGTTCTCTAGGAGCGGTTTTTTGTGTTTCTGGTGTGGGAGAGGAGTAGTATTTTGTGATTTTGGTGTGGAAGAGGAGCATTTTTGTGTTTCCGGTGTTGCAAAGGAGCAATTTCGAGCTTCTGGCGTTCTTTCGGAGCGGTTTTTGTGCTGATGGTGTTGGGGAAGGAGCGGTTTTATTGCTTGGTAAACGCTCCCGTCTCTCTCTCTCTCTCTCTCTCTCTCTCTCTCTCTCTCTCTCTCTCTCTCTCTCTCTCTCTCTCTCGTCCTTGTGGTTTTGTTTACGATCCAGCGTCAGGGAGGTGGGGACGAGGAGGGGGAAGGCAGCGAGTGGTATTTACGTGGTTAGGATGTAATCACTTCTAACCACACGAAGTATCACTATGTTGTATATCTATATATTATCTTTTTTTTCCCTTTTCTTCTCGCGTCACATGCAAGACAAGACACAGCGCTCAGTTGCAACTAACGCGGAAATGTTAGAGTGTTGAGTTGTCTATATTTATGTTTATTCTGAATTATTATACTTTCTCTTTCTGTATCTTCAACATTCACTGACTGACTCACTCACTCACTCCCTCAATGTACTATAATTACACTCACGCTTACACACTTGCATCTCTTCCTCACCCAATCCACACACACACACACACACACACACACACACACACACACACACTTTCTCACTTTCTCTCTAATCTTCCTTGGCTTGTCCTTGATTTCGTAACTCCTCATTGAAGGTTTTGGAGTGTAAGGATGAAGCAGACTGTTGGGTGACGTGATATTCCTGCTGCTTCGCCTTGTTCTTCCTTAACATGCTTGTGGTCCAGCGCACGTATTGGATAAACTACCACACATACGCACACTGTTTTGACACTATTAGGGATCGAGTGTGTGTGTGTGTGTGGGTATGGGTATGTGTGTGTGTGTGTGTGGGTATGGGTATGTGTGGGTATGT
>JAPQNM010000018.1:22937897-22960397 GCA_029783475.1 Metacarcinus magister
TATCCTCACACTCCTTGTCAAGACACTCATCCCTTCCTCACTCCTTCCCTCTCTCCCTCCCTCCCTCCTTCTTTCCTTCCTTCCCTCCCTCCTTCATTCCTTCCCTCCCTCCCTCCCCCCTTCCTACCTTCCCTCACTCCCTTCTTCCTTCCTTCCTTCCTTCCTTCCTTCCTTCCTTCCTTCCTTCCTTCCTTCCTTCCTTCCCTCCCTCCCTCCCTCCCTCCCTCCCTCCCTCCCTCCCTCCCTGCCTCCCTCCCTCCCACCCTCCCACCCTCACTGTCAACCCACATAACTCCTTCCCTCACTTTTTTTTTTCTATACAAGAGAAGGAAAGCATAAAGGAATGTTACGAAATGATACTCATGATTGCAGACGATGAATTAGGAAAAAATTGTGAATAAGGACGAGGAGAATTTATAGATTGTAATAGAAAAAAGACAGTCACGTGAATGTAGAGTGGCAGGAGTTGGAGTGAGTAGGGGAGTGAGTAGGGGAGTGACTGACTAAGTGAGTAGAGGAGTGAGTCCATTACAGAGTATAAACAAGTGTTAAAAAAAAAAAACGATGAAAAAAACATTACTCTACGTTGTATCTTTTCCAAAACGTCAATGTTCTTATCAGTACTGAAACAAAAATTAAAAGATTTAAATAATTGAAAAACTGTTATGAAACGTTGATTCCTCTAATATAAGAAAAAGTTGTTATAACATCATAACGGTAAAGATAAATGTTATGAAAACCACATCTACGTCCTTGATGTGAATATTCGAAAAAAACTAAACATTTCCTGATTATCACAATACAAACACAAGTTATAGGGTAGGCGGTAGTAGAGTGGCTAGCGTTCGGGCATGCGAACCCGATACCCGCTGGCCACTTTTCTTTGGTATTACCGCCGAGTGGCCAAAGATAACCCAAAATTGCTGCCATACACTGTCCTCAAACGGGATTTGTAATGTTATATGCATTTGTGGCAGTGCAGCAATAGCCTCTCTCGCTCTCTATCAGAGGAAACTTGAGAAAATCGAGGCGTCACTATAAAACATATAAACCTGAGCCATTAACGGGCGGAGGCCGACGATCAAAAAGCCTCCATCAATGCCTACCGGCACCAAAGGTATAAGAAGTAAAAGTGATTCTTGAATACAACACATTGCATAGAAAGAGAGATAAAAATAGAGATAGAGAAAGTGTGAAAAGAAAGTGTGAAGGAGAGAGAAGAAGAAAGACTAGTCCCGTCCACAAGGTGATGCACACACGTCAACACCACAACACCATCACATTGATTACTCTCCCACCACAACCTATAATAATGATGGTGTTATAACGAGCACTTGTACGTGAAATGCGTTACACGTACTTGTGACTGACGTGCACGACGTATTAACCACATGGCTGATGCTCCTTAGGACTTCACGGGACTGGTTCGGGCTTCACGTCGCTGGTTCAGGGTTCACGTCACTGGTTCGGACTTCACGTTACTCTCCTTCAAGGTCAGGTGGAGTAGAGACAAGACTGCACCACATTTAAGCTTCTCTACCTTAGTGATGCAGCAGCACGTGACTTTAAGACCCTAACTGATCGTACCGTGAACATCATCATCATCATCATCATCAGGGAACATCATCATAGTGAGGAGAAGTTCATTATATCGTTACTAATAATACTTCTAAAGGTGTAACATCACGGTGCCTTCTTCAAGTTCACACCACCGTCAGGAGGTTTGAGCGGCTGACGTACGGCTGACAGGCGAGGGACAGTGACAAGACTTTCTCTACCCTACTGGTGAATCAACTCTGGTCTTCAGGATCACGCGCTGGACGAGTGATTGCTAGCCATTACCTTCACGGAATACTTGTTAATGTTTGATCTATGGGTAAGGCTAAAAGGGGACAGTAATTGCTTGGACATTAGTGAAAACTTTGCATCTTGACGTGTGTGTGTGTGCGCGTGTGTGTGTGCATTATATTCTTCACACGCTCTCTACAAAATGTCACACACTTCATCGTTTTTAGGTTACTTGAATATCATTGTGGATCATATATATAATGGTGCGTGTATTGCCCTCCACCTCTTGTCCTCCATCCCTTGCCCTTCATCCCTTGCTCTCCCTCCCTTGCCCTCCAATCCTTGCCCTCCATCCCTTGCCCTTTAACCCTTGCCCTCCATCCCTTGCCCTCCATCCCTTGCCCTCCATCCCGTGCCCAGAATCTAACAAGCTTGAGTGTGCTTGCTTGACACTATACTGTTCTCTCGAGTTTGTCTTCGTTTGGTCTGAAAGCAGCTTGACAAGGAGAGAACAATCAGTCAAATGACCTGCATAATCTTCAGTGCACTATTCAAATGTGATGAATAATAATATAGTAAACTGGATCTACACATAAATAATACAGTAAATTATAACTATTATCGTGTTTTATCAGCGAAATTTGTATTGTTGGTAAAAATGTGTTTGTCTTTATATGAATACCATGGACTGATGGCAGGCAGATGTAAACAAACACTCGCTATGGATGTTGAATCAGTTAGTTAGTTAGGTTAGGTTAGTTGGTTAGGTTACTTAGTGAACCTCTTCTATCAAACTCTTTTTAACAGTAAGAGTATAAAGACCACACCTCACCCACGGTTCTCAGAGTAAGCACCACGGCTGGGATGGTTAATTTACAACTGAACTACCACATCACCCGTCCAACTCTAGGTATCGGAAGGACACTAGACAAATCTTACCTAGTGTAACGCTATCTAGTCACACACTCGAACCCTGGCATCCCGTCACACCATACAGCCAATTTCCACATTATACCAGAGACACGTACCCAACAGACATTAACAGAGGATAAAAGGAAGAATACTCAGGGAGGAAGATTATGCAGATTACAGTAAGTTATTTAGTCACTCAGTCAGTCGATCCTTGATATTAACACTGCAACACGAAGCTAAAAATACAATACCTGGTGACTGCTTGGTTTTTTTAAGGGTGTGTGTGAGCGGCTTTGACTAGTGTGGTCTCCAGTGTGATTTGATTTAACGTAGAGTGAACACTGAGGCCCAAGGAAGGAAGGAAGGGAGGGAGTCTGTCAGTCTGTCTGGTCAAGTCTGTCTGTCTGTCTGTTAGTCTGTCTGGTCAAATCTTGTTTGTATCTAATCAGGAGAGAGAAAGTACTTCATAGTCAGTCAGTCAGTCAGTCAGTCAGTCAGTCAGTCAGTCTGTCTATCTGTCTGTCTGGTTAAATATGTTTGCCTGTCTGATCAAGTCGTGTATCTATCTAATCAGGAAATAAAATGCGTCGATAAGAAAAAAAAAAAAGTTTAGATTTCTGATAAGATGTTGAATCTTATAAAATCACTATAAAAAGTCATTATAATAATACAGGATTTTCAATTTACCTACGAACTCACGTGATATTTATTAAATTTGTATTAACGGAAGTCTATCAACGTCACCGTGATAATATACGTGGACGAAGACGGAAAAGAGGGATGGATACTCTCAGCGGCTACTTCAAGGTCGCTGTAATCTGTTGCCCCTGAAACACACCGGGAAGGGTTTGGAGGAACGGAAAAACCACTAACTCTTGCATCAGAAACTATTATATGAAAGTAAACACGAATAGGAAGGAAGCGATGAGAAAGCACACACACAGACACACACACACACACACACACACACACACACACACACACACACACACACACACACACACACATAAAGAGAGAGAGAGAGAGAGAGAGAGAGAGAGAGAGAGAGAGAGAGAGAGAGAGAGAGAGAGAGAGAGAGAGAGAGAGAGAGAGAGAGAGAGAGAGAGAGAGAGAGAGAGAGTGTGAGAGAGAGTAAGAGAGAGAGAGAGAGAGTGAGTGTGAGTGTGTGTGTGTGTATAACATAACATAACATAACATAGCATATCACTAACAATACTCCACCTATTCGTTATCTATAAGATTGATGATAAGTTAATTGCCTTGGTTATCTTTACCGTAGTTGTAATTTGCTCCTGCCGTCACACGCTCACTCGATAAAAGAGAAGAGAGATATAAGACACCGCCTTTGATCACATTTTGTACCCAAGACTCGATAGTAACGTCCACACAAGGAAGGAGGAAGAAGAGGAAGCGATCGAGAAATTTGATGCTGATGAATTATTCCTCTTAATTGTGTGTGTGTGTGTGTGTGTGTGTGTGTGTGTGTGTGTGTGTGTGTGTGTGTGTGTGTGTGTGTGTGTTGTCTCTTCAGCCGCTGTTTTTGCGGTAACTTCAACAACTACAATGTTATTCTAATCTATAAAGCAAGGAAGCAGGAGAACACGAGCGAATGGAAGAGGGTGTGGAAAAGTTATAAAAGAAGAAGAATAGAGAAGAAAATACTGTTCCTTAATGAATAACAAAAGGAGAAGGAAGGAGGAGGACGAGAAGAAGTTCATATACATGCAAAAAATATACAAGAGAAGAAAAAGAAACTATTAAAAAAAAAGGAGAAGGAAGGAGAAGGAAGAGAGGTTCATATACAAACACCACCAATAAAAAAAATGTACTTACGTCATAATTATTGTCTTCATTGCTAGTGAAGGAGTAAGGAAAGTTGGGTAGGATGGTCCAGCGCTGTTTCTGCATCACAAGTCGTCTCATTGTAACTACACTATTCCCGATAACTTAATATAGAAACACAACACTAAAACACAGACACACACAAACAAAAAGTAAACCATTTGATGCTACAAAAAAAAAACCACTTAAACAAAACTCTTCTTTTCACTGGGAAGGTGATATTCGATTTAACGGACACACAATGTTTGATTCAGCGGACAGACACACCTCACTCTGGTCTGCTCTGAACCTTACAGGACCATGTTTATCCCTGTTAAAAGGCGCCCACACCGTCTTAAGGCCCCACTATAGTGTCGTCACGGGATCATTACTAGCAGAATATCGTCCCCATTCTGTGGCAGCACTGAATATGTTATTTTTGCGAGGATTATAGAAGATAAATAGCGATTAGGTGATTATCCTTCTTTCTTTCTTTCTTGCTCTCTCTTTGTCTCTTGATTTTTTCTGATTCTCTCCGATTCTCTGATTTTTTCTCTTTCTTTCGCTCGTTCTTTGTTCATGTAAGAGTATGTAGGCATGTATGTTGTATTATGTACATTTTGTATAGATGTATTCAGTGCAATTAGATAGGTTGATGATGATGGTTATGTATGTATGTAAGTATATATGTATGTATGTATGAATTAATGTAATATACATACATACATACAGCTAGACAGTTAAATACAAAATACTCATTCAGGAAAGTAAATAATGAAGGAATTGAATGAATTAACCTTTCCTAATCGTGCTTAGACATAAAGGTGCTGACAATAAGGTCCTGACATAAAAGTCCTACCATAATGGTCCTGTACATTAAGGTCCTGACATTAAGGTCCTGACATTAAGGTCCTGACATTAAGGTCCTGACATTAAGGTCCTGACATTAAGGTCCTGACATTAAGGTCCTGACATTAAGGTCCTGACATTAAGGTCCTGACATTAAGGTCCTGACATTAAGGTCCTGACATTAAGGTCCTGACATTAAGGTCCTGACATAAAGGTTTTGACATAAAGGTCCTAACAAAAAGGTCCTAACAAAAAGGTCTAAATATAAAAGTCTTAAAATATAAATCCTCGCTCACGCATCTCAGTCTCAGATGAGCATCGTAATAAAAAGACTAACAGGAAGATTAAGACCAAACAAAACACACACGAAACTTACGCAACACGCATTTCAAGTAAACAAAACAGATATGAAACTTAAGCAATCCGCAATAGACAATATCATCCATTCATGTCCCCTCACGACCTGAAGAATACCACCAGACTGGCTCCTACAGTTTTAAATTAACTAGATTTTGATCATTTATAGGGTATAGCGTATAATTTTTTTATTATCATCTGTAGTGTGTAGCGTAGAATTTCCATATTTATATTGTGTATTTTCACGTTAAGTAATAGCGGAAGGAATGACTAAATTGGGGGAACATTGCTAAGAGAACATTTAGTATATATTAGTATTACTTATAGCGAGTCAGTAATTATAAGAAAATATTATACGTCCAATCTATACTAAAAGTCACATTTGATTGTATATATACCTTGTATAATCAATTAATTGACAGTCACGTGAGATAGGTCGAAGGTATGAATGGAAGATAAGATAGTGAGGCTTCGAGGAAAGGTAGGAGGGAGGAAGGGAGGGAGGAAGAGGTACTTACCAGAACAAAGCTTAATGGATGAGCAGGCGTGGGTGTGGGCTTGGTGGCGCGTGTAGTGGGCGTGGCAGTAGCAGGTAACAACTTGATGATAATACTTGAAGGTAATACTTGAAGGATGGAGTCTTAGAGTATCAATGAACTCATAAAACTCATGTACTAAGACGTGTTTGAGGTATCAGTAAGACTAGAAACACTCAAACTCTAGTCGTCAGAGTGTAAGAGGAAGATGAAGGTGATTCGTGGCACTGTTCAGTCAAGAGAATTGGTGAGGCAGCATGACATAACTCTTGCCTCTGCTGTCGGTCCTCTCTGACTGGCGCGCCCCTCCTCTGCGCCTTGTATATATAACACTTGGTGGTCGCCCTCACTGTGGTCACCAGCGGCGTCACGTGTCATCCTATTTTGTAACCACTGATGCCTCGATGATCGTGACGAACTGAACGCGATTTTGAGCTCTTCAAGTAGATTTATATACTATCACATAAATTGGTAACTTGGAAAAGGAATTTATTGATTATTCTTTAGTTAGTTACACCAATGAGGTTAGTGTTATGTATACCCAAGGCCTGATTCTGTATGTCGCTGCGCTGGCTGGCACGAGGACGGCACGAGTAGCAGGGGACGCGGGAACAGCACGCGATACACTGAATTTGTACTGATAAACTTTTCACCATTGTGACTCAATCTTCTCCCACGTGACAAGGGCGTGGGCGAGGCAGTGCGTTGTCTGATTAGGACTAGGAGGAAGATTGTGGCTGGTAAGAATTGACGTGTTCAATTGTATTCGCAAAAAATAAAAGACAAACAATGCAAGGTAGAAGAGAAGCGTTGTGTTATGAAAAGTTGTAGCATTTTATTATTTTTTTTTTTTATTTATTTTTTTTTTAGTTTCCGTGAGAATGTTGTAAATACGTTCCTGTCAATATTGTGATTGTTATTTTTTTATTTTATTTTTTCTATTTATTTCCTAGTGTGTGTGTGTGTGTGTGTGTGTGTGTGTGTGTGTGTGTGTGTGTGTGTGTGTGTGTGTGTGTGTGTGTGTGTGTGTGTGTGTGTGTGGAGGCTTCCTTTGAAATACTAACACACTACCTCCAATAGTGATAAAGTTTCTGTAAATAGATTCATACATAATTACCTTGTTCAGTAGTTAAGGTAGTATTCGCTATCTCTTGTTTGGTTCCCAGTCAGAGTTACACAACCTAACCAAACATTACTCTCCTTTCCTTCTCTCTAATCCTTGAGCTTAACCACTGTCAAGGTGTTCATCTTCCCTTACATATTAACCCATTTCAAGATTTGGTTAAATTATAAGTACTTACGATTATACTTGAAGCTGGAACGAAAAAAAAATTAGCTTAGTTATTTTATATTTATTCAAGTTCCTAGTGGTTGATGATTTCGTAGGAATTTTCAAGTATTTATTTATGTTTAACCTAATCAATAGGATCACATTGAACACGTAGGGATAAATATAAGGACAGGGTAAGGGATTAATTAACTAATGTGTGTTTCAACTCCAAGTCTATTCAATTCAGTCCATTAATAAGAGTTGGAAAGGAAACTTGAGGAAGGGAAACTGCAATAATGTGGATAAGAATCACAAATGTCACAACGCTCACGAACTCTTAACCAAACACAAGATGGAAGTACTGAGAGACAGAGATGAGCACCGTGGCAAAGCGTAGTTTAACATGTAAGCACCTCGCTACGTAAATATTTTAGCTACCCTCGTCAGTATTTTCTTTTCTTTGAATTTTCTAAACTTGAGAGAACATTAGTAGTAGTATGGAAAACTAAGGGACTTTTTTAAGTCTTGTAAGTCACCAGTCAGTGAGGGAAGGTAGGCAAGGGGGAAGGAAGGTCACCTTATGTCCACGTTTCCCCTTTAATGACCTCGCGGCTGTGGTAACACTGCTCTCACTTAAACGATTGTGTCACTAACTTGAATAAAATTATAATATTTTACACCATCCAGTACAGAGGAAGAACAGACAGCAGCCCTTCTGGACCTAACGAGGGTGTCTACGTTTTAGTATAATAACCAGACGTTATATTATCAGCATTGACAGCATAACTACCTAACAAAGGATGGTAGCTTCCTATTCAACCTCATTAATGAACTTACCTTCTCCCCCCCCCTTCCCCCCAAGCGAATAACACTTTAAGACTAAATGACAATGAACATTCCTTAGTTATTCTCCTTCGGTGTTGTCTATGATACTGTAATTACTGTTTTAATGTGGATGCGAGATGATCAAAGGGAATGAAGGGATGGTGGTACTGGGTAAACAGAAGCTGACTTGAGGAGAATGACTAGCCTTTAGCAGACTTCTTATCACGTCCTGTGTAGCTTAAACCTGAGTCTATCTATTATATTATACATTATATATATATGAAGGTCACCAAGCGAAATGGTGCTTCATGAGAATACCCTCCACCCCCACCTCTTTCCTTCCCCTCTCACTCTCACCTCACCTCACCTCACCTTTTAATTTGGTGTGGCCAGCAAGTGACTTTATTCAATCAAGGTTAACGGCAAGTAGATCGTATTTGACAAGCTGTAATAAAATTTTATTGTATTATTATTACACGATTCATTTGTTGTCAACCTTGGTTTTATGTTATTTTTATTTTGTATTTTTATATTGATAGTTCTTTTTTTTCTTTTTTTTTTAGTGTTCACAAGTTTCGATCAATGTATTTTTTTATTTATTTTTTTTATTATTATTTCCTCGCATTCCCATCATTTTCTCTCGATAGATAGACATTCTTTTCCGTGTCCTTGAGTGAGTACAATATTTTCTTTGAGTTATATTTTCCTGCCCGTTTATAAACATTTTTCATACCTTTTATTTTTCCTCCTGATGATAATATTGCGCATTCCGTTCCTCAATACTTTTATGGCTTCGTCTCTTGTCTTATAAGTTAGCTTGACACATTTTTCCTTCATTTCCTTCTTCAGTTGGTCAATCGTCTGGTTCTAGTTTTCTTCCCTCGTCTGTGAATCTATTTCTTTCTTATAGTTTTAGTTTTCCTACTTTGTATTCTTCTTTTTCTTATTTTGTTAGCGGTGACGAAGGAAGGAGAGAGGGAGAGGGAGAGAGAAGGAGAGAGAAGGAGAAGTGTGCGTGTCTTACACTCTTGACAAGGAGTGTGAGAATAGAATTAACGACCTAATTGAGTCTTCATGGAAAAGATTTGCTAATAGAGGATGTGATGACTTTCTCTCTCTCGCTCTCTCTCTCTCTCTCTCTCTCTCTCTCTCTCTCTCTCTCTCTCTCTCTCTCTCTCTCTCTCTCTCTCTCTCTCTCTCTCTCTCTCTCATTTATATTTAATAGATACATGTTTTAATTTTAAAGCATTCCAATAACTTTTATATATCCTTCTGTTCATGTTACAAGTGTTCTGATTGTGTTAAACAGGATATACTAACCTTGAAACCATTTTTTTTTTTCCATAACGTACGTGTTCCGATTGGTGTAGCATTACTTTTAATACAGCAGCCTTGAGCGTCTTGCACACGCCAGCGAAACATTAAAGTCACCTTTTCAACGTCAAATCAGCGGCGGCACAGCGGGAATAAGCATCTCCAAACTACGTCACGGTTTGTTAACGCAGCAGATTCTTGGAGGTTAGTTAGGCAGCGGCGGCACAGCGGGAATAAGCATCTCCAAACTGCGTCCCGGTTGGTTAACGCGCAGATTCTTGGATGTTAGTGAAGGAGAGAAGTTAAAAGCAAGTGTGTAGGTAATTGATATTAGGTCCATATTAATAGTTGTTTAATATCATTCCTCATCCATCCGAAACTGGGAAAAGAGAATGAAAACATGCACAAAATTGATAAAAAAAAACTAAAATTGTACATGAGTTAATTCTTAAGTAGAAAAAGATTATATAGCTTATAAATTATAATGAATTGATTGTAAAGTATATAACGAGGATTAAAACATGAATACTTTATCGTAAGGAACCTTTCGTTCATCTGTGTGTATAAACAATGAATAACTTTATCTCGCTTCCTCTTGAGTGAGTGTACGAGGAACTAGAGTGGCGGCGGCTGACACCTTGACACAATGACACAGTGACACACACTCCTACTGGTAACACAACACGATAAAAGAAAGAAAAAAAGATAACGTAATATTTTACCACACGAAGTAAAAATTGATAGGAAATTTAGATACTTGTTCTACTTCTCTTCCTCTTACCTGCTTTCTCTCTCTATTCGCTCTCTCCTTCTCTCTCTTGCTCCCTCCCTCTCATCCTTTTCTCTTTTTACCTTCCTACTTATCTCTTTGCCTCGACCTTCCAACCACTGATTTGATTTGATTTGATAATTGCACTAAAGCACCAGACAATACTAGGTTAACATTATAGCAGGATTGTATAGGATCTAAAATACATTAATGACTACGGACTCGCGCGCGCGCGCACGCACGCGCGCACACACACACACACACACACACACACACACACACACACACACACACACACACACACACACACACACACACACACACACACACACACACACACACACACACACACACACACACACACACACACACACACACCACACACACACACACACACACACACACACACACACCACACACACACACACACACACACACACACACACACACACCACACACACACACACACACACACACACACACACACACACACACACACACACACACACACACACACCACACACACACACACACACACACACACACACCACACACACACACACACACACACACACACACACACACACACACACACACACACACACACACACACACACACACACACACACACACACACACACACACACACACACACACACACACACACACACACACCACACACACACACACACACACACACACACACACCACACACACACACACACACACACACACACACACACACACACACACACACACACACACACACACACCACACACACACACACACACACACACACACAACACACACACACACACACACACACACACACACACACACACACACACACACACACACACACACACACACACACACACACACACACACACACACACCACACACACACACACCACACACACACACACACACACACACACACACACACACACACACACACCACACACACACACACACACACACACACACACACACACACACACACACACACACACACACACACACCACACACACACACACACACACACACACACACACACACACACACACACACACACACACACACACACACACACACACCACACACACACACACACACACACACACACACACACACACACACACACACACACACACACACACACACACACACACACACACACACACACACACACACACACACACACACACACACACACACACACCAATGGACGTGTGCCAAAGACAAGCGTTATCATGCAATCCTCCAAGACTTAAAAGAGAACACAAAACCACACATAAACTAAACCTAAGAGAGACGCGGGAGGATTCACCAACACAAGAATACAATTACATAACAAAATCACGTTTGGAAAAGAAAAGAAAGTGATGTGAATCCACAACTCAGCAAGTGACGGTGACAGAACAGAAAATAGAAATAAGAGTGACAGACTTACACAATTGCATCACAGGTGAAGCTTATATACCTATTGAAGCTTACCTATTGAAAGGTGACCTTAACACAATTATAAAACCAGAAGCTGATGATGTAACAATATAGGAACCTCACCTTACAGAATCTCACCACACGGAACCTCACCTAACTATCATAGGTCATCGTGAAGGTCAGGTCAAAGTCAAACTATTAAAAAAGTGTCACTGGTGTTGTGTTGTAAGTCTGTTACCACAAGATTACTACACAAGGTTGATACGTGATCACAACAAACAATTTACAACGGTAATTCTGGTATTGTTATCACACCACAACGATGACTAGTAATAATAACGATAATGATAATAATAATAGTAATAATAATAATAATAATAATAAGTGGGTTGTGGAAAGAGAAACACAGTGTATACTGAGGTTTTTTTTATTCCTGACCGGTTTCACTCACAGCTTCTTCAGAGGATTGACCTCCTCACGGCAACTCCTGACCTTATATGCTGGGTTGGTTTGTGTGTTCGTGTATGTGTGTGTGTGTGTGTGTGTGTGTGTGTGTGTGTGTGTGTGTGTGTGTGTGTGTGTGTGTGTGTGTGTGTGTGTGTGTGGACATGAGATATAGGGTGGTGTATTAATATTGGTGACAATTATTTGATTGTAATTATGATGACAACAATAGTAATGAGCACAACATGGATATACGAATATGAGGCAAGACATGTGATGTGATCGGATTAAATAGACAGAACGCACAGGTGTGGTCAATAGGTATGTTGTACGGTGAATTTTACCAGAGTCAAATATCACATGTCTTGCCTCATATTCGTATATCCATGTTATGCTCATTACTATTGTTGTCATCATTATAAACTTTATATAATTACAATCAAATAATTGTCACCAATATTAATACACCACCCTATATCTCATGTCCACACACACACACACACACACACACACACACACACACACACACACACACACACACACACACGAACACACAAACCAACCCAGCATATAAGGTCAGGAGTTGCCGTGAGGAGGTCAGTCCTCTGAAGAAGCTGTGAGCGAAACCGGTCAGGAATAAAACACCTTAGTATACACTGTGTTTCTCTTTCCACAACCCACAACTGTCAAGATGTCTATACAATAATAATAAGGTGTAAGGCTGACCTCATGCTGGTGGTGGTGGTGGTGGTGGTGCTGGACTAATAGTAGTAGTAGTAGTAGTAGTAGTAGTAGTAGTAATAGGTTAGGTTAGGTTAGGTTAGGTGCTGGTGCTGATGCTGGAGTAATAGTAGTAGTAGTAGTAGTAGTAGTAGTAGTAGTAGTAGTAGTAGTAGTAGTAGTAGTAGTAGTAGGTTAGGTTAGGTTAGGTTAGGTTAGGTGCTGGTCTACACTGATATATACTCCCGTCATTCAAGTATAACAACGACCCTCACGACCACCACTACACACAGGCAGCGACGACCTTCCCACGCGAACATTGTAACAAAACCTTCATTCATTCATAAAGAGATACATTCACTCCCAGTACAAGAACGTGTAGTGAACCTGTCTGTCCTTCCTACCCATTCGTAGCCTAAAGACGCTTAAAGAACCATTGGCATGAAAAGGTGAGGGAAGACTAATGCATAGAAAAAACACTAATACTAATGATGCAAAGAGTGAATTTTTATATTAATGTAACGAGGGATACGATTAGGTAAGGCGAAGGAAGGCAGACAGGGAAGGAAGGAGTAAGTCAGTATGTCAGTCAGTTAATCTGGAAGGTAGGTAGGTAAGGAGTCAGTCAGTCAGTCAGTCAAGCAGGAAAGGCAGGAGTTCAAGGTCTTGCCAACCCTCCCCCGCCAGGCTGATCAGTATTATAAAGAAGCATTACTCCGCAGTAAATGTGACTCGTGTGTCTATTGAACTTGACCTCCAAATAAAACGCTGCATCAGTTTAACAAGGAATGGCGCACCAGCTGGGCAGTCGAAGCGAGGAAATTACAATGAAAAATGAAAACTGAACCGTGAATTATTAGTATAGTCCCCGTCGCTTAGTAATTATCGAAGGTCCTGAGATCTATAATGACACAAACGCCACTCATAACAAAAGAGGGAAAAACTTGAAGAAAAAAACAATCCACCAGTATATATAGATTTTTTTAGCCAATGTAAAAAAAAAAAGAAAGAAAATGTTTACTAGTGTTGGTTCGTAATTAATAAAGATATCGAACCCGGGTTTGTTATATTTGCAGCCATGACCTCTACTTCTATTGCCAATTTTGATACTCGTGCAAGGTGTTAAAAAAACTCTACTATTATTTTCCCATTTTTTCAGTATAATTTTTTTCTTCCGTTATGAATAAGTATAATTTAACTGTGGGAAAGAACATGAGACTGTTTATCAGCCTTTATCATGGTTATAGTCGTAGTAGTAGTAGTAGTAGTAGTAGTAGTAATAGAAATAGTAGTAGTAATAGAAATAGTAGTAGTAGTAGTAGTAGTAGTAGTAGTAGTAGTAATAATAGTAGTAGTAGTAGTAGTAACATTATGAACCTATATATTTTCTACCAATATACTATACATTGACAAAATTCGTTCTTTCAAATATGAAAAACATTATCGTAGTTATTCTATTATTATTATTTTCCTTGGATAGCGACAGGTGAAGTTTTTAAAATATAGAAAAAAATCCGTTCACTGACACTTATAAACACACACATGAAAATTCAAAACGGAGAATAAATAAACGGTGTTAGTAATTCCTGAAGTGTTTATTGATAACGTGGAGGAGGAAAGCTGTGACGATTTCTAACGTTTAGTGAATAATATAATATGCAGCTAGACTTTGGTTCTTCTAATACATTTTGTTTAGTCGCAGCGAGAAAATTGGCGCCACTTGAAGGCAATAAATTTATCAATGCATAGTTTTCCTTGTCCAGAAAATCGACAAGGAAGACAAAAACACCTTAATCATGAATATTAGTATATGTAGTATTACGTGAGATCACATGAAAGGTAAAGAACACGTGTGATGGAAGGTTTGTATCACTGAGAGGCATGACGGAGAGGACAGGACAGGACGTGACGCATTGATGATAGAATGAAAGGTAACGAGTACAAGAACGGATGAAATACAGTGGAAATGTAATGATATGAAGTGTAATTACGTGAGTGTTATTAGGAAGTGTTTTTAAGATGGATATAGTAAGTAGAAAGGAAAGAAGAATATGGTAGCGTGTGTGTGTGTGTGTGTGTGTGTGTGTGTGTGTGTGTGTGTGTGTGTGTGTGTGTGTGTGTGTGTGAATGTTTAATCAAAAATTCTTCAAAGTTGTATACAGTTCTGGGTTTGTTGACGTGATCGAACCAAAAAAAAAAATGAATAAATAAATAAATAAATAAATAAATAAATAAATAATAATAAAAAAGTATCTACATCCACTTGTCTGTTTTTAGTTTTTATCAATAGTTTCCTGCTGTTAATCAAGAGAATCAAACTACATTAAAAAAAATCACTTCAGAGTACCCTCAAACTACCTCTTTATACAGTTAACAATTCATTCATGTTAACTACCACTCACGTAATCTAACTACATGCATATACACACGTACACTTACTACATGCATATACACACGTACACTTATCTATTTCAATGTTTATCACCAGTCAGTGCGCATCAACAGGAGCCTTGTGTGGAGGTGACAAGGTTAAACTACATGGTGCGTCTTAACCTCTAGATAATCATTGGCATCACTGTCAAGACACGATGCTATTTATCCAGCAAAGAGAAGGACGAAGCCAGATAAAGGAAGGATCAGTATTATATTATTACTCAATGTGTGTTGAGCTCAGACTGCGAGGCGAGGCGAGGCAAGGCGAGGGAGCTCATGAAGTGTTATACGACTGATCCTCATTTGTTTTGGCACGGAGGAAGGAAGGAAGGAAGGAAGGAAGGAAGACGTAATATAAGTATTGGGAAGAAGGGAGTCGTGGGCAGTATATGACATTTTGGCGCGAAAAATTTATTAACACTTTTGGGCATTTTTTGTACAATAAATACAATTAAATAATGAATAACAATAAAGAGTTGAATAATACATGATGCCCCGGGCGTGGGAATGGCATTTTATCATCATTATCATCACCATCATCACCATTACCATCTGTTTTCATCATTTTCATATTTACTTTCACGCTCACCAGGCACTTTCCCATCCCACACTAACCACTGTTCACTCATCATCATCATCATCATCATTATCATCACCACCATTAGCAGCAGCACCAAACTCATCCTCATAACGTAATTTCAAACTTTATTCAAATCCCCATCTTCTACTTCATCACCATTTTCACCACGTCACGAAAACACTAACAGTAAAAACGTAACTAGTGGTCTTAAAAAAAAGTTTTATAGTTTTCCTTTTTCATAGCTTTTCCATTTTCTATTGCTTCCACCTCGCTTACTTCTCTTCTTATCCTTAGCGCTGTCTACTCTTTCTCTCTCCTTCATAAGTCCTTCTTCTCCTTGTCTCATCTCTTCGTCTTCACCCTTAGTGCAGCATTTCAATAGAAGGCATCCAGGAAGGCTATGACGGGGCGGTACACCATCTCGTTAGCGTTCTCTGCCCACATGAAGTCTAAGTGATTGTAATCTGCTTCTACGCGATGGTTCAGCGCTACTTGGGGAAGCTCCGATGCTGTCTGAGCCACGTCCTGGAAGGGAGAGAAGAGAGAGGGATAAGGAAGGAGGGTGTGATAGTTGTAAGGTTTATCTGGTTATAGCATCACTAGGTTAAGATGAGAGCTAGAAGAGAAGAGAACTATTCCTTATGTTTCTCAGCCACTGCCTCTCGTGTTATAAAAGCTTATGTCTTTATTTTACCAGTATACACGTCTATTTTCCTTTGTCTAGTGATAAGCAGCTGTGAGTTCTTATTCACATACGAACTAAGTAAAGATTCAGTGTGCTGGACTTTAGACATTATTACGTGTTGAGGGAAATATGGAAACAAAGGCTAGTTTAAGGTTAGGTAATAGTTACGTTGTATTTTAAATGGAGTAATGTAGTAAGATTATTAACTAAATGCAGTGAAAGAGAATATAAACTCACTTCTTTATAAAGGCTAAAAGGAAAAGGATTGGACCAAGAACCGGTAATAATGAAGAGAAAGTTAATAACAGAGAAAAAAGAATAACATGACTTGAATTGAACTGGAAATATACAATTGTTTAATGTTAATCATGATAGGTTAGGTTAGGTTAGATGATGATGATGATTATGATGATGATGATGATGATGATGATGATGATGATGATGATAGTGGTGTTGCAAACGATACCCAAACTTTCTTATTATTATTATCGTATTTTGAGTGTAAATTCCGTAATTCATAACATTGACTCTTTATATATAGTGTGTATTTACGTAGACTATCACCTCTTAGCATCTTCCCTTACTCTCTCCCAACACTCACACACACACGCACACACTACTCCCCCCATACACACACGCTAATCCCCCCCCACCCCCCACCACACACACACTAACTCTCCCACACACTCTGACGTACCAAAGGGGACGCCAGATAATCATTACTAGACCAAAACAGAGCCACGGGAACTTGAACTTTGTCGAGGGAGAAGTCAGGCGGCGTTACTTGTCCGTACTCCTTATAGTTCCTCGCTGGACCGTAGTTATAGGCTTGAAACTTGCCTGAGAGAAGATAAAAAAGAGAGGAGTTAGTGGGAGGAAATGGACCGTAGTTATAGGCTTGAAACTTGAAACTTGCCTGAGAGAATATAAAAAAAAGAGGAGTTAGTGGGAGGAAATGGACCGTAGTTATAGGCTTGAAACTTGCCTGAGAGAAGATAAAAAAAAGAGGAGTTAGTGGGAGGAAATGGACCGTAGTTATAGGCTTGAAACTTGCCTGAGAGAAGAGAAAAGAGATAAGAGATAAGGGGGAGGAAATGGACCGTAGTTATAGGCTGAAACTTGCCTGAGAGAAGAGAAAGAGAAAGGGGTAGAGGGAAGGAAATAACAGATAACGGTACTCTTGCTTGCAAAGGCTGGGAAATGAGGTGAAAGGAAGGAAGGAAAAGGAAGATACATTGTAAAAGTGGAAATATAAAATAGATAAAATCAGCTCAGAGGAATTTAGAGATTTTAAATGTGGAAAGGAAAAGTGAAGATGATACAGCAAATTATAGAAAAAGATTTTAGACAAGAGAAATGAAGTGGAAAACTGAAATTCAATGATGAAATGTGGAAAAAGAGAAAGGAAAGAAGGTGAAAGTGAAATATAAAAAAAAAAAACGTTATAAGAAAAAATATATATTAGCAGACAATGAGGATAATCTTTGAAACACAGAAAATAAATATTGAGGTCTTACGAGATACTAAACTATAAAATAAAAATAATAAGAAATAGGTAGGAAAAAATAATAATAAAAAAAGTTTTATTCTATGCCTGGAAAGCAATGTCATGTGAGAAAGAAAACGGAGAAGGAAGTGACGGTAAAGAAAACGGTGAGAGGGGAAAAAAATAACAGAATATGGAGAAAATTAAACATGAGAGAAAGAGAAAAAAATCCACAAACACATCCAAATACACATTCTCTCTCTCTCTCTTCTCTCTCTCTCTCTCTCTCTCTCTCTCTCTCTCTCTCTCTCTCTCTCTCTCTCTCTCTCTCTCACACACACACACGCACACACACACACACACACCACACACACAACACACACACACACACACACACACACACACACACACACACACACACACACACACACACACACACACACACACACACACACACACACACACTCACGGCTGGCGTGGAGCTGCAGGAGGTGCATGAAGGCCTTGTATCCCGCCCCGGCAGGATAGTGGGCCAGGATGACAGGCAAGTACTCCTGAGGGTGGAGGAGAGGGAGGGCGTGAGGCTGGGAGGGAGTGGAGGGAGTGGGAGGGAAGGAAGACAGGGAGTGTGGGAGGGAGGGAAGGTAGGGGAGGGAGAGTGGAAGGGAAGGAAGGTAGTATGGGGGAGTGTGAGAGGGAAGGATGGCAGGGAGTGTTGGTGTAGGGAGTGTAGGGGAGTGTTTTGGAGTGTGGGAGGAAGGCAGGGAGTGTGAGGGAGTGTTGGAAGAAGTGAGGGAGGGAAGGAAGGCAGGGAGTATAAGAAAGTGTTAAGGGAAATGTAGGAGGAAGTGTGGAATAAGTGTTATAAGGGAAAATGGGAGGGCAAGGAGAGAGGCAAGGAAGGGAAGGGAAGGGAAGAAACAGTGAGGGCTTAACTACACTCAAGGTCATACAAAGAACACGGGACTCCCACCTTGAGGAGCACCAAATCAAGGCTGTGTTTATATCTTGCAAATTCTAAGTCAAGTCCAGATTATAAAACTTGAACCAAAACATACATTACATTACTCTCCCTCTTATTAGAACAGTCATACCGGACCATTATCTAAAGTACAAGTTTTTTTTTCCCATCCACGCACTGAGAAGCCGTCGCGGAGAAAGTGGATTTATGTTTTGTCTGTGTGTGTGTGTGTGTGTGTGTGTGTGTGTGTGTGTGTGTGTGTGTGTGTGTGTGTGTGTGTGTGTGTGTGTGTGTGTGTGTGTGTGTGTGTGTGTGTCTGTCTATCACTTTCGTTAGTGTACAGGTTGTGTGAAAGGTCAAGGTGAAGGTGAAGGTGGAAGGTGTGTACGTACGTGTGTATGTGTTTGTTCTTGAGTGTGATGTTAATGTTAGTTTCTAAGCTTCTTTTCACGCTGGAATGTTTCAAAACTCTGCTCGTGGCTGTAAGGATTAGTAAGTTTGTGTAAATACCAGACAAAAAGGTGATAAAAAGGTTATATTTCATGGTATTTAGTTGTCTAGACTCAAAGAATTTTGTAAATACTTTCAATACATATTAAGAAAGCATTGATGTATTCTTTGTTATTATCATTGACTAGTTTTCTTCGCTTCATAAATAGTTTTATCTTTTACCCATGGCGCCGGTAGGCTTCAGGGAGACCTTAGATGGTTGGCCTCCGCCCGTTAGTAGCGCGGGTTAGATTTTTTAAGTGACGCCTTGTTTCTTCTTATTGATAGGCTCATGCTGCCAGCGGAAGCTCCTCGCGCATATAACGTTGCAGTCCCGGCGAGGATGGTGTTATGGCAGCATGTGGGTGATCTTAGGCCACTCGGCGGTAGTAACGAAGAAAAGTGGCCAGCCCATGCCGAGGCTCGAACGCGGGACCCTGAGCTGGTATGCCCGACCGCTAGCCACTAGACCACCGCCACAGATGGATAGTTACAACAATACAAGCGGCTCTCGTGCGTCTCGTCTCGTCTCTCACCCTGATCAGAAATGCAACACTCACTCACTCACTCACTCACTCACTCACTCACTCACTCACTCACTCACTCACTCGCTCCAATCTCACTGCAATCCTACTTTCACATCGGATCAAACTAGAGGAACCAGTTGATCGAGTGTCTGAAGAACAAACAATGAACCTTTTAAGAGAACAATGAAACTTGCTTGTAATACGCACTAAACACACACACACACACACACACACACACACACACACACACACACACACACACACACACACACACACACACACACACACTCTCACCTTGTCCACGTAGCCCTGGTTGAATCCGTTCTGGAAGTTTATATTGAAGATGCAGATCGGCTGTGTGATGGAGTACCGGCCGCATAGTAGAGCCTTCAAGGGCGCCTGTCTCTCCGGCACCAGCGGGAATAACTCTAGTAGATGCGACCTCTCCAATAACCGCTGCAGGAGTGTACTTACAATCATTATTATTATTATTTTATTTTATTTTATTTTATTTATTTATTTTTTTTTGTGTGTGTGTGTGTTACTTAATGATACTCCCTTTAAGTGTTGTGTTTTCTTTACGTATTTTTGTTTTGTTTAATTTTCTTCATCATTTGTCTCGTGTCCAGTTTTATTTTTTCTCGTTTCATTACGTTTTGATATATGTTTATTTATTATCCTCCTCTTCCTCCGCCACTTTTTCTTTCCTTTTATTCTATTCTCTCTCTCTCTCTCTCTCTCTCTCTCTCTCTCTCTCTCTCTCTCTCTCTCTCTCTCTCTCTCTCTCTCTCTCTCTCTCTCTCTCTCTCTCTCTCTCTCTCTCTCACGTCCTTAGTCTCTCTTAAATTGGTCACTGCTGTCACTATCACCCTTACCTTTCCCTTACTTGCTGTCCTCCTCCTCCTCCTCCTCCTCCTCCTCCTCCCTCCTCCTCCTCCTCCTCATCATCATCATTTTTTGCAGTCCACACATCACTTCACCCTATTATTTCATCCCCATCGACGTCCCTTTGTCCTCCTCCTCCTCCTCCTCCTCCCTCCTCCCTCCTCCTCCTCCTCCTCCCTCCTCCTCCTCCTCCTCCTCCCCTTGATACGCCTTTATCCCTGACCTTTCTCCCTTCTCCCTTCCCTCTCTCCATTGACAACCTTCCCTTCCTCACCTCAAGGAAGCCAGCGAAGGGAGAGAGGAGTCCAAGAGGCAGTGGCCGGTGGTGTATGTAACCCACAGGAGCGAGGGCGACCATGGATCTCACCTTGGGGACGAGGACAGCGGGAGGGAAGAATATTAAGTGTGAATGTGAGATTAGAAGGGCGAGGAAAGGAAGAGAAAGGAAAGGAAGATGAGGGTACGAATTATGGAAACAATGAGGACAAGGAGGACTAGAGAGATTGAGTAAGTAAAGGAAATAGGCAGATAATAGATAGCAATGAATGGTAGGAGAAAGTTAAATAAAGTGACAAAATATACATAAATAAGGTTATGCTGCAGAAAATTTAATCAACTCTTAAATGGAGAAGAAAGAAAATTGAGGTTTGAGGAGACGAGGGGGCGAACAAAGGTGTCACAGGGTATTAGCAAGGCAGATAAAAGTATAAGAGAGTGACCCACCCAGGAGGTAATTTCAGGGTGGTAGGAGAACATGGCGAAGAAAACAGAAGTCCCGAGTGAGAAGCCAATGTAGCTAACCCGATCAGCGCCGCTCACAGCACGCACGTGTCTCAACATTCCCGGCAAGTCGTAGCGCGCCATCTCGTTCCACCTGGCGGGAGGGCGGCACACTAAGGTTAGGTTAGGTTAGGTTAAAGACAGATGGATGGAGACCGAAAACGCTGAATTCTTACTAACTTATTTTAGCATACTATTTAATCCTTTCCTCTTATTCTCTCATTAATACACTAAATACACAATATACTCTCATCCTACAACACCATAACACTGTATAGTACACCATTACACAATACTACACTACGCAATGCTGTGTACTCAGGATCGAAGCTTGTGTATAGGGTATTAACTAAGGCAATAGAGGCTGCGGTGCCCTACAGATTACAGACGTGTGGTCCCAGAACTCGGGGTCAGCGGTGGTGAGGTGATGGTGTCGCCTTGCGTAGAAATTCCCTCTGTAGTTCCCGAGCCACACATCGTAGCCGCCGTCAGCAAGGATGAAGCCTGGGGTGGGAGAGGAGAGGAGAGGGTTGGGAGAGGAGAAGAAAGGAGAAGAAAGGAGAGGAGAGGAAAGGGTTGGTGTGAGAGCAGAAGCCTGGGAGAGGAAAGGAAAGGAGAGGAGAG
>JAPQNM010000018.1:22987897-22990397 GCA_029783475.1 Metacarcinus magister
TTTACTGGGACTTCCGTGTTCCCTGCTTTACAGTACTTCCTTCCCTTCCCTTCCCTTCCCTTCCCTTCCCTTCCCTTCCCTTCCCTTCCCTTCCCTTCCCTTCCCTTCACAGTGACACGACAGCCCTTCACTACGTCCATCTCTGAAATTGCCTGAAGGATGAGTGAAAGAAAAGAATGAAAAGGAAGTTGAAGGAATAAAAGAACCTTATATCATCCTTTACAATACTATAATTACCTTTGTAAGTTGAAAGAATAATTCGAAGTTTAATCTTCCAAGATGCTACAAAGGTTTTTCTATTGTGAAGTTTTTATTATATTTCTTTAATGGATAATGTGATTATAAGCAGGTATTGTGGTTTTTTTTATATTATTATTTCCCGTTATGCTTACTGTCGTCCAGCATTCAGGAAGGTTAACACTTAGTGACGTAATAATAATAATAATAATAATAATAATAATAATAATAATAATAATAATAATAATAATAATAATAATAATAACAATAATAATAACAATAATAATAATAACAAACGGTTTATTGATAAGAGATGTGCAGCCTAAGAGCTTAAAATATACAGTAGAGAGTATACAAATTGATAGGGTTGAAAAATCAATAATAACAATAATAACAATAATAATAATAATAATAATAATAATAATAATAATAATGAGTGTTCCAGGAGGGGTCACTGTCTCCAAGGTGAAAGTTTATGACAAGTAACGGTCAAGAAAACAGGACGAGGCACCAAACACTGCGGGAATAATGCATATCTTCCTTCACCGCCTCATGCCTTCTTGGAGATTCCTGGAAATTTCAACGTTTCATAGATAGTGATCAGAGGCAAGTCTCCACGGGGGGGATACTACTCTTGAATTTGATGAATGTCCTGTTGAGGTTATTAACTAAACATTTGTGATTGTTAGATTTTCAGCTTGTTCTCTAGTTGGGTGAGAGGTTGGTGGGCGTGCAGGTGAGTGGGGAAGTGGGCGGGCGGGCGGGCGGGTGGGCGGGCAGGGGGGCGGGAGAGGCAATGCGACTGAAAGACTTTGTATACCATTATCATTACCAGTAAATGTGTTAGGTTAGGTTAGGTTAGGTTAGGTAAGGTCAGGTTAGGTTAGGTTAGATTACGTTTAGGTTAGGTTAGGAAAACTTGTTCTTAGAAGTTATTTATCCTTGAATAAATAAAAAAAAAATGAACACTTTATCTACATTCCATTTATTTTTGAATTAATAAAACATCTTGACTATCTTACAAGAGTGACCTTCAGTGCCACGAAACAAACAAGAAAAAAGCCAGCGTGACCTGACCTTACTTGACCTTGGTATGACATTACGTGCCTCACCGTGACCTAACTTAACCTAACCTAACCTGCCTCAACCTCGCGTGCCAAATACACGTTTTTGAGTCACGCTTCACTACTCTCCTGCCCTTGGTCAGACCACAACACACACACACACACACACACACACACACACACACACACACACACACACACACACACACACACACACACACACACAATACCTAGTGTCACCCGCTCTTCCCTGACCTTGTTGTGATGTTAATGTTTATGTTTTCTTCCGCTTTACGATTCTAACACTTGATTTTTTTTTCTTTTGAACGTAATATATAAACCTTTTTTTTTATTATTATTATCATCATTGTTATCATCTTTACCGAGTTATATATATTTTTTTCTTTATCTGTTATGATTGTTTTTTTTTTCTTAAGGGATGAGTAAATACATTGTCTGCCGTTGTTTTCTTATTTGTTTACTTGTCTTACCGTTGACTTTTATGCGTAATCTATCTTGTTTGTTTCGTATTGTTTTGTTTGTTTTGTTTTATTTTGTTTTGTTAAGAAGCAGTGAAGTGAAGTGATAAGTAGTGGTTCATCTTTATAAATAGTTAGTCTTTTGTTTATTGTTTCATGAAGTGTAAGTGGGAAGAAAAAGTTTAGTAAAGTAAATCATAATTGTTTGTCTTTCTCTATCTATTCTCTCTCTCTCTCTCTCTCTCTCTCTCTCCTCTCTCCTCTCCTCTCTCTCTCTCTCTCTCTCTCATCTCTCTCTCTCTCTCTCTCTCTCTCTCTCTCTCTCTCTCTCTCCTCTCTCTCTCTCTCTCATTCTCTCTCTCTCTCTCTCTCTCTCTCTCTCTCTCTCATTCTCTCTCTCTCTCTCTCTCTCTCTCTCTCTCTCCTCTCTCTCTCTCTCTCCTCTCTCTCTCTCTCTCTCTCTCTCTCTCTCTCTCTCTCTCTCTCTCTCTCTCTCTCTCTCTCTCTCTCTCTCTCTCTCTCTCTCTCTCACGCACACACACACACACAGGCGGAACCGAGGCTGCTCTGTGGTGAGGAAACACTAACATAGCTTCCTGTCTTGCCTCAACGCTCCTTATCCTGCTCCTTCCCGTCTTTATTCTCCCCGTCTATAATGTATACCTCCTCTTCAACCCTTCCTTGCTCTGCTTCACCGCGCCCCGTCCTGCACAACCCCGC
>JAPQNM010000018.1:22995397-23062897 GCA_029783475.1 Metacarcinus magister
TGGGGGAAAGAGGAGGATAGAGGAGGAGGAGGAAGAGGTGGATAGAGGAGGATAGAGGGGGAGGGGATGGTTAGCCGCTGGGGCAGTCTTGACGCACTGTTCTTCCGGAATGAGGCGGGGCTTCAGACTTCCCTGTGAGCACCACGGACATACGATGGGACGGGACGGGACGGGAGGAGGAGGGGGAGGGGTAAGTGGAGGTAGGAGCGAGGAGCTGTAATCGCTGCGGAAGGTAAGGTCGAAGCGGGGCATAAATAGGACGGAGAGGAAGCAGAAGGCACCAGTTCCATCAGAGACTTGAGACAGCTCACAAGTGGGGAAGACTGATAACCATGGTAAGCTGTACCGTACTTACCTAACACACACACACACACACACACACACACACACACACACACACACACACACACACACACACACACACACACACACACACACACACACCTGTATCTCTCCATAGAACACCTGTTGCTTCACATCTGCACCTACCTTCAATCAAGTCATTACGTTCTTATTGACCTAATTCGTGAAGGTAGCAAACACTTTTGACACACACATTACTGCTTGTCAACACCTGAACATTGCGTTGAATTAATATAATGCTTTAGTTGAATTTTTTTTTTTATATGGTTTTGATATCTTTATATTAGTGTTTCAGTGCGTTTGCTTATATTATTTTGACCTCTGAAGATTATCATATATTCATTCATTTCTATTTCTCTCTATATCTATTTTTATCAATCTACTTTATAATGCTAAGTTATATCAGTAATTTTTTTCAATACTTTCCGTAATAACTTTTTGTCACCGTGGACTCTATATGTTCCTTGATATAATGCATACCTTAACGTTTTTTCATGTTAATACAATCATGTGTTTTCTCTCTCTCACTATACTATATACGTAAGCTCTAGGATAAACCTTAGAAATTCCTCATATTCACACATACAAAAACCTACGAAGTGTTGACGCTGGAAACCATATAGTGCTTACGAAAACAAAAACAAAAGTGAGTGAAACTGAAAAAAATCGAAGTGTAAAATCATATCTTCATTAGACGAGTGTTTCCTATTGACAGACAAATTAATGAGTCTTCCAGTACGTGATCTTAAGCCTTTAATCCTGTAGGGAGTTACTATGTGTTGTATAGTATAGTAAAGAACACACTTTACTTGCATCACTAACATTTCTCCTCTCACTTCGTCACGGAAAACAAAATACTAACAAAACTTTAAGAATTTATGATTGAATGAATGAAAATCCTTCACTCGTGCTCTCCCCAATGGTAATCCTCTTAGCAGGTGGCATTACAAAGGCGTTATACAATGGAGATGGTTGAGGTAATACACGTTTTTGAGCGTCATAAGCCTTGAGGGAGTTATATAGGAGAGTGAAGGGAGAAGGTGTATCAGTGTGCGTCGCGTGTCATTTGTTATTCTTCATCTAACTCACTCACTCACGCCTCACAGCTGCTCAGATTGCGTGTTGGTTATATAATATGAATGAATAGGAATAATTTTGTGTTAGGGTAAAGATTAATTCTGAACCCACACGCTCTGAGGATATTTAAAATATATATATATATATTTTTTTTAATGATTAACGTAATTTTTCGTGGCTGTTTTCATATAATCAAAGTCAACTCCGAAGGATATTATGTTTTTTACTTTTATTACACAGTTTACTCGTGTTAGTAATTATCTGGGAAAGTGATAATTAATTTCCTGTTCCCTCATCCTCTCTCTCGCGTCAATCATGGTTAATAAAACAAAAAATAATTAACTCTCTCTCTCTCTCTCTCTCTCTTTCTCTCTCTCTCTCTCTCTCTCTCTCTCTCTCTCTCTCTCTCTCTCTCTCTCTCTCTCTCTCTCTCTCTCTCTCTCTCTCTCTCTCTCTCTCTCTCTCCCTCAGATTTCAGTGACCTTATGAGGGTCGAATTCCCCTTCCCCCATCCCCCCCATCCCCCCTTCCTCCCCTTCCCTCCTCCCCCTCCCCCTTCCTCCCTCCCCCCCTTACCCTCTCCCTCCCATACGTTTAGATTCCCTTTGTAGGTGAAAAAATGTTGGGTTCGATCCCACGTGGTAGGAAAATATATAGCACGATATTTGTCCTGAATAGAAAAGTTCCTGCCTCTATTCACTGACCTAAAATAGTTTAAACCATTACGTTGGTTGTCTCTCTTTTCTCTCTTTTTTTTTCTCTCTCTCTCTCTCTCTCTCTCTCTCTCTCTCTCTCTCTCTCTCTCTCTCTCTCTCTCTCTCTCTCTCTCTTTCTCTCTCTCTCTCTTTTCTCATCCTAATCCGTCTTTAACAAGCGGGGAAAACATTTTTTTGCTATCTCACTATAATAAAAAAAAAAGTGTTTAATCTAGTAATGAATTCCTTTGAAAAATAATAAAAAAAACAATTTTCTTTTCGTAATCTCACACATCACAATTTTAAGTCTCCATCTTTTCCTTTCCTTTCCCTCATCCTCAATAGTATTCACATCGTCATGGACACTGAGCTACACCTCCACACGGTGCTTTACGCTTCAAGCTATGCACAGTCACGGCCAATTACTTCATCATATTCAATACCACAATAAGTTTAGGTGAAAGTACACGCGCGCATCACAAACCTAGTGGACTGAATTTTACCTAAATCCCCCATTACGTCCAGGGTCACGCCAGCTTATAGTATGTAGGTCGGCTTCCGATAGTATAGTATAGTCCTCAATACTAATATCAAAGAGGATCAGAACCTACACTACCTACTGACCTACATTGATGTTATCGCTTCGTTTTATCACCTGCTGTACATAGAATTGAACTCTTTTAATTTATATACAATTGCTATATTTCACTTAGATTTACTGTGTTTTGTTTATATTTTACTTCTACTACTACTACTACTACTACTACTACTACTACTACTACTACTACTACTACTACTACTACTACTACTATTTTTTGTTATTGGAGAACCGGCCAAGGGCAATAAAAATCATTATATAAAAAAGTCCACTTGTGATTGCCGGTTGCTTACAGATAAAAAAGTAAATAAAAAAGTGAGGCCTAAATAAGGTTGCATCATCATATTATTATTATTATTATTATTATTATTATTATTATTATTATTATTATTGTTGTTGTTGTTACCCCTGAAATACTAATGGCGTCGTTGTTGTGGTTGACAGTGGAAGGAAATAGTGCTAATTGGCTTCGCGAGCGTTGTCCTGCAGACAGCAGAGGCATCCGGAGGAGCAGAGAGCTTGGCCTTCCACGGATTCCTCCCCATTGAAAATATCAGGCAAGTTACTTAATTCTATCTTACTTCCGTTATAGTCTTACTCTTCATCCTTCTCAGCCCACCGTCCGAGTGTACTTCCTTTTGTCTTCTATAATATTCTTACTCTTCTTCTTCTTCCTCCTTCTCACCGCCTCTATAGTTCTGATTCCAAGTTCTTCTTAAATGACGTCTGCTTGCATTTGTTTTATTCAGCAGTATTTCCAGACATACTAATTTTCTTTCTCAGTCTTGAAATTTATTGTTTGATTTTTTTTTATCCTCCTTCCTCTTTCTAAGGTTTCTCTCTGATAATTTTTTGGTTTAATGTCTTTTTCGCCTCTTCTAAAGTTTTTAAAATATACATAATCAAGACTCTTCTATAACTTCTTCCAGTAATAAGTTTTCCTGCATAATTGTCTTTAACCTTCATGTTTTCTTTCTGCCTGAAATTAATATGTCACAATATTTCTTTTACTTTTGTTTAGTTTCTTCAAAACACTTGGTTCCATATAATCTCTTTTTTCTCTCCTCTCTATCTATTCCTTATTGACTTGCATCCTTTTCCTACGTGACTTCCTGCTTGTGTATACTCGTGTCCATTCCACAGTTTCTCACATGTGTATTATTAACACTTCTAACAACAGTTGAACTAATCTAATGTCATTTATCTATGTTTAAAAACTCACCTAAAGACTGACATCAAAAAACTTACTACAATGGTCAGTACAAAGTCAATATTTTCACATTAACTTTGATCAGTGTTGGTGACGATCCTTCCATAATTCTGTCCCTCCCTGTCACTAAGCCTAGAAGTGCATGTCTGTGTGTGTTTGCGTGTGTTGCTTCTACTGTTCCCTTAGTGTCCTCTCGAAGGCAACACAAGGTGAGTATCAGCGTGAGACTCCGGCAGCTGTGAGGACGGGACAGTCAGAATACACTCCAAATGGCACTCCTTCCAGACTCCTCCTTCAACGCTGAATTAGGAGGGCAACTAATGTTCTGCAGTGCTTCGTAAAATATACATTAATCTATCTAATTAACTATGTAGCATTATGAACTGTCATATTAATTCATCGATGAGTAGTTAGCAGAAGGTAAGCATCGAGTCTCTTCGTCTCAGCAACGGCACTGCGAGGCTGAGACTATTCTGGCGGGTAAGTTAATATCATCGTCATTTCCTTCAGATCCCAGCAGCCACCTGGCGACAACCAGCCCAATGACGTGTATCTTCACCTGAGGCCCAAGCCCACCCTACAAAACGACGAGGACGTCTACTACCCACCTACCCTCATAGGCTTTGGGCTTGAGCATGGCCAAGACCCTGAAGAACGCGTCTATCAGATCTACTCAGCACATGAGGTTGAAGAACTCAGGCAGAAACAGCAGAGCAAGTTTGGCAAGCACAGCAAGGGTGGCAAGGGCGGCAAAGGTCATGGCAAGGACATCCACAGCAACGACATCCACAGCAAACCCGCTCCCCCACCTCAATCCCTATTCCGTTCTGGAGAGCAGCCTTCCCATCCCCCTCCTCCCCAACCTGAATCCCCATTCCGTTTCCGTTCTGGAGAGCAGCCTTCCCATTCCCCTCCTCCCCAACCTGAATCCCCATTCCGTTTCCGTTCTGGAGAGCAGCCTTCCCATCCCCCTCCTCCACCTCCCCAACCCCACTACAACCACCACCACGGCCACAGTCATGAACATAGCCGCCACCCCCCTCCACAGTACCATGAGAACGTGCCCTTCCCTCCTCGCCTTCCTCACCAAGGATAAACTTCAATCACCTCATCCTTTGCTGTAAATACTCCTTACCGCTTTATCCTCCCTGACGTTCTCGCCTCAACCTCCTGATCACACCACAACTTGTTCTTCCTCGAAAGCTATTCAAGAACAAGACTTCCGCCACAATCACTCCATCAACAGCCTTGCTCTTTACTAGTGGTGCTGACGCGTCGTGCCAACTAGCTAAAAGCCATGATTATGCTTCAACTTTCCTCCTCCTCCTTCATGCATCAAAATCCTTGCATCTTTCGCTCTCCACACCCTTGTTGATCGCCTCTTGAGTCACTTGGTCCCACACACGCCATCGCCTTACTCTTCTCCCTTACTGAAGAGGATACAAACGGACTTTCACGTTTCTTTGGTTAAATAGTACGAGGAGAATGTCAAATCACTGTCCCACGGCGCTCTTCATCCATCCCTTTCACGGTCTCATATGTGGAATAATATTTTTTCTCCTACAAGTAAAAGTCTTCAATATCAAAGAATTAACAATGGTGCTAATAGTTCCAGCACCTGATTAATCACCTATTAGCTTGCCGTGGGATGCTATTAAAATTCACTACAACACAAGAGACCCAGTGACTCTCGTATGGTTATAGCAACATAGAGTTTTGTTATGTTATATGTATTCCCTTCCACCTCCTCCTCCTTGCTTCCTCCTGAATGGCTTAGTGAGAGAAGAACATTTTGTGCAAAGCATTGAAACGGGCATTTTCGCTCACGTTGTGATATTACATTTACGTATTTATGTATATCTGTATAAGTGTATGGTTGTACATAAGTTTAAGTATCCTGTAATTTATGTATCAGTGGCATGATGATACGTATTGTATATTATGTATAAAAAAAAGAAAAGGGCCCCCTAAAAAAGAAGAATGTATGTTTGAATGTATAAATGCTGTGAGATTTCCAGCTTTATAAAAAAAGTCTCAAAAATGTTATATAAAAAAGCTGTCGTTGTACATTTTATTATATATTATTACATTTTATATGAAAGAAGGGAAAGTGTTTTGTATCCTATTAGATTATAGTATTGGATCAACTTATAATCATCATCATCATCATCATCATCATCATCAATGTCATCATCATCATCATTATCATCATCATCATGAATATAGAAGATAGCAACAGCAACAACAACAAAAACAACAACTACTATTTCTACTACTACTTCTACTACTACTACTACTACCACTACTACTACTACTACTACTACTTCTACTACTACTACTACTACTACTACCACTACTACTACTACTACTACTTCTACTACTACTACTACTACTACTACCACTAGTAATACTAATACTACTTCTACTACTACTACTACTACTACTACTACTACTACTACTACTACTACTACTGCTGCTACTACTACTATTATTACTACTGCTACTACTTCTACTTCTACTTTTACTACTACTATATTTACTACTACTACTACTACTACTACTACTGCTACTATTACTACTACTACTACTACTACTACTACCACTACTACTACTTCTACTACTACTACTACTACTACTACTACTACTACTACTACTACTACTACTACTACTACTACTACTACTACTACTACTACTACCACTACTTCTACTACTACTTCTACTACTACTACTACTATTACTACAATTATTACTACTACTACTACTACTACTACTACTACTACTACTACTACTACTACTACTACTACTACTACTACTACTACTACTATTGCTACTAGTTAGTTAGTTAGTTAGTTAGTGTAGTATAGAGGCCCTGCCTCACAGCCATGGTGATCCACCGCTGGTCCCAATCCTGGCATCCCTGTTCCTTAGGGCCACCTGGTCTGGTATGGTATTTGAGGTCCGGCATCCAGCCGTATAACCTGGCACTGAGGGTTCGTCCGGTATTCTCCGCAGGAACTTGTCCAGGCTAGACTTGAATTTATCCACTGGACTGCCGGTGATGCTCCTCAATTCTAACATTACACATATATATATACAGTACTATTTATAGGTACACATAGTTATCTTCCCTTTTGAAATGGATATACACTGCTATTAACTAACTAGCAACATACTAGAGAACAGTCTGCTTTATATAAACCCTAATGTACGTACGTATGAGGTCAGATTTAACCTTATATTTTATAATTATTTAATTATTAATATTATTACTACAGTCTACCCTTTCAACCACCATACTCCTTCCCTCATATACTCCTCTTTAATCACTAACCACGTAGTATTAAGTATTCTGAGCTCTTACATTCTAAATATATCTTTCAGCAGACATTATTTCCTCCTCCTCCTCTTCCTATACTCCCAACTTCCAACCTTCCCGCTCTTCCTACCCTTCTCCATCTTTATTCACCACTTGTTAAATCATTAAATATTCCATATATCACTGAGGAGTAAGTATATTATTAATGCATTCTATCAGTAATTTTTTCTTCCTCCTTCCCTTCTTATACTCCCAACTTCCTTCTTAGCTACTCTCTTCCTCCCTTCTCCATCTTTATTCACCACTTGTTAAATCATTATATATTCCCACTATAATTGAAGAGAAAGTATATTATCAATACATTATACCAGTTCTGTCATAAGGATCAGTGGTCTTACGAAAGTCCTGGAACGAAAACTGCAAAGAAGAAAGGAGAATGATAATTGTTGGCTTATAGCAGATAAAACTTGAAGACATCTTGACCACAATCAAAAGAAGGAGACATGCGCCGAAGAGATAATAGATGAACTGTTAGAGTAATAGAATGGCAACCCAGGGATGGTTAAAGAATTATAGATAGATAGATGAGATAGAAAGTTTTGCTGGAGTAACCTGGAATAGACAGACAATTGATGGAGATGATTGAAAAAGAAGATTGGGAGAGGCCATTGTCTTGCAGTGGACTCAAAAACACTGATGACAATGATGATGATAATGCTAAATCTCTAATTATTCCTCTTTTTCCTAGTTCTATCGACATATCACAATCTCCTCCTCTTCTTCCTCTTTCTCTTCCTCCTTCTCCTCCTCCTCTTTCCTCCCTGCACGATGAACTCAAAGAGGCTGATAACAATGATAAAACTAAATCCTTATTATTCCTCTTTTTCTAGTTATATCATCATATCCCACTCCCTCTTCCTCCTACCTCCTCTTCCCTCCTCCTCCTCCTCTCCCTCTTCCTTCCTTGTGGTGCCATCTGTAGGCAGCACAAAGCACCACACACCTGACGTCACACCCAACACCACGTCAGACAGACAGACACACAGAGACCGACCCTCCAAGATGGCACTAGAGGCCCCCTCGAAATGTGATATTGAAGCTGTTTTTAAGCGACTCCGAGCCATTTCCACCAATAAAGTGAGTGGGGATGAAAGATAATAACCAGTAGCTAATATTAGGTGTATAATGGTGTGTGTTTATTCGTTATATATGGAGATATGTGGATATATATGCTTGTGTTTTTCCTTCCTCCTGCCACCTGTGCTATGTTTTGGTGTGACAGACACTTGTATTACTGACACATATTTGAGCCGCTGTGGCAAAGAGCAAAGAGGAGGTGGTGCTTCTACGTGTACACTTATCATTCTAGGTTATAAAGGAGTAATATGATAAAGGACTATTGTTGAATATAAAGGATTAGTTTAGGGTGACGTGTAGAATCATGATACAGGATTTGAGTTACGTGGGATAATCACAGATACTCACACCCACTCACAGATACTCACACACACTCGCATATACATACTCACAGATGGATGAGATTTACGTCTGTGGCTCCAGTTCTAAATCTACATTACTTTCTAACCTATGTGTGCTGGTGGACACTATCTGTCCCTCTACATTGGATCTACACACCAACATAAACTTACATTCTTCACCATGGAATATGAATTGCCATTTCTCGGTCTAGTCTTTTTTATTTAAAAAAATTTTATTTACATCTTGTTGGAGTCACGAATAGTTTTAAATATATTCGTGTCATCAGCATACAGGTGTGCAGGTCATTTATATTCGTGATGCAATCCGGCAAGTCATTTACGTAGATGTAGGATGTAAATGATCATTATAACATAAAGGATCTTTGAAATATAGGATCACTGCTGTATAAAGGACTAATGTGACTTTAATTATAATTGAAATATAAGAAAACTTGTGTATAGGACTAATGTTACATAAAGAACAATTGTAGCATGTAAAGACTGGATATTATTAAGGAAATTTGGGTATTTTGTTAGACTAACATTATACATTTCACATTTTCTGTATAATTTCTGTCGGTAGAAAATATTCACTTAGGTTAGGTTAGAATTAGGGTTAGGTTAATTAGATTAGGTTAGCTTAGATTTAGGTTTAGGTTAGGTTAGGTTAAGTGGTTAATAGTATGTGGCCCAAAGTTTAATAGTTCGTATCTCCTTAATTATTACTTGTAGGTTGTCTGTAAGTTCAGGAAGGGTCTTGTCATATATATTATACTGTGTCTTTGTCAGTATATATTCACCGCGTAGAGATAACTTTAAGAAAATAGGTTTTGGGTATAAATTGGTTGCTAATTTATGAAAGTTTATGGATAAGAACAGTTATGTTTAGTTTTATTAGCCCACAAGTGTCACTTATGAAGCATCGAGATAAAAACAGCAAACTGATCTAAAAATAAGTTGAGAAATATAGCATTTCAATTTTTTACTTTGTTAAAACATGATAAAAAAAACTTTCAACGTTAATTTGCTCGTCAAAAGTTTTTTTTTCCCCCCATGTTTTGACAATGCAAATTTATGTCATTTATGTATTGTTGGAAAGTATTTTGATTTAGAATGTGATTCTCTCTCTCTCTCTCTCTCTCTCTCTCTCTCTCTCTCTCTCTCTCTCTCTCTCTCTCTCTCTCTCTCTCTCTCTCTCTTCAATCTGACTTCAGGAAAGATAAGATTAATATTATAGAAGCAGTACAGGAAATGCATATTGTTCAGAGAGAAAAAATATAATATATCATAGACTCAATTAGTTCACATCTTTTTCTTGTCTCATATGCCGGTTACACATCCGACACTTTCTATACTTTATATTTACTGCTTCGTCCCATTTAGTAAAGTCAGAGGTCAAGGGATAATTGTGACAGAGAATTTTGGGAGAATTTTGGCATTTCCTTTTCTATTTCTGGAACTATTCGATAAAAAGATGAATGGTTTAAGTAACTCAGTAGTGTTGTAGGAATTATTGTATGTGAGTATTGATTATAACACCCAGTGGATGTAGACAAGCCTTACCATCAACTTATTTATGATTTTGATTCTGATAACTTTCTTTTCCATTTTCTTATCAACAATTTGCTTCCCATCACTTTAAATTTATAATCTACGTGTTTATTGACATTTCTAGGTGAATAAAAGATTAATTTTGGGTATGAAGACTATATTAATGGTGGTACTACAAAAAGAATAAGTAGTATCTGTATTTCAAAGCTAGTTTCACCTCATCCCATTACTGAATACTTAACCAAACAAGTGAAGAGTGTGTTGTGCATAGTAAAGTAAACCTGAGTTGCATCCACACACACAAGGGAGACCATCCACCGTAACCTCGAGATGATGGTATTAGGATGGATGGCAGACTAGTGGTGGTAATGACCTTGGTGCACTGGACTCTGTATGCAAGGATGACAAGACTCGCCTAATAGAAAAGAATGTTGTTTAACGATTCTTCTTTTTGTATGGTAGAAAAGATTGATAGTTATGTTAAAGATAGACTCACTTCATGGGAAAGAATCTTGGTTCAATGATTCTTCTTTTTGTATGGTAGAAAAGTTTACTATAGTTATGTTAATGATGGATAATGTTATTGATGTATTCCTTGTATCTGAATGAGGATATTTCTGTCTCGTGAACTATGATGGATATTGCTGCTTAGATTATTTGTCATTTGTATTTTTTGTATATAGAAAGAGAGAGAGAGAGATTAACCAATGATGAGGATGATGGAGTATAGTGCAAGTTTTTATTTTTTATTTTATTTTGATTATTGCTTGCCTTATGCTTGTATGAATGACCTTTGACAAGCTATGATAATAATAATGAGGAGTAATTCTTAACTAGGTTTTAAGAATTTTTCGCAGTATAAAAAAGTTGCATTCTTTCAATCTGGATAACCTAATCTATATGTGAAAAAGTCACATATGATTACCAACCTCTGTATAGTACCCAAGATAACCATTATAAGTCGTATTTAAGTCGTATTTTAAGTAATTTACCTCACCTAACACTTAATTAACCAAACATTCAACCTCATCAACATTTACATCACCAATCATTCAACTTCGTTCATAATGCCTCGTTTATTTCCTTAACACAACACAATGTTACTCCTCAGGTTTGCTTTGACTGCAGTGCCAAGAACCCGACCTGGGCCACCGTCACCTATGGAGTGTTCATCTGCATTGACTGTTCGGCGGTGCACCGTGGCCTTGGTGTGCACCTCACCTTCGTGCGCTCCACCCAGCTGGACACCAATTGGACCTGGTTACAGCTGAGGAGCATGCAGCTCGGAGGCAACACCAATGCCGTGAGTGCACGCAATTTGAGTTGAATATGAATTATGTTTGGATTTTTAAGTAAGGTTTAGTATGCTTGAATTTTTAAGTATAATAATAATAATAATGATAGTAAACGGTTTATTGATAAGAGATGTTCAGCCCAAGAGGTGAAAAAAATATACAGTAGGGAGTATACAAATTGATGGGGTTAAGAAATCAATAATAACAATAATAGTAATAATAATAATGATAATAATAATAATAATAAGATTAGCAAAGTTTAAAATAATCTAACACACTCAAACTATCATACACATACAAGTCTATAAAATTAATTAAACCTCAACATCAAGTATTCACAAAACACATCAATTTTTCCCCCAGAGAACATTCTTCCACCAACACAACTGCACCACTTCGGACGCCCAGCAGAAGTACAACTCCCGAGCTGCAACACTGTACCGAGAGAAGCTGTCTCAGATGTCCCAGCAAGCCATGAGGATCCACGGCACAAGGGTAAGGAAGGCTACACACACACACACACACACATACACACACACACACACACACACACACACACACACACACACACACACACACACACATACACATACACACACACACACTCGGCCGGCCAGCTTCTTACTTGTCACTCCCTAAAGAAAGTAGTTATCTTTTAAACATTTATTAAGCATGGAAGTAAATATAAATGTTCGTGTATTATCTGCTTCTTCGTAAATCTTATTCCTTTTGATCAACAGTGATTTTATATTATTTTGTCACTGTTATGTATGTAGTAATGCACGTCATCATGAAATAACCTTTTTATTCTTATATTTTAATTAATGAGAAGAATTTTGAGTTGTTTGTTTACTTTGTAGTAGTAGAGTTTAGTAGTAGTAGTAGTTATGTAGAAATGCTTATGCTTGTACGTACTGAATGAACAAATCCACTTCATGTCTTTCTACAGAACTAAAGTAAAAATGAATAGTAATACCAGATGGGTCTTTATGGATGAATAATAGTGGATGAGAGGCAAGGTTGTTCACTAATCACACATGCACATACAGATGGATGACAATTAAAACACCTTTAATATCCTCGTACAATTCTAAAACAGCTGGAAGAGAAACAACACCTATTATTTTTTTCCCCTACGTGTAAAAGACAAGACAGGAGTTATGTGTCATGTTTAGAGTGTGTTTAGGGAGGGAAGTGGATGGTATTATTGCCTGCCAAGCTGACAATACAAGCTGGTGAACAAGTGATATCATAAGCTTATTAAAATCATGTATGTCGCATGTTCAGAAATAACCCGCAACCCACACACGGTATGTATGATTCTGTGTGTGTGTACGTGTGTATGTAGATGCACTTATGTATGGAAAAACTTGCAAAACTGATGTAAGTTAAGGGAGCGTCTTGAGCCAGTTTTCAGATACACGAGAGTACAATTAACCTTGCATGTTGGAAGTGACTTTGACTGCATATAAAGAAGATGTTTTCCTTGTTCCCTCCGCCAAGATGAAGCTTGATGCCGCTGAGACCCAAAGCCTGGCGGGTCCGGTTGGCCTCACCCCCCAGGCCTTCGCTGCAGCCAGTCAGCCAGAGGTGGAGGGGGTGAGAAGGAGGCTAGGGGCGGGGCAGTGATGTTGTGTGGCACTGTGTAAGGTGGATCTGAAGGCCATAGTTTTGCAGTGTAATCTTCTACTAATATGGAAATTATAACCTATACTGGTATCAAAATATATGGAAAATAACGTGAAATTTGGTTCTCATTGATATTTTGAAGAACTGATTATATAAATGGTTCTTGAAATTGGAATACAGTACTCGAATATAATTGTATTTGAGTCTTAATTTAACGTGAATTGAATACCACAAACAGACTGACTATGTATGTTGCATTGAGGTTAGTTTCAGTTGATTAAAAAAGTACTGCACACAGCCTTCACAAAATAATAGTAATAGATGCAACACACTCAACCTAACATTCCTTCATAAAGAATCGTCACCTACAACAGGTTTTGAGGCTTATAGGAAAGATAAGCACATTTAAAAGAAAGGAAAATGTATAATAATAATAATATGATGTATGGTGCCAGAGTTACCTCATGTTTAAACCCATAAACATTAAAAAAAACTATACATACATTGAATCATTAATCTGTTCCCAGCTAAGAAATAAAGCAAGAATTCCGTTAACTTATAAGAATTGACTTCATTTCTATGGCCTACAGTTGCTACAGTGTGTATCCAGCTTACAAGGGCCAGCTCAGTTCTACCTTGTAAGCAACTCACTCACTCACTCACCAAGGCACTTGTAGAAAGCTTGGTGCTAACCTGTGTCTCCTTGTTTCACTGTCATACCTACTGATTGGAGGGAATAGTTTGTCTTGTGTTGTGTTATGCCTTGACTGGGCTGTTTACTGTTGACCTACTCCTTCACATTGTGTTTTTTGTTTTGTGTGGTGCAAACAATTATTTCATGCACACATACACACATCAACCCCCCACACACCTTACTCTCATTGCATGGTTTGAGGTGTGTGTGAGTGTGTGAAAAAGTGAAAACAAGAGTATAGGATAGAAAAATGTTTAATTAATATTGTCTCCCTCTATTATATATATTTTTTGGGTAACTATTATAATACATCAACGTGTACCTTACTAGTTATCTGGCGTAGTGGTTAGTGCACTCGTCTGACAACCAAGACATCCCAGGTTTTATGGTTTTATGGAAATTATATTATGTGCAATGAAATCAGTTCCACAAAATTTTTCCTGGTTGCCAGGTACTAATTAGAATGATATTTATGCTAGCTTGTGTATTGACCTAGTTGTAATATACAGGAAAAGAGTTATGCTCATACTGTCCTGTCTCCAAATCTACTATTATCCAGTTTGCTTTTGAAATCATTAATATTTCTTACATTAATTACTTCTGCATCAAGTTGATTCCAGGCTTCTATGCTTCTATATGGGAAGCTGTATGTGTGTGTGAGTGTGTGTGTGTGTGTGTGTGTGTGTGTGTGTGTGTGTGTGTGTGTGTGTGTGTGTGTGTGTGTGTGTGTGTGTATGTGGGTTCTTGTGAAGTAATTGCCACACTCTAAGACTCACTCACAAGTATTGATAACTCACTCTGTTGTGATGATTTTTTCACCTCTCACTAATATTATTTGTGTGGGTTGATATATGTGTGTGTATGAGAGAGAGAGAGAGAGAGAGAGAGAGAGAGAGAGAGAGAGAGAGAGAGAGAGAGAGAGAGAGAGAGAGAAACTCAGGTCATTAATAGACCCGTCTCTCCCCAGGTTAATATTGATGCAGTTCCTGCTGAGCCTCAAGAGGAGAAGAAGGAGGTGGACTTCTTTGAGGACCACGCCCACCATGCTGCCCTACCCTCACCCGACGTGCTCACCTCTCAGCCCACCCTGCCAACCCCCAAGGTACTGACTCCCTACCCACCCACCCTACCTTATGTTTGTATAATAATAATAACACTTGATTAATGAATAAACTCCCTCTTCTTTCCCTCCCGTGTGTGTGTCAGGATTCCAGCTTGAACAATGGCACAGAGGAGGGTGTGGGAGCCCCTAACGTGGAGGCAGCTCTCAACATGTCCGCGACTGAGGCACAAAAACTGGCCTCAGAGCCTCGGAAATCAACCATTGGCCAGCGCAAACCTGCCTCCAAGGTGAGAGAGAGAGAGAGAGAGAGAGAGAGAGAGAGTGCAGTTAGAGTAAAACAAATGACAAATTATAAAGAAACTGAAAGGGTGTCATAAATGGAATCAATGTAAGTATAGAACCTAAAGGAGGTATACAAAATAGTATTATCCCTCCTACTCTTAACATACATATGCATCACCAACAAGGCCATGGAATGCATCACAGCAGTCAAGAATACGTGTAGTGGAAATGAGTTATATAAAGAGGAGTGTGTAAGAGTGTTAAGAAGGGATGAAGAGAGCAATAATAATGTACATAAGAACTTTAGATGTAGTAAAGGGAATAGGCTGTACAATGTTTGAATAAGGTAAAATGTATATACTGAAGTGGTTTAAACTTGTAATGAGAATGAGTTTGTTAAGAGACTGTACATGAGTGAAGTTAAAAGGCAAAATGGGACATGCAATTTGAATCACTTTGTTAAGAGACTGTACATTAAGTTGAAAGACAAAATAAGAGTGAGGTTACTAATGAAGTCGTAGTACATAATTAAGGAGTATTAGAAGGAGAGAGATGACAGGCTAGCCTTGCACACACAGTAATGTAATGCCAGAACAGGGAAAGATGGAGACTCTTCCTTCTGTCTCGGTCACTCCTTTGAGAGTAGTTTTCAGACGTGTACAAAGCTTCGGATATATAGTTAGATAGATAAAGTTAATACTGTAGTTTCATTATTATTTCCAGAGTATTGGGAACTACATAAATTGAGTGTACAGTTTATTATATTTATGTAGAATAATTACCATTTCATATTTGCAAGTATTTATTGACGTGAATGTTATGTTATGTAGTGCATGTGTTCTTACTCTCACTAAACACTTGTACAAAATCAATCCAGTTATTCTGTATATAAATTCACTTTCATTAAGAATAAACAATCAAATCCTTTCGGGTTGAGAATTGTTTTTTGCACTGTTAGAAAGTACTGCTCTTAAACCCATTTTTTATATTATTTTTATGTGCTTTGTATGTGTTATATTAAGCTGTTGATGTTTGTTTGTTGGTGTTTAGGAATCATAGTGAGTAACAGGAGTAATGTGTGTGTGTGTGTGCATGCGCGTTTGTGTGTGTGGATGCAGCAGCAGCAGCAGCAGCAATGTGTCCTCTCCACTCTAATACTTACTGTTAACTTTCTATGCACAGATGGACATCAGTGGACCGTCTGTTAAGGTATAATGCCAAGAGTGTGTGTGTGTGGAAGGATAGGCTGTGTGTGGGTGTGTGTGTGTTTTGTCATGGCTTCTTTCAGAGTACAAAGTTTTGTAATCATTAATACTCAACATTTATTCCATTGCTCAATTTGGGAAGGACCTAAATATGCCATTATTAAAATCTATTTTATCTTTTTATCTGCAGCAATTATACCAAGTTGTCTACACTTTTATTATGCACCCAAGCACTGTGTTTTTTGTTTAATTTTAGTTTTGTTTGCTGCATACAGCACTTTAGTTGTTTTGTTTTGTTTAGTCACTCCTCCGCACCACCACCACCACCACCACCACCACCACCACCACCACCACCACCACCACCACCACCACCACCACCACCACCACCACCACCACCCAAACATACACTATATTCCCCTAAAAGTATGATACAAGGGATTTGGGAAGTGTCTCCTCTGTATTCTGTGTAACAAAACCTTTCCTCCACAGCTTGGTGCCAAAAAGTTAGGTGGTCTTGGTGCCCAGCGTGTCAAGAAGGACTTCAATGCAATAGAGAAAGAGGCCGCTCGTAATGACCAGCTCAGACAGGAGGCCAAGCAGCTGTCTAAGGAAGAACAGCAGCAGTCGGTAAACAATACTAACTTAACTTACATACATTTTCATTATACTTCCTACTTTATTATACATTACGGGTGAAGAAACTGATTTTAAAAGGTGTGTGTGTGTGTGGTGTGTGTGTGTGTGTGTGTGTGTGTGTGTGTGTGTGTGTGTGTGTGTGTGTGTTAAGCTGAGTCTTCCTTCCCTCCTTAGTTACAGAGCCTTGAGCGTGCCTACGAGGACATGAGTATGGCCGGGAAGCGTGAGGAGGAGAGGATGAAGAGAACTGACCCCATGAAGGCACAGCAGGCAGAGCGGCTGGGCATGGGGCTGGGCGTGAGGAGGTGAGGGGGGGAATGGGTACTCAATTGCATGTTGTTGTTGTTGTTGTTGTTTTTTTTTAAGTGTGGAAAGGATTTTGTTTTATTTATTTATTATTTATTTATTTTATTATTGTTTTTTTATATTTCTTGAAGTACCTCCCTCCATATTGTCTTTTAATAGTGTGTATATTCATTGTTTTTCCTTATATGTGATATTTCCGGCATCAGTATCAGTCACAACAAGTCCCATAACTGAGCCTGTTTTTGTTCCCTCTCAGCGGTGCCTCTCACAGCATGTTTGGAGAGATGAAGACGATCAGCCAAGAGTCTCCCAGCGTGAAATCCTCAACCACTCTCGGCAACAACAACACCTCCAGCTTCAGAGACGAAGAAATTGAGGACGACTTTGAAACTATCATTAGGTTCTCTTCAGGCCCGCCAAAGTAAGGCTTAAGGCTTGTCATGCTAAGGATTGGAGGATGATAGTTGTTGAGTGTTTACTAAAGATGTTATGGAAAGTTTATGAATGTATTAGGTCACAAGTTAGGTTAGGTTAAGTTAGGATGATGTTGAAAGTTGTTGAGTGTTTACTAAAGATGTTACGGAAATTTTATGAATGTTAGTTGATTATTTCAAGTTAATATTTTTGACTTAGGTTAGGATGATGATGAAAGTTGTTGAATGTTTACTAAAGATGTTATAGAAATGTTATGAATGTAGTAGATTATTGCAAGTTAATATTTTTGGCTTAGGTGAGCATGTATGTGCCTTGCATTCCACAGTATTGAGTTAGAAGTTGTTGTTTGAGGGTTTGAATAAATAGATGTTTGTTTGTTAGTGCGTTTATATATAGATGAAGGAAAGTATGGAATGGTCTCAATAGAAGGATTTACTAATTTCTTATTTTATAAGTTTATTCTTTTTTCTGAATGTGTGAGAAAATGAGTATTGGGGATTGTTTTGATGTTATGATAAATACAGAATATACATATTTAAGATAAACAGTATTATTGATATTTTAAATGATGAACACAAATTAATTGCTTTAGAAAACAGCAAGTGATACAAATAATCTTTACTCTAATGCCTGTTCCTTAGCACTCCTTCAAGGGGGTAACCATACTTATAGTGACAAATCACATAATTTTGTTCATGCCAAACCAAACTTTAACTTTACCTTATCTATAAACAGAATAAATATGTGAAAAGATTATAAAGGAACAAAGGACAGAATATTTAGGAAGAGAAGGAATAATAATAATAGATAATATTAATAACAGCTCTCCTTCAAAGGAGACAGACTGAAGTGTTTATATTTGTTTATGTCCATACTTTTCTACTTTTGCACACTTCATTCCTCCTCTCTCACAAGTATTAATAAACATTATCCTCCCATTTTATAAGGAGGCTTCACAGGAGGCTGACACGAAATAGTGTATTAGTACATTTGTGTTTGTATGTTTTGTTTGCCTTGAAAGTTAGGTTAGGTTAGTAGTGAAATGTTCTTGGTTTTCAGCTGGTGTTTTCTCTCCCCCAATAAATTATTTTATTTTGGACAATCTGAAATCACTTTCATTGGAATGATTTTTATATAAGTAAATTTCTACCAAGGCTTTAAGTTGAACCGTTTTTTTTATTCCTTTGTTGACAGAATAAAACTATTAATTACTTTACCCCTACACACTTAACAGACCTAACTAAATTATAAGTAAACTAACCTAACCAGACCTAAGTAAATTATAAGTAACCTAACCTAACCAGACCTAAGTAAATTATAAGTAACCTAACCTAACCAGACCTAAGTAAATTATAAGTAACCTAACCTAACCAGATCTAAGTAAATTATAAGGAACCTAACCTTACCAGACCTAAGTAGATCATAAGTAACCTAACCTAACCAGACATAAGTAAATTATAAGTAAACTAACCTAACCAGACCTAAGTAAATTATAAGTAACCTAACCTAACCAGACCTAAGCATTACTAGTTTCTCGTCACATTTAGTTCAGTACTTTGAATGACTTACAGATGTCAACGTGTATTCTTTGGAAGGTGTTTTTACGGGTTAGTTATCTTCCTTCCTTGCCGTTACCTGGTTGATCTTGTATTATTCTTTGGGTTTACTAAAGACAAGTGTGTCCTTTTAATTGCCATGGGTAGAGAGAGAGAGAGATGGAAATAGTTAGTACACTCTTATCAGGCTTTATCAAATCAACCATTATCTTCTGTTAAAAATAGAAAAAGTATATATATATTATAGGTGTTCTGCAAAATGTTTATAAGAATAGTGGAAATATTAATGAATACAGAAATATAAACACGTCTCTTCCATCAATAACTATCACAGTGAAGATTCTTAAGAGGTATTGTCAGTGTATCATACTAATAGTTTATGACGGCACATTATAGCAAATTATAAGCCAGTCATTAGTAGCTGTAGAATTGTTAACTGTGTGTATGTACGTGCAAGCCTCTTATGTACGTATAATCCTCTTGTGCGTACTAGGAATTGATGGAAGTCAGTGGAAGAATAATTTATATGAACAGAACAAGTAGAACAAGTATAGCCATCACCTTGAGGGAATTACATTAATAAATAGAAAAAAATAACCTCCAAATTCATATTGAAATTAGCATTGACTTCACTAGTTTTCATATATAATCTCTAACTTTAGATGAATCGGTAAACTTTTATAATGAACTCACCCTGACGTCCTTACACAGGTACCGAGACAGTCCCTTCGAAGACCAAGGTAATTTTGGGTTCTCCAGCGGCAAAGGAGCAGGTATTGATGACCTCCTCAACAACAAGCCTGCCCTCGCCTCCTCCTGGGACAATGAGTTTGACAAAACCAACAACTCCACTTCCTCTAACACATCCACAAACTTGAGCAATCTCTCCTCTAGTAAAGGTAAGGTGGAGTGTTACTTAATTCGAGCTTAATTCGAGCTACAACTTGACAGCTAGTTTTTAGATATTTTATAAGTGTTTTGTTGATGAAATGAAATGGTGATGGTAATGATGTTTATTGGTATTTATGATTCATGGCTAAAATATGCAGGTTGACATGTAAGAAAAGAAGGAACAATAATAAATTGTGTATTTCTCTTCAGTTTCAGCATTTTATAAGTGTGTTTGGGATGAAATGAAATGGTAATGATGTTAATATTTATAACTCATGGCTAAAATGGTATGAAAGAAAAGAAGGAACATATAAAATAAATCATGTATTCCTTCAGTTTCAGCCTCAGCAAATTACAAGTTCAACCCAGTGGAGGATAATCAAGCCCAGCAGAAGTTTGGGAATGCTAAAGCCATCTCCTCCGACATGTTCTTCCACGACCGTGACCCCAACAGTGAGATGCGCTCCAACCTGGCCCGGTATGAAGGCTCCACCTCCATCTCCTCCGCTGACCTCTTTGGCGGAGGACAGAACCAGAGGCAGAACTACAGTGGGGGTTCCCTACAGGTAAGGTTAGGTTACCGGCACCTCTTTATGTGCACCGTTAGACTAGCATTGCATTAAGTCTCGCTTTTATTTTATTTTTTTATATATTTAAGTTAGTTATTAGGTTATGATTTGCTTTTTTGACATATTTTAGTTTGTTATTAGGTTATGATTATATCTTTATTATGTTCTTTGCTTTGATTTGTGATATAGAAGTTACATTAATCTTTGTTTTGATTTAATGGTTGGACGGAATGTTTCTTTGGTTCAGTGGATTGCCTCGTGCTCTTTGCCGATTGCCGATTCCATGTAATTAGGGTTGAGGTTCATTAGTCTTTCATTAACCGATATAAAGCAATTTAAGTCGTATAAATGTAGGGTCAGGATATAGACGAGTGGTATTTATTTATATGGTCTTGTTGAGAAAAATATATTATACATCCACACTTCTTTATAAATATGAAGAGGATGTAAAGGGATTGAGGGAGAGATTAAATACACCATTGCCTTTAGCTTTATATTTTAAGTTAATATCTTGTTATATATATAAGAAACTGGTTTATATTTTATTTTATGAGTCCCAGTTTCTACATCCATCCATCCTTACCCCTTAAACACAGCATAGCATAACTTAACCTAACCTAACCTAACCTAACCATATGATGAAAGTAAGAGTGAATGTGAACAAGTAATATAAAAAAAAAAACCAGTATTATATCACTAGCAATATAGGAGTTAAAATAGATCCCGCCTTTCCTATTGTTTTTTATCATTATTAGTTTTCAATGATGATGAGGAGGAGGATAATGATAGGATATTAAAGGGATTATGGGTGTTGTGTTTATCTATGTAGTCTCATATCCTCATCCTTGCTTATTTAGTGTTCAGAAATGTCTTTAATAATTTTGAAAGTAAATTTAGTTCTCTGGTTTATCACACAAGGTTTGAACCAATTTTTCATTATTCTTGAATGGAAATGTACGTACGCTTTTTTATTAGTAATTTTTGTTCTAATTTTAGGATAAGGTTTCTGTGTTTAGCGGCAAGAATAAGTATTGCTGGGTGCTGTAAGGCCGGGGTGACTCATAAGGAATAAGGAATGTTACATAGCCAGTCAGTTGAGTTCAGTTGAAGGTAAGAAGTGTAGAGGTTAGGGAGTAAAGAGTAGGTTAGGGAGTAAAGAAAGAGTCTGGTGTTGGTGTTCCTGTTTAGAAAGAAGATGTAAAGTGTCCTGAGAATACTAGATACAGTACTTTTATGTGTGTACTTTATTGTATGTGTATTGGAAACTGGTTTGTTTGTCATAGGTAGCATTGTTATGAGTGTGTGTGAATGAAGGTTCCCCTCTGAGTGCCCTTCCATCCTTCCTTCCTTCCTTCCTTCCTTGTGTAATGTTTATAGTTGGTGGTCAAGATGCTGATGATGACAATGATCTATGTAGTGTAGTGCAAAGACTAAACAAAGAGATGATGAGTAAGACTTAAGGAGAGAGTAGGAGTAGGAGGTGTAGCTTGTAGGAGTAAGAGTTAAGGAACAAACAGTTGATGAAGCGACAGGACAAGACAGGCAGAGCAACACCCAAGAATCCAACTCTCGATGAAGGTGGGATGACCCAAGTCCCTCCTCCTTCCCCTCCCTCAGGCACCAGACTTGGACGAGGTGCGAGAGTCAGTTCGGCAAGGTGTGACCAAGGTGGCGGGCCGGCTGGGCAACCTGGCGAACAACGTCATGTCCTCTCTGCAGGTACTGGAGTAGTGGGGGTGTCCGGCCGCTGGGTGTGCCCGGCTTAGCTGCTGCTGCTGCTGCTGCTGCTGCTGCTGCCATGATTAAGGCTTTATTAACATTACCTATCGTCTCCTCCTCCTCCTGTGTGTTGCTTGTGGTGGTGGTGGTGGTGGTGGTGGTGGTGGCATGTAAGGGGGTGAGATGTGTGCAGTTTGTGAAAGGCAAGATAGATAGATATACATATTGATATTTGTAGTTTTTTAAGTAGTTACTAATTCATTTGATTAATATTATTTGAGGTTTGATTTTGTTGACCTTTTTTACATTGTTGTTAATTATGATTAGGTTGTGGTAGTGATTTTCTTTTGGGTAATTGTTATGTTATGTTATGTTATGTTTTTATTTGTTTATATATTATATCCAATTTTTTATTCTAGATTATGTTTCTTTAATACATCTGTTAGTTTATAAGCTGCATTTCAGTCACATTATATCTATATTTGTCACATAATAATTACGAGGAAGTTAAGTTAGTGAAGAGTAAAAAACTATCTTTGAATCATTCTTAAGTCACCCATGAGAAGCACATTGGGTTTGGGTCAAGTAGTTGTGGTGGTGGTTGAGGTCGAGGTCACAGTAACATTAGGTCACTGATATATAGTTGTACAGTTGGGGTCACACGAGGTCAAGTCATTGCAGAAAGAATACTGTTTTGTTATTGTTTATTGGTCCACAGAGGCGTTTAACAAGAAGAATTTTTCACTTGTTCTTTGTGATTTAATCTGAAAACAAAGAATAATGTAAAATACAGTTAAAAAAAAAGCATATACCAGTGAAGATTAAGCTTGAAAAGTGTACTAAAATTATCAATGTTTCTAATGATATATTGATCTTCTTACTAATTCATATACATCTGGAAACTTAACTATAAATTCATAATGCATAAAGTTAGATCAGTGGAAGGCAGTTATGGAATAAATGAGTAGTTAAAAAATGAGAAGAAGAAGAGGTGATTCATAGCCTTAAAAAAGTCCTCTTACATGTAAATTTTGTGTTGTGGAGGTTACAATTATTTATTCTTTATTTATTTATTTTTTTTTTTGTATATATACATTGAAAGGGTACTGGCTAAGGGACAACAAAAATCCCATTTGTCTCCAGACCCTACCACCGTAATCCCTGCAGTTCATAAAAGACGACATAAGGGACGGAACGAGGAGTATGGGTAAAAACAAGGTGCAGACGGGTAGGGGAGCGTAATGTCTCCATGAACCCTGGCGTGCCTAACATATAGATAAATAGATAGCAATACTTTTTAAGAATCTAACTTTGTAGTAGTAGTAACCTGCAACTGTGTAAATATACAAGTATGCATGTATTTCACAAGATAATAATGAGATTAATCATAAACAGCAATGGGATTTTTGTCATTACATCATAGTTCTATTAAGATATTTTTTGGTGTTGTGTTGAACATTGGTGAGGTTGGAAGGCAGACAACAGTAGCTGGGTGGTGATCTGTGTGGCTAGCTGTGTGGCTGGCTGTATGGCTGGCTGTATGGCTGGCTGTGTGGCTGGCTGTATGGCTGGCTGTGTGGCTGGCTGTATGGCTGGCTGTGTGGCTGGCTGTATGGCTGGCTGTATGACTGGCTGTATGGCTGGCTGTGTGGCTAGCTGTGTGGCTGGCTGTGTGGCTAGCTGTGTGGCTGGCTGTGTGGCTGGCTGTATGACTGGCTGTATGGCTGGCTGTATGGCTGGCTGTGTGTATGGAAGGTGTTATGTGAGATCCAAGTTACTAAGGTTGTTGCCTCAGCCTCTGTGGCCTAAGGGTGTCAAAGGAGTATTCTTACTTACTGTCGGTGTGCAGTAGAACTTAAAGTAAAAATGGACCTTTTTGCCATTAAAAGAGATGAACTCATGTTTTATTACATTGTTTGGTTATTTCCTTAATCACAGAATTTAGCTCACTCCTGCATTATTAATTACTTACTTCAGTCACCGTTGTAAATAATGAAGAAGAAAAAAAACGCAGGTCTTACGCATCAGAATTTTGTTGCATGTGGGATTGAGTGAGGCTGACGAGGGCATCCACATTATTTTATTTATTTATTTATTTTATTTTTTGCATAATGGTTGTGTTGTGTTAGTTTTGAGCTTGCTTGTGTGCATGTGCAGGTCTTGCAAGCAGCTTTATAATGATACTTACAGATACTTTTCTTTTTTATTTCCATGACATCTAATGCATTTTTTTTTGCTACCCATCGTTTCTGCTTTTTTTTTGTGTTAATTTTGGCTTTAAAAAGAAAAAATTTGATGTTTAGTTGAGTCGGATTTTGCATTATGTTTATATTTTGCTTCTATCCTTCTTGGTGCACTTGGGTAGAAATTCTTAAATGATCTTTAAATACAAGTTAATGATGATAAAAAGAATAATTTGGGTAAAGCTACTAATGTTATAACACTAGGCATTCATAACCTTAGCTAATCATTGATGGATAGATAAGCTGCTGATTTAACTGAGTGTCAGCTGCTTGCTCTTCTCAGATTAGCAGCCACATAAACTTTCCTCAGGCTTAAAAGACTCCACCTTTTGTGATCATTAGAACTCATAGGAAGAGATATTTGAAAAGCAGAGAATATGCACTTCAAGTTAAATTGAATAAACTGAAGTAGAATAGGATAATGATCACTGGTTTATATACTATATCATTTGGATGGAGTTGATTAATTCAGCTAATTGTGGACCATACAAGTAACAGTAAGGGAATGTAATCTGGTGAATGTTACTTGCCTGTTCTGCTTTTCAATGTGTGTTTGAAAGGCTTGTGATGCAGCGAGAGTTTTAACGACTTACTAGTATGAGAGATTAAGTAGTGTGGGTATTTTTGTGTGCTTTTTCATACTTATCTCTGCATATCTAAATCCTGAACGTTATCTCGGAATCATTGACATTGGTGATAAGGGAAGAAAAGATTGTTGCTTTGGTGGTGATGGTGGTGGTGGTGGTATTGGTGGTGGTGGTGATGGTGGTAATAGTGATAGTGGTGGTGGTGGTGGTGGTTCTGTTTGTCTATTTTGAAATTCTCTTTAATTTTGATTTCATGTATATATATTGAAATTAAGATAGAAATACATTGTTATACTATAAATTTGTAATTAGTTTTTGAGAGAGAGAGAGAGAGAGAGAGAGAGAGAGAGAGAGAGAGAGAGAGAGAGAGAGAGAGAGAGAGAGAGAGAGAGAGAGAGAGAGAGAGAGAGAGAATTGTGATACACTAGAAGCTTATTCCACTCTAATGATGTAATTGGTAAAGAATAATGTAGTGCAGTCAAGTTGTATTTGTCTCCATCTTAATTATTTTCCATTACTCCTCATTCATTATAAGTCATCAATTGAAGACACTTTACTTGCATCAACAATTGTAAACTGTTCAGATAATTTAAAACACACTAAGGTTTCTTCAGAGGCAATGTTTCTTGAGATAGAATGTTTTTTTATTTTTTTATTTATTTTCATTTTTATACTAATGGCATTACATGGTGACAGTTTGGTTATGTCAGCCTCTCGTCATAAGATTTATTAGATGACATCATCTTCTTTGTCCTACGCTGGTTACTTTCTAATTTTGCCTTGCCCCTTGCAAGGTGACGTGACTAAAATTTCAATGGATTCTGACTAAGTGGATGTATAGAGGTAAAATTATGTTTATATTCTTGAAAGAAAATTTTTTGTTTATATTAGCCCAGTATTCTATTAGTCTTTACAGTATTGGGAGAATTTTAGATTTGACGTAGAGAGAAAGAGAGATTCACAGTGTATTTACTTAGTTGTGGTATGTGAGTGTGTGTGTGAGAGTGAGTGTGTGTGTGTGTGTGTGTGTGTGTGTGTGTGTGTGTGTGTGTGTGTGTGTGTGTATGTGTGTGTGTGTGTGTGTGTGTGTGTGTGTGTGTGTGTGTGTGTGTATATGTATGAGTGTATGTACAGTAACACACACTTGTACTGAAGCATGTCTGCCTATCCTTTCAAGAGTGGCAACACAACCCTGAGTGAGCCAATCTAGCCTTGTGAGGACAGTGTAAGGGCTGACTGCCGCTTCCACTAATACTTATTCATGTATTCCATGTTCTTTCCTAATGAGTTGTTATGGTTACTAACTCATGCCATTTTTTTCTGCTCTTCAGAGAAAATGATGACACGGTTAGACTAGTAAGTACAATCTGCCACGTGCATGATAATATTTGGATGTGTTTGTGTGTTTGTGTGTTTGTGCTGCACTGCACTGCACGCTGCCTTCCTTGCTCATGTGATTGCAGCAATTATTGTGCTTCCTCAAAACTAACCCTTTCTAATGACGTATATTTATTTTTCGACAAGTTATGTGTCTTCTCAATTTTTCTGCAGCTCTGAAGTAGTAAGTAAGTTACGGCTTCTGCCCAGAGTCACTACAGGATTAATTGACATTTTATATACATAGTACATAGTTGACATTATATGCAAAGAGACTAGTCACTGATTACAGTCTGCTTATTGATTTGCATATAATGGAAGTGAGGAAATGCTCCTCATTTATCTTTGGAGAAGAGAAATACACAAATTGTTAGTGTTGTGAGTTGTGTTGTGTTTATGGACTGACTGACAAAGAGGGAGGAGAGGCATTTAAGGATGTAGAGGAAGGAACATAGTGTATAAAACTGACGGAAATTTAGCATGTAATTAATTGACTTGATTCTTGTATCTGCGTTTCATACAAAGATTAGAGAATGTATGGTCAGTAAATACATGTGATTGCACTAAGTATTAAGTTAGTTTTGGAATAAGTGTTTAGTATAGTCTGCAAGTTTTCATATGTAGAAAATCTAGTAATTAGTCTGTTTATGTTTATTTATTACATAGTTTGTTGTGGGAGTTGCTTGGTTTTTTGCATTTCATAAAAGTTGGGATTATGATTTATGAAATGATTTATCTATTAATTTAGTCTATTTACTTCACTTATACTTTTGATGTTCCTTAGATATACATCTATATAAGTATATCTCACTTTGTATCACATGATTTCTAAAGCATGTCGTTTCACAAAATTGTTCACTCGTGTTCCGGGGAATTGTATTATTTGATGCATTTTTTATTGAAAGATTTGTTGAATGAAGTTTTGGTATTTATTACTTTTCAAATTTATGGAATATGTTAATAATGTATGGAAATGGTGGTTGCTATTTTGGGTTTTTTTTCATATTTTCCTTTTGTGCAATTTTCCTTTTTTTTCTTCACATTATTTTCCTTTTTAACAATTTTCCTGCTGCATGTTTAATTTTCCTAAGGTGATGGTGAAGTAGTAAGACACTCACTCACATTTCCTAACTAACTAACTGTCTACTTGGTTTGACTCAGAGGAGAAAGTTCAAGTTCAATTATAAAGACGCTTAACATTCTGGATTTTCATTTCTATCAATTTATTTAGTCATGTAATCAGTGGTAGGAGGATGTGGTCTGGTCTCACATCAGCAACCAAAGTTAAAGAATACTGCATGTCTTAAAAAGGTGACTAATAAGGATGAAATGATGTGTGTGTGTGTGTTTATGAGGGGATGGGCAGCACCTCACACACACACACACACACACACACACACACACACACACACTTGGGTCTACTTCTATGTATACTTATTATCTACAGTATGAAAGGAGAAAAGTCCACATTGTTTCTTCATGGCTTGGGATTGAAACCCTGGACCCACCTATCACCACACAACTGAACCACCAAATAAACATTGAAATAAACGTTGAAATTATTGAGCTTGTTGATGGAAATGCATTCAGATTACATGTGGATTGTACATCAAAGAGACATAGCTAGATGGCTTATTATATTATGTGGTTAATATGCAAGGTTTTTAAAAATATAATAGAATAATATAACTTCTTCTTCTTCTTCTTCTTCTTCTTCTATATCATTAACCGTTGGCACCAGTAGGCATATGGAGGCACAGATGGACTTGCCTCGCCTGTTATTTGGCGTAGGTTTTTTATAATTTTTAAAGTGACGCCTCGAATGATTAAGTTCTCTGTTGAATATGTTGAGAACGTGTGAGACTTATTACTGCTACAGCCTCAGATGCATATTAACGTTGTAAGTCCCGTCTGAGGACAGTATGGCAGCAATTTGGGTAGTCTTTGGCCACTCGGTGGTGATATCAAATATTGAAAAGTGGTCAGCGGATATCGGGGATTCGAACCCGGGACCCTAGGCTCCCATGCCCGAACGCTGACCACTACACCACCACCTGAGTAAAAGTTATAAATGATTGAATTGATTATACATTTGTCCTGTTTTGTGTCAGCTATTGTTGCAGCTTCAATGTGTAATACTATGTTATAATGATTGTGTATAGTAGATTTTTTTTTATATATTTTATGTAAGTTAACTTGGTGCAAACACTTTTTTTCCTTTTTTCTTTTTTTTCTTTCTTTCTCTCTCATCCAACTTATCTTGCAACTGTGATTAAATATAACAAAATATAATGCATTGAGCCAGATTTTCTCTTTGCTTACCATCTGGGGATCATTCTAACCAGTCAATCTGTACTAGTCTTATATTATTAGGTTTGTACATCCTTGCTTATCCATTCATTCCACTATGACATCCACAGTGTTTAACTTTTCAGAATTTCCCCGACATTACATTACACTCTTGTCCACCTCCATTTTTAGCAATTCCTAGCAATTCCTTGGTCCACTTTTATTTTAATACCACATTCTATCACTGTCCTCTTTTTTTTACCCTTATCTTGATTCCCGTTTGTATTCAGACAGTGTTCTCATCTTACCTTCTCTCACATACTCATCTGTTAAAGTTTGCATTATTTTTCTTTCAACCTCCTAAAGGGGCCGCCAAGTGGTAAGTAAGTGTAGTGTGATGGTATACTAGAGAAGATTGACTCCAGTTCATTAAAGTGGCTCTGTGTTATAGTGTGATGTAGTAGGTTGTGAGTTTGATTCCGGCTCACGACAGCTTCTTGGTGAGAGATGTGCGTTCTCTTGTTATCCTTAATCTGAGCTATATGGTCTATTAACTACCTTGTTTAGGGGTATTATTTAGTCTCCTTTTGATAGATATAAAAAAGAATATATAATAAGGTACTATATATGGCTGGGATTCCATGTGTGTGTGTGTGTATGTGTGTATGTGTTTGGTATTAATGAATGTGTGTATGTTTTATTGGGGTAGTTTTCTCCAGCTGACATTCTCTCCTTGATTTTGTTGTTCCTGTCCTGTTTTTTGTGTAAGAATTTGTTGTGGGAATCTTGGTCACAATATTGGGTTTGATTTATTGAATTGATGTTTGAGTGATAACTTTAATTAATTGTATATGACTTGTTAACTAATTTCAACTTTCTATCTTTTTTTTTTCCACCAGGACCGCTACCTCTAAACACCTTGGAGTCTGCAGTAATGTGGAGGAGGTGAACCCTGCCTCCTCCTCCTCTTCTTTTCTTTTTTTTTCTTTTTCCGTTTTTCGTCTTAATTTTTTATCGTTTGTGCAATCTTGAAAAGACATACATGATAATAAGCTTTTTTTTTTTCTTCTTCAAGTGAATCACACAACACAAAACAACACAACACATCACTTAAAAAAAAACTTAGGAAAAATAACTACTTTGGGCTGTTCCATCTGTACTTATTAAAAAAACTATAAAAAATATATATGCAAATGTATTAGCTTTTTCAAATCACTGCTTTTATTTCTGTTTTCATACTGTTGTTTGTTTGTTTGTTTGTTTGTTTGTTTGTTTGTTTGTGATAAAAGCACGTATGTCTTTTGAGTTTCCTAATTTATACTTCAATGGAGAGAGGATTTGTACAATATATTTTATTTGATTTTTACTTCATTTATAACCATGCATTGTTATTATTATTATTAGTGTTTGTACAGAGGATATAGCTAATAAGTAAGTCAGATTGTTAGATATTTATATCCGGGAGGGGAATGAAAGGAAAATATTAGTTCAACAATTTGTTTTTAGACCTACAACCTTACTGATGCTGTGATCTTCATCTTAATGGAGAGATGATGATGCTGGTGTGAGGTGTAGGAGTAGGTGAGGAAGTAGGCACTGGGAGGGGGGAGGATTAGGGTGGGTTGGGTTGTTGTAGAGGGCAAGGCAAGGTTAGTTGTGTTGAGAAGCTCAGAGGTCAAGAGTTGGGGCACGACCTTCTTCAAGTCAAGTCTACCATCCTTCACACACACACTCTTTAAAGAAAGTGGTTAGGTGAGGTGTTGTCTAAAGTGATGCAGTAATGAACACTACGTAGATTGTTAATGTACTAATAGTGTGTGTTGTTTTGTTTTTAATTGTCATTGTTTAGGTATTTTATATGATTTAAATTTTTTATTTTATTTTGTTTTTTTTGTATTTTTTATTGGATAGATCGAGATTTTTGCTGCTACATGCACTCCACACTGTAGGACACCTTCACGCCCATATACTATACATCTATTTTTTTAGGTAAAAATTCAAGCTTAAAAAGAAAGATTATATTTTGTATAATGTAATTTTTTTTTTTATTATTTAAAGAAAGTTATTGTGATGTCAAAATTTCTTTTGTTACTCTGGGGTATAAAAGGTATGCACACACACACACACACACACACACACACACACACACACACACACACACACACACACACACACACACACACACACACACACACACACACCCACCCACCCACCCATCCACATAAGTAGGTAAATACACACGCAAACACATAACTAGGTAAACACACACACACACACACACACACACACACACACACACACACACACACACACACAACTAGGTAAACACACACACACAGTACTAAGTGTTTTGTGTTTTTTCCATTCCTGTGGTGGACTTGAGTGAGTTGCTTCACCCTTAATGCCTCTCTAGGCCAGACTCTGTCAATCATTCCTTAGCATCAGTGAGGTGGGAAGGATCATCACCACCACCACCTCAACACGTGACGTAACCCTAGAAGGAGGGATGGTACCAGAACCTCCTGTCTCTTCACCTTTCATTACGTATTTAAAAGAATGTTAAAAAGAAAAGGGTTTATTGATCAAAATTTTGTGCCATCTATAACACGATTTGTATTTTTGAGGATTTCATGTTTTTTAGTCATGCTCATTTTAGTATTAGTAATTTCTGATATTTATCTGGTAATCATAGAGATTGGGAATAAAAGGAAATTTCAATTGATTATCTTTAATTTACCTGTGCAAACTTGTGCTTATATATAGAAAGGAAAAAGAAAAGGAAACTTGGAGCAATTATATTATTTTTCTTCATATGCATAAAGTTTGTTGTATTCAGTTAAGAAAGATATGGAAATGGAAGAAGAGGTGATTACGAGATATTTACAAAGAGGGAAGAAGAAGAGGTGATTACGAGATATACAAAGAGAGTGAAGGAGTGTGGGTGGCGAAGGGAACAGAGCATAACTACTGACTAAAGTAATGCCTCATTTTAACGTTTAAGTTCCTAACATCCCCAGGAACAGTTACATTGAACTTACATTTTGACGACCAGACCAGAAGAAAAAAATCCGTAGCTATTAATATGAAACAACCAAATCTTAAAAAGTTTCTAATTACGATTGTTTATCTACAGAAACATGTTAATATTGTCTTTTTTATATCATCACATACTTAAAACACATATAGCCAGCTTTCTATCATGTGAATTATCATATATCAAGGATATAAACCGTCTCCAGTTTATATATTTACGTAGCAAACAACACTTCCACTGATGTAGGTTGGTGGAGTTGAGTTGATCGAAGTATGCGTGAAACTTGCGTGATTCTGGTCTTTGAAGATTGAAGCATTTAGTTGGTGGTGACGGCTGCTCGCGGCTGAGTGTGGGAAGGCAGCGGCTCTCTCTCCCTCTCTCTACAGCATTGCATTGGAAATATCTCCTTGAATTAACAGCAGGTGAGTGTACAATGATAACAGTATTAGAAAGAGTAGAGGAAGGCCGGCTTGGGAGGGACATCAGAACACACTTTGATAATAGTGAACAACGGAATGACTCTCGCTAGAATTCAGACGAATGGTGGAAGAATATTACCTCCTTTTGTACACCTGCAGACCATTGTATTCTTAAATGGGTATTGTATCTAGGTTATCTATCCCTAGGAACTATATAATTGCACACAAACGATATAATAGTCTAGTAAACCCTGAAACTACCTTGTTCCAACGAGGTGATTGAGGTATTCATATAGCAATGCATTTATTATTATCTCCTTAAATCTTCACCAATAGCTAGTGTGTCTTGCCTCAATTTCTTCCAAGATATGTTTTTAGTTAATCTACTACGACACCTGTTCTTTAAATAGGTCTCCTTTATGCAGGTGGACAAGGTAGTGACGTAGCCAGTGACGCAACCTGTGACGCAACCTGAGTCTTCATTCTTAGGGGGACAAAGTAGGGCTAGAGCGATTGTGGTACTTTACGTATTTTCTTATGATTTTCTTCAATGCCAGCAGCGTAAAACTTAATTAATTCTGGTATCAAATAGAGGCCGTGTAGAGGGGTAGAGAGAGGGGGGAACAAACAGCTCGAGTGAGGGTATAGTGATGGGAGTTCCGGCTCTTTTCAGGGAGCCGATTCTTTCGTTCTCGTTCACTCAAATACTTTTTTTTTTTTTCTTCAAAGTAGTTCCACATATTCTGTTTATAGCATTTATAATTTAGAAAGAATTACTTGGGATAACAATTTTTCGTTCACGTTCACACACACACACACACACACACACACACACACACACAAACATACTATCTATTTTCTTTTTATTTATCTATGAGAGAGAGAGAGAGAGAGAGAGAGAGAGAGAGAGAGAGAGAGAGAGAGAGAGAGAGAGAGAGAGAGAGAGAGAGAGAGAGAGAGAGAGAGAGAGAGAGAGAGAGAGAGAGAGAGAGAGAGAGAGAGAGAGAGAGAGAGAGAGAGAGAGAGAGAGAGAGAGAGAGAGAGAGAGAGAGAGAGAGAGAGAGAGAGAGAGAGAGAGAGAGAGAGAGAGAGGAGAGAGAGAGAGAGAGAGAGAGAGAGAGAGAGAGAGAGAGAGAGAGAGAGAGAGAGAGAGAGAGAGAGAGAGAGGAGAGAGAGAGAGAGAGAGAGAGAGAGAGAGAGAGAGAGAGAGAGAGAGAGAGAGAGAGAGAGAGAGAGAGAGAGAGAGAGAGAGAGAGAGAGAGAGAGAGAGAGAGAGAGAGAGAGAGAGAGAGAGAGAGAGAGAGAGAGGAGAGAGAGAGAGAGAGAGAGAGAGAGAGAGAGAGAGAGAGAGAGAGAGAGAGAGAGAGAGAGAGAGAGAGAGAGAGAGAGAGAGAGAGAGAGAGAGAGAGAGAGAGAGAGAGAGAGAGAGAGAGAGAGAGAGAGAGAGAGAGAGAGAGAGAGAGAGAGAGAGAGAGAGAGACACCCAGGCTAGTGAAATATATACCTTATTTAGTCTCAAAACATTATATATTCATGTATGTTCTCGATAGGTTTGAACAATTCCACCCTAATGTTCTTTTTTTAATCTATCTCCTTATCCTGAACCAATACTCTGTAAAAAGAACTAAAATAAAATAATTGTAAATATATATACACACACACACACACACACACACACACACACACACACACACACACACACACAAGCACGCACACACGCACACACACACACACACGCACACACGCACACACGCACACACACACGGTCCGCTAGCATAGTGGTTAGCGATATATATATATATATATATATATATATATATATATATATATATATATATATATATATATATATATATATATATATACGTGAAATACAACACCACTGGTGCCCTAAGTATTATAATTATTAATCGGAAACACAATCAGATTACATTGCCTGGCGTCAGCTGAGTGTGTGTGTGTGTCTAGGGATGTGCACCTATCCGGTATACCGATATACCTGTATTTTCGGGGCGGTATTAAGGGCATTAGAAGCCCTTCGGTATACCGGTATTTTTATCGATTTTTGCCGATTCGTCAGCCTGTCAGCCCATCAGCCCACCATAACACACTCATAACGCAAACACACTCACCTTCATCTCTATCCTTGTAAGTCACCATGTCCTAACACTTCTTTTACTGTACTTAACTCGCTATAATTAACACTCTTGGATGTAAACAAATAATTATGGTGTTTTTTCCTCATTTGTTCGTTGTATTTTCCGTTTTTCTTTGTGTTATGGTTTATTTAGGCTTTACTTTCGGTTTGAATAATTTTAATATATTCTATTCTATGGATTATATTGGTTTAATTTAATTTTTATTGCTTTATTCTATTATTCGATTTTATGATTGACCTTAGAAATAAACATTTTTCATGGAATAAATATGAATCAAATATAATAAATGTTTATGTAGGTAACGGATAGGTATTTCAAACTATTTTTTTAAGTATATATAATTGCTTTCCTGTGTATAATAAAAATCTCAATTTTGGTTTTATATATACGTGACCCAGCAGTCAACGCACGGCCGCCACCTAACGGTACCTGTTGAAACTTGTTGTTGCTATTTATTAAGGCTATTTACGCTTAATAGGTAATGTTTTCTTTATATCCAACCACTATTAATGGTGAAGAATAACGTGTTACTGTTCCTCCATCCCTCAAAATGACATGTAGAGGAACAGGGAAGGTTTAACACAAAGAAATATTATCACCAGGCTAGAGGTCCTGTCTGGCTGCTAGCGGTACAGGCTCAAGTCTGGATCCTGATCTTTCTATAATTTCTGAATGTAACAGGATAACAAATATTGAAATGTTCTATAGTGTACCTTCTTCAAAAATAATAAAAAAAAAACTTTCTATGGGACAACTATCCTTTCTTCCTCTGGGTTGAGCATTTTTTTTAGACTGTCCTTTACTAATATTTATAGACCAACATGTCTTCTGATATCTGTTCTTCTTATATAAAAATCTAAACTGGAAATTCTTGCTAAATCAATTTCCATGAAGTTTAGTGTTTTGAGTTGTCTGTCAATTTTATTTCTTCTTCCAGGTGTGGCTTCTAAACAAGGACCTTCAGACCCATCCCTGTCTTGAGTGTGGTTGTCATGTGTTTCTGGGACTCCACTTTCACTACTACAAAACAAGGTAAAGACAAAAGCTAATCATCTCAATTCACCATTTTGAACTGACTGTTTTCAATCTTTCACATTCTGCTATAATGTTATCTTATATCACTGTTTTCATGGTTTACTTTTCTGAACTTGCTAAATGTAAACCTTTAATATTTTATGTCCTTAACCTGTGTCGCTGGTAGGCTTAATGGAGGCCTTAGATGGTCAGCCTCTGCCCATTAGTAACACGGGTTAGATGTTTTAAGTGATGCCTCGTTTCTTATTAAGAGGCTCATGCTGCCAGCGGAAGCTCCTCGTGCATATAACTTAGCAGTCCCGTCAAGGATAGTGTTATGGTAGCATGTGGTGATCTTTGGCCACTCAGCGGTAATACCAAAGAAAAGTGGCCAGCTGGTGCTGGGATTCAAACTTGGGACTTTGAGCTGGTATGCCCGATCGCTAGCCACTAGGCCACCGCCTCCCCATGACATTCTCTTTCAACCATACAGTGTTGCACATTATATACATCCCTTATACACTGCCAATACTCTAATCATACATTCTGTTTATACCAAAGACAACAATAGAAATAAGAAACATCTATTACAATATCATTTATTTGCATATAATATAAATGTAAAACATTTTCCCTTTACACATCCATCTCAAGGTTAATTGCTATGATATTCCCTTTAAAAAGTTTTTCACAAAGAGCCTTTCTGCTGCTCTTTTAAACATTGTATCAAATCAAAATTATACTTAATTGTAGCCCAGGGATGTTAGGTTAGATTTTGATAAGAGATAATTTGGATTTGTCTCCGTTCACTCTGTTTACCCGGCAGAAAATAGGTATAGATATGTAAGCAGCGGAGTTGTGACCTTGGAATCCCAGCAAGAGTGGAGGGCTAGGAAGGCTATTATCATGTATGTATGTGTGTGTATATGTAGATTGTGATACCCTGATGTGTAAATAGGCATTGGTAGATAAATACTAAATTGAGGTAAATAGTCACATACATGTAGGAAGAGGCAAGTTCCACTACAGGTATCTTAAAATTGACAATTGTCGCTGCTGATGCATGCGCAATAATTGAAAGTAAAGCAGCTAAGCATGTGATGTATTAAGAAGCCGTCACACTCAAAATGATCCAGTTCTTAATACAACAGGTGTTCTGGGAGTTAATGATATGGTTCAATACCTTTATACTTGGTGACTTTCAGGTTTATTTTGTACTAACTGGCTATTTTTGTAGGTGATTTCTTTCTTTTTTTTACTTGAATTAACAGTAACACTTTCATCTTTATCAGTGAATCTTTGTTGTGTGAGGTGAAATATTTTGTAGAAAGTTAAAGAAAGGAGGTGGTGGTCACAAGGTAAAATAAATAGAAACTGTAGTCAGGGCGTAAAGGTGAACAGAACCTTCACTGTCATGAGGAAGGCAGAAGAAAGGGTTAAAGTTGTGTGTTTACAGTATATATAAACATTAACAACCTCAACTTGTGTGGATGTGACGTGTTTAACATCCAAAATAAAAAGAATACTTTCCTTTACTGTTGGAAATTGATAAAATCTCATAATGTAATTCATAGAGAAATCTTGACTATTTACAAAATGAGTTTCAAAACACTGTCACTTGTGGTAACAACAAAACACTCCACACTCTCAACCTTGTGTATGAGTAATCGTAAACACAAATGCACAAACTCTGCATTACTATCAACAAACAGTTATATAATACAAGTAAGTGGTGAAGCTGCACAACTCAAAACACTCCTGAGTGGAACAAACTCAATATATCAACTATATATCCTGTTTGTGCTTGTACTTTTTCTTTCCCTCACAGAGGACCAGAAAAACTAACAGAGCATTGTTATTCCAGTCTACAACTGACTGGTTGTAAAAAGAGTCATTTGATTTCAAAGAAATCCGGTTATTACACACTTAAACATTTGTCGTGACTGCTACAAGAATCCTCGTACTCTCAAGAAGTAGTTCCTAGCGGCCTCATCTTCTGGGTACTGTTGTTCCAGTTCATCATTAGGTACATAATGCGTTCCTGTGAACTCCTTGAAGTATTTGCCAATGTCTGAATGACTGATGGCAATGGGATGCTCGGCAATGGATAGATTCTCTTCGGCAGCATATCTGTAAATTCAAATACTTGAGTCAACATGTCATTCTATGACACACAAAGAGAAGGCCGACACAAAAATATATCTATCTATCTATATACCTGGCTTGTATCCACATTAAAAGGGGTAGGAAAGATAAAGCAGTTAGGGTTTGGGGGGAGACATTACTCTCTTACTCTCCCCTCCCCCTCTGTGCCTTGTCTTTTCATAACAGAGAATACAGAGGAGGGGCTTCCAAGATCACTCGCTTCATCATTTTTGGTTGCCTTTTACGCTCAGCAGGGAATATGGTTACAGTATTCTACCAACCGCCACCACAGGGCTTTCAACCCTGTCTATCTATATACCAGGCTGCTGTGCCCCTAAAGCAGGATAGACAACACAAGGCAAGTATACACACACACATACATACTCCTCTCACTCAGCCTCGAGGGGAACAACACCCCACACTAACACAGCGGTATCAGGTCAATCACGCAGATGTGTACCTGGGCGGGAGTTGTATCCACAGCAAGTACACAGGATTTACTCCGGCCATTCCATATTAAACTGATGCTCCCTCCCTCCCTCCCTCCCTCCCTAACCCTGATATGATACAAGGGTTACACCAGATGCGGGGATACCTTTTCCAAGGGTCGTCAAGGCCGCGTAATTACTCATACATTCACCACTGCTAACTATTCACTTCTAATACACACAATCATCCTTCCTTGCTCCACAGACTCTTTCACACTGTCCATCCAACCCATTCGTAGCCTTCCTCTCAACCTCATCCCTCTAACATCAGATATTACCATTCTCTTCACCAACTGGTCCTCCTCCATTCTCTCCATGTGTCTAAGTCACCTCAACACACTCTGCTCTGCTTGATCAGCCAACGCTCTCATAACACCAGTTCTCCTTCACACCTCCTCACTTCTCACTCGGTCCCTACACGTTACTCATCACATACTCCTTAGACACCTCATCTATATTACATTTAGTTTCATCTACACTGCTGCCTTATATAGTGCAGTGAACACAGCTACTCCTTCATACAACCTTCTCTTTACGTACATTCATTTCCATCGCCATACAACTCAACACTTTCTTCATTCCTCCCAACACCTTTCCTACATCACTGATTGATCCTAAACTTCACCTCTGTCTCTATTCCTCCATGTACAGTAATCTTGAATCATAAATATCTAAAACATTCCACATTATCATGCAGTTCATTCAACATTCAATGCAACATTAATCCTTTTATTATTAGTTTATTAATCCTACTTTCTATATTTTCTATCCACATTTATTTCTCCCTGTGTTAGGGTGACAAAGTCTGGCTACACACACTCCCACAGCGCCGGCCAACGTATTCCCTGCATCACTAAATGGGACGGAGCGAGAGGACTGGGGAGCCTCATCTGCATTTCATTCCTACAAAGAGACCTTGAAGTGACATTACCAGATCAAGTAAGTAAGTAAGTAATGAGGAAGTGTTAAGATATGGTGTAGCAAGAGCAATGTGTGGTCAGGTGGCAGATGGAATTTAATCATGACAAGTGTAGAGCAATGAATGTTGGTAACTTGGAAGGGAAAATCCTCACAATAGGTACAACATAAGCAAGGTAACACTGAATAGATCAGAATGTGAGAGATTTGGGTGTACAGGTTAGCTCAGACCTCCCCAGAAAACAATGTATTGAGGCTAGAAATCGGGAAAATAGGTAGATATTGGTTCACTAACAGAGTGGTGAACGATTGGAATAGGCTGGGTAGACACGTAGTAAGTGCTGAGTCAATAGGTAGCTTTAAAAGATGATTGGATGGATAAATATTGGATTATTCCAAGGGTGGGAGACAAGGAACTGCCTCATGTAGGTCATCAACTGGCCTCTTGCAGTCTCCTCATTTCTTATGTTCTTATGTGAAGGGAGGATTAGATGCAAGGAAGAGCGTCTGTGGACCAAGGAAGAAGAATGGTTGTGTAAGGTAGTTAAATTGAGTCCTGGTGTTGTTGATATGAGGTTTTCCTGTATCTAGTTTGATCAGTTCATTGGGTCAGATGTGAGGAAGGGAAGGGAAGGGAAGGGAATGGGTCTATTATAATGTGCAGAGGATAAGATGAATGGAATGAATATGAATGGAATGTATGTATAATCCTCGTAATTGCTCCCCACTGAATGGTATAGAAATAGATCGTAGTGAAGGTGTAAGATAATGTTGAATCTGTTTCCCTCGGCGCCACACCCACCTGTGCGACCCATCATGGACCAGCACGTTGTAGAAAGGCTGATTACACTTGTACTGCAGAGTGTCAACACCCATCCGGCGCACCCAGTCACCTGGCATCTTGCAATCCTGGATGGTCATAGAAAGGTTGAGTCAGTAAGTAAATACACATTGTTTAGTGATATCTATAAATGAATATCTAGAAGTAAAGGTAAATAACAGAAGGAAGAGAGTTTTAAAGTGAGAGAGAGAGAGAGAGAGAGAGAGAGAGAGAGAGAGAGAGAGAGAGAGAGAGAGAGAGAGAGAGAGGAGAGAGAGAGAGAGAGAGAGAGAGAGAGAGAGAGAGAGAGAGAGAGAGAGAGAGAGATATATATATATATATATATATATATATATATATATAGCTAGCTAGCTCAGCCCACAGACCCACAGGATGTTTACGAACCACAGTCAAGACTCACCACAGCGATATAAACTCCCCCCAGCAATATAAATTAGATCTATTAAATGTGAATTTTAAATGTGTACTACCCAAGAAATACATACATGCTCAATTTTAGTTTCTTTAAAAAATGATGTTCTGAGACATTTGCTCTTCTTTCACTTCCATTCAAACTTAATCCAATTCAATTCAATTTAAAAAAATGTAACAAATTTTGGTATATGTGCATAGTAAATGAAAGAAGTTTTCAATACACAGAATTGAGGAAATCCTACTTACACACACACACACACCTAGGTAAATAGTAAATACACACACACAACTAGGTAAATACACAAACACACACACTAGCTAGGTAAATACAACAACTATAGGTAAATACACACACACACACACAAAATACCTTATCCCATCCAAATATGACACAGGAATAATCATAGAGCTTGTGTTTCATGACCAGACCCGTAGCGAAGGTGATCTGAGTGCTCCTGGGGTTGGGTACGATGGGCTTGGTGGTGTTGGTCTCACTCTGAAGGATCTGTTGGCAGTCAGAAAGCATCTCGTCCAGTATGGTTGACTGACTCTCCTTCAGTAGCTCCTGACACCCAGCCACGATTCGGTCATAGTGGATTTCTAACGTGTAGTAGATTCTGTAGGAAGGATTTATTTAATTATTTTTTTCAAGCACTTTGATTTTGATTAATATGTTACATGTAATAATGAGACATGAGAACACAAAAAAATCTTACTAAAAAGACTTTATTTCCTCCCTGATTCCCCTTCTTTGACCTTGCAACTCGCCTCAACAAAAGTTCCTGCACGTTATGGTCTGAGGGCGTTAGGAGACTCATGAGTTCCGTGGCCGGGCAGTACAGTTCCATGTGGTCTGATATGTTGGCTTGCATCTGCGCCACGTTCATGATGTTCCGCACCATCCTCTGGAACACCGCCAGGGCCCCCACGCGGAACAGCACACCCTCGTCCTGGTGCGTCAGCTGAGGGACTTCCGCCAACACTTCCTTGCAGGTGAAGTGACGTCCCTTGTCAAAGGCGTCTATGTACTTGAACTGTGTCGTCCTGGTGGCGGAAAAAAATGTGAAAGTTTTATTATTTTATTTTTTCGTGCATGTAATAAAAATTTTTCTGTTACGCAAAGTTTGTTTTCACCGTAATAATTATAAGACCAGAACCTCCTTAGTGGAAGGTTTACTGGAAGAGAGAGAGAGAGAGAGAGAGAGAGAGAGAGAGAGAGAGAGAGAGAGAGAGAGAGAGAGAGAGAGAGAGAGAGAGAGAGAGAGAGAGAGAGAGAGAGAGAGAGAGAGAGAGAGAGAGAGAGAGACTGCATTATTACAGAACACCATTACAAAATGACATCAATATCTTAACCTCATAAGTAAACTTTTCAACGTTGAATATACATGAATGCATTTAGAAAACTATCATAATACATATATATTTCCATTCTTAAATTACTATATAAATCCTTAAATTCATATTGACATTTCCATCTTTTTAAATCGAGTTCACTCACACCTACACTAGCATCATGAGGTTTCTTCCCCCACCACACACCAGCCTCCACTTACCCAGGTATCTTCCACTTGCCTCCACTTACCCAGGTATCTTCCACTTGCCTCCACTTACCCAGGTATCTTCCACTTGACGAGGAAGTGTGACGGGAAGTTGACAGGTTCGAGGTAGATGCCGAGGCGGTGACACACACTCATGTACACAATACTAAGGCTGATGGGAATACCTTTCCTGGAGCTCAACACTTCATTAATCAGGGAATTCTTCAAACTGTAATAATCTTCACTGTTTCCGGAAAATTTCAGCTGAAAATGAAGGACATGGTTTAGTTTTAACACAGACACAGTAAAGGTTATGAGAAGTATATTAGTTAAGGACTAAACGCATGCATTGCAACAGATTTCAAAGGTAATCTACTATTAGTCAATGATAATATGATAAAAAGTAATGCAAAAACATGACATCATAAATAATAATAACTCAGGTGTATTAACGCACAAAACTTACCTGATCAAATAGAACATAATTGATGCATTTCAGCAGCTGTTCACACCTCGCTTGGTTCCACTTGGAGTCAGACAGAACCTCCCTGGCCGGCACTAGAGGGGAGACTACGGCAGGATGGTCAGGCATGGTCGCACGTAACTTAATTCGGCACGTCTCGGCTATGTCATCAAGCTTGGCACTCATCTGGAACCCATTGGCACTCATTATAATCAACACATTCAAGTTACATAGGTAGGTAGGTAGGTTTGGAGTCTCTATTTATCTATCATCATTTTGAAAGGTTGTGTAAATGTCTATATTTTGTCAGTCTTGTTCCCTTCATGGTGGGTCAACAAGCTGTACAAGCCCAGGCCTCCGAGGTCCTTCTACACCACTTACTTCCTTCTAAATTCTTGGATCTGTCTAAAAACTGTATCCATAACTCAACCTCATTTTCTGCCATCAATTTCTCTCTACTCACCTGTTTGATGCTGACATCTACGTGTGGCTGGAACCATCTGGCCAGCATCATTGTGCCCACTTCAAGGGACTGTTCGGATGGAGGCTGCTCAAGGAACTCCTGCCACTCCCTCCTACACATTCCCTGGTGCACGTGACTCATTACTTTCAAGGCGTAGTACTTGTGGGTTAAGTTGTCATACCTGTGCGGATGATATGGAATGTAATTTAGAATAGTTAGGTTGTCATATTTTTATTTGAAAGGCTTGTCAAATAACTTTAATATATGCTTGTGCCATAACTTTATATTATTTCTTGGTACTGAATGTAGATTATTTATTATAGAAAACACTCTTTAGGTCAGGTAATTGAATCTAAGGCAAATGTTGTGTTAATTACTTGTTTTATATCGACCTTTCACTAAAATAGCTTCCAAATTATCTATACACAGACCTATACAATAAACAAAACAATTTAATCCTAGTTTTCAGCTTTCTACTTTTAATAATCTCATATAAATCAACACAATATAGAGAAAATATTAGATGTCATGAAAAGCTTCCACATAAAGAAACATTTTAATTCTAATTTCTACCCTTCTACTTTTAATAATCTTGTATAAATCAACACACAATAAAAAGAAATCATTAGATATTATGAAAAGTACCGCATCACTAAGGCTGGACGACCCTCAAGGTGGTTCTCGTGCATCTGTTATAACCCTTGAATAATATTACATGCATATTATCATCATTATACATATTACTATCATTATACATATTAGTATTATTATCATTAGCATGCATTACATATGAAGTGGAGTGAGTAAACCTATAAATCCTATCGTGGATGAGACCTCCGCCCTCAGCACCTTACGAGACTGACTGTATGTAAGGTATATTGAAAACTACACAATACCACGCACATTTACATTTACGTTTGATTTTATATCTATACACTGAGGTTCCTTGTTAGTTAGTTAGTGAACCTGAAATGGTGATCAGCTAGTCACTGCAACAACCTAATGTGTTAACCTTAAAATTCAAGGGAAAAAATTGACTTGACTTTACTTCCATTACAATTTCTCGTCTACCTATATAATATAAATGATATATATAAATAATAATGATCCATGATTATCACACATTAAGGAAGGAGTTAAACCTTAAATAAAAAAAATATACTAATAAAATCACTACAATTCACACCAATGGTTAATCCTGTTAGTCGTTAAAGAACACTAATAAGGAAACAATTAGTCTAGTTAAAGATCACTAATGAGGTAACAATTAGTCTAGGTTTAACGAGCACACTAGACAACCCCCCTTTGATTTGAGGTTAGAGTGCCGCTCGGAGGCAACACACGCTGCCAGTTGGGCCGGGGAGGTGGTGGGTGCCGCTGCCTCCCCACGCGGTTGGCAACGAGTGCTACGGGCTTCCTAGGGTGGCTTTTGAAGAATAAGAATGTGTTTAGGTTAAGACAGGAATTATTGTTAAGTAATAGAATCAAGTTTGAGAATTATGATGAAGAGCAGCTGCAGAAAATTTAGTGGTAGGTAATTGTATGGACATTTTTTATCTTATAACGCACTATCACATTCTTATTCAGTAGATGCCTTATTATCAAGTGCCTTTTGGTCTTTTTTTTCTCCACTAAATCTATGGTTGTAAGATAATGAAAATCCAGGAATTGGGTGAGCAAAACAAATATTTACATCAAGTACTGTAACAAACTATCTATTTCCTTCTTTCCGATAATGTAATAATCAAACTTTACTATTAACAATGATGAACTTAAAAGTATCAGAGTCTATGATTATTTTAGTTTAGATCCTTTTTTTCATTCCTTTTGCACGTTATCATTTATTTATTTAGTCCATTCACATCACTCTTTAAAGACAGTCACAATACATATAGATAAAAAAAAACAATCAATCTAACATCCATTATTTATGTAGGTGCAGGCAGGCAGAAAATATATTAACAGACGTACATTTATGATATCGATATACTAGATAAGAGATGAAAGAATGATAACAGATAAAACTAGATAAAGAGATGAAAAAATGATAAAAAAAATAATAAAAAAAACGAAACTAATAAAAACATCCATTACTTACTTAGATACAGACAGAAAAAAAAAAAAAAAAAAAAAAATGAACACACATACAACTTAAAAATCAACACACTCAATATAAAAAAAAAGCACAACTCACGTAGCTCCCTTGTCGATGATTTTCCCGAGTGCATTCTTCATGTACAGAGGTGCGTAGGGGGTGGAGATGACCATAGCGTCTACCTCGTTATATACAGGTGTGGTGAGGTGAGTCTTCTGGTACAACCTTCGACTCAGGCCGGCCACCAGCTTCTTAATCTCTCTATCAAAACAGATAATTTGCTTCACTTCTTCCTGCCAGTCTGTTATGCCACTCTTGGATGGATAGAAGTCCCATATTTTTGGCCACCTGTAAAAATTAAGAACATAAGAATATAAGGAAGCTACAAAAGGCTGTAAAAATAATAGTAAAATGTTACTTAATATCTATCTATAATCTAGTTTCTTCTTGCCTGTTTGTTATTCCACTCTTGGATGGGTAGAAGTCCCATATTTTTGGCCACCTGTAAAGATTAATAGTTAGTTCATTGTCTTTTAACTAATTATCTAACCATCTATGTAAAATTAATGGCCAACCGTAAAAAATAAAAGTTAGTTAGTTGTTCTTTAACTATATTTTTGGCCAATTGTAAACATAAAAACATAAGCATATAAATACTTCAATCAGATCTCCTCTTACTCTACGCCTCTCCAGTGAGTGTAATTCTAAAAGCTTCAGTCTCCTCTCATAACTAACTCTATAATCCAGTTTCTTATCTATCTATCTATCTAAGACATCTTTAATGTTCATAAAGACATTACTCTCCCTTCCCTCTCTCTGCTTTATATTTTTGTAGGAGAGAATACAGAGGAGGGGCTTCCCAGACCCTTCGCTCCATCCATACAGCCACACGACACCCACAAAGTATGAAAAACCTTTACATATATTATTGTTCAGGAAATGGTTCAAGATAATTATAGTATTAGATAAATTTCCAGTGTTATATTCATCAAAACCCCACCATGTTGTTGTGTTGCTTGGTTAAGACTTTCCAATGGGACTACTTATATTTTTTCTAATCTTACTTAACTAAACCTAGCTACTTATATTTTTTCTAACCTTACCTAACTAAGCCTAACTTAACTGAACCTAACCTAACCAAATTAAACCTAACCTAATGTAATCTAACCTAACATGAGGGTTGAAGGGAAGCTTTAACACCTTCCCCAAGTGAGTTATTAAACAAAATTAATATCTGTAGAACGAGTGAATGCAAATAACAGGAATAATATTAATCATTCCTAAGTATGAAACTATAAATAAATAAATAAATGAGTAAATGAATAAATAAATAAATAATTAATAAATAAATGAATAGAAATATCACATTAATAAGATTGATAAGATAATGAAAATTCTTTAATTGTGAGGAAAAATAGTATGTAGCTAAGTCATCACACTTTAAATAGAAATAAACAAATAAATAAAAATAACACATACTAGATAAGATTAAAGAAAAAATATACATAACATTCACAATGACCTTAAATATGAGGAATAATAATATTAATAATAAACTATATATGTATATATGTATTACGTCACAAAAAAAAAAAAAAAAAAATTATATATACACGTCATACTCACTGTTGTTGTATTTTTTGGCGCCATAAGTTTTGCGTTAGAGTAATATTCCTTAACCTTGAACACGTGCACGCCACACTGCAGAGGTCATGCACTGTGACCCCGCGGCAGGTGAGCACTGACAGCAGCAGCTCGTCAGGTAGGTCAGCCAGGGTCATCCAGGTGACTGTCTCTGTCTCCTCCATCTCAGCTGACTGTGTTGTGACTGTTGTTGTTGACTGTGTGTATGTATGTTCTTCTTCTTCTTGAGAATTTGCCTTTAGTGCAGGTTGCAGATGAGTAAGTGGATCAGATCGTATTGAGTTGACCTGACCTTAGGATGAAGTTCGTGGTGTGCTCCAGTACTTTGAAGGCCAGGCCAGAGGTGATCTGCGGAGGTGGAGAAATGACAGTGAGTGGAGGAGTGCTATGCGGTGGGAGTGGTGGCGAGGACAGTGCATTAGAAGGTGTTCTGGGGTGTGTGGTTGTGTAGGGCACCAAGGGCAGTGGTTGTCATCAGTCATGCCCAGCTTATGAAGATGTGAGTTTAGGCAGCTGTGCCCAATTCTGAGTGTGGTGACGGCAGTGTGAAGGGCACGGCTGGGGAAGTAGTGAGTAGGTCCACCAGTGGTGTTGTGTGTGTTGTCCGATGCGTCCAAGTGAGGTGTACTGTAGGGCGTAAGTTAGGTCTGTGTCCCAGTGTAGTTTGCAGGCTGTCTGCGTATGTGGAGGTTGATCAGAAAGTGAGTCTGGTCAGTGGGGAGGTGTATGGGGTAGGAGTGTGTAGCCAGAAGAAGACAGTTGGAGAAGGTTGTGAATGGTGAAGCAGAGGGAGTGGTGTGTTCAAGGGGTGTGAGGGAGCAAGGGAATGAGTGTGGTGGCAAACCTGAGACTCTCTCTCTTACGACAAAGAGTTCTGCCGTCAGAATGGAGGCAGTGGTCGGCAGCCTCCAGGCGGTTACAGTGGAATGTAGTGGAGTGTAAAGTGCAGCCCCGACCGAAGTAGGCAAGAGGCGGGAACTGTGGGTGTATATGTGTAGGGAGTGAGCCTTTGACCATTGTGTGTGTGTGTGTGTGTGTGCTTGTGTGTGTGTGTGTGTGTGTGTGTGTGTATGCGTATGTGTGTGTGTGTGGTGACAATTATAATACCTTACTTATATCACAAAGGGCACTGATTCCATCTCAGCTGTGTTGTAACTACTGTTGTTGTTGTTGCTGTTGAGTGTTGACTGTATGTATGTATGTTGGCGCTACGATCTGTCATCGTAACGGGTCTCCTTTCTTTCTGTCACTTTCTATATTTTATGTGTCTAGTTACATTATAATTCTTGTTTATTTACTAATTATTCTTCCTTTGATTCTATAATTCATATATTAAACATTTTATTCAATCTATTTTCTTTGCATCCCTGAAGAAATAAGATACGAAAAATGAGCTCAAACATCTATATATGATTAAATTTTGTTTTAATGTAACATCAATTAATAAATCCAAAATAGATATAGAACCTATATAATTTACTGCATTTTTATAACTATTAACAATTAACTAAAGTAAACAAAATGATCTTTCAACAAGTCAGCTGATCGTGTGTTTGTTTGTGTTGGTCTGACAGTCAGCTGATTGCAGGGTCACGTGAAGGTGCAGGTCAGGTCAGATCACGATGGGTCAACAATCATCTAAAGGTGTCAGAGCACACATGGAGACAGCTGAGAAGACAGGCGCGCTGGTCCTGTCTGATAGAAGGCTGACAGAGGTGAATAATGACTGACTGTTCAATTCTGACATTTTTTCAATATATTGATAAAAGTGCAGTTTAAGCCAATAGACCTGTTATTGTTTTTCATTTCCCCTACAGTGAACAAGCTTAGGGTCACCTTGGGAAAGCGGGGTTTTAGGGGGAAGTAAATGTAGAACATAAGAATGAGGAGACTGCACGAGGCCAGTTGGTGACCTACATGAGGCAGTTCCTTGTCTCCCACCCTTGGAATAATCCAATATTTAGCTATCCCACCTGTCATCCCTATCCATACTCTGATCCAACCGTCTTTTAAAGCTATCTATTGACTCAGCACTTACTACGTGTCTACCCAGCCTATTCCAATCGTTCACCACTCTGTTAGTGAACCAATATCTACCTAGGTCTGTCCTGAATCTAAGTTTTTCTAGCTTGTATCCATTTCCACGTGTCCTATCCGGTCTACTAATCTCTAAAACCTGATCAACGTTTCCCTTATTAATTCCTTTTACCCATTTGAAAACCTCAATCATATCCCCTCTTACCCTCCTCCTCTCTAGGGAGTGGAGATTAAGGCGTTTTAATCATACGTATATAGCAATCTGGAAAGAAAATCTACGGTGAAAAACCTATTCTAGAAATATATAAAAATATAAAACCGACCCAGATCCCCCCAACGACACAATCCTAACCTAAACTAAACTGACGTGGAGGGAATGCGGCCCCCCTGACCCCCCCCCAAACCTAACTTAACCTAAACTGAACTCACGTAATTATGATATTTAAACATTCGTAAGTCCAGAATAGTTGTGCATTGGTTTATACTGCAATATAAACCTTAAGTGTTCTGATATGACTGAGTGTTCAATTTTAACCTTTTTTCCGTATATATTTGTAAAGGGAATTAGGTTATTTCCAGTATGCAATGATCTATTTATGTCTATTAATATTTTTTACTCCTCTTCCTCTTCCTCCTTCCATTGTCTTCCTGTACACTGTTATATCTTTAATATGTCCTTTCCTTCTTTCCTTGTAATAATATAAGACAAGAGTAATGGTGTGTAGAGTACTTTCAATAACCTTAATAATAATAACCTTGGTGACCACTTAACAGCTTCCAGATCTGTCGGCCTTAAACAAGGTGCTGCGGACACTTGACCTTTCCACCAACAAGCTGAGAGCTCTGCCTCCCTCCGTGTGTGACCTCTCAAGCCTCAAACACCTGAACCTAAACGGAAACAGAATTGGTAAGAATCACTACACGGATGGATTTAATATATATAGTATTCATAGTTTTCCAAAGAGTATGTTTAAAACTCATCCTTATCATTATTGTATCTTGTCACTGAATGAATATATGCTTCAATAATGAAATACAGTAAATCAATACAGAATACAATTAGAAATGTAAATAAACCTGAATATATAGTTTTCTTTTTCACACAGAGCCATACAAGAAATGTCTTTAATATACTTAGCCTAACTTTTACAAATTTTTATTACTACTTATTATTATTTTTTTTTAGAAAGCCTTCCGGACGAGATAGGAAGTCTGACTAAACTTGAGTCCATATCTGCTGTGTCTAACCTGCTGACCTGCCTACCCTGACTCTGTGGGTCGACTCAAACACCTCAAGTCTGTCATACTAAGGTGTGTGTGTGTGTGTGTATGTTTGGAGCTAAAAATTCCTCCTCCTCCTCCTCCTCCTCCTCCTCCTCCTCCTCCTCCTCCTCCTCCTCCTCCTCCTCCTCCTCCTCCTCCTCCTCCTCCTCCTCCTGCTATATTGTCTTGATTTTGACCATGATTTTGTTGTTTGCCAAAAATCTTTATAATCAATTACTTCTCTCTCTCTCTCTCTCTCTCTCTCTCTCTCTCTCTCTCTCTCTCTCTCTCTCTCTCTCTCTCTCTCTCTCTCTCTCTTCCACTATACATTAAGTAGTTCAAGGTATATGACTAAAACAACTTCTTATAGTGATTGGGAAATGCATACAAAATATCAAAATATAATACTACAGCTCAAATTAATTCTTTCTTTTAAAGCGACAACAAAATCCGCGAGTTCCCAGTGACGCTGTGTGGTCTGGGGCAGCTGGACGTGGTGGATGTCAGCGGCAACCAGATCACTTGTGTCCCGGACGGAATGGAGAGCTTACAGGCCGTCGAGGTGAACTTAAACATGAACCAGGTGAGTGTAAGGTAGTAGTAGTAGTAGTAGTAGTAGTAGTAGTAGTAGTAGTGGTAGTGGTAGTGGTAGTAGTAGGTGGAATGATTGCTATAGATGTGGGAGAAATATTACCTCATAAAATAGGATGATAAGAGTGTTGGAATACCTTTAAATAATAGAGGAATGGCAGGTTAAAAGGGATAGTGTGTCTATGGACAGAAACAAATGAAGACTGCACAAGTTCCTCAATTTTTCTTAGGCTACTATATATATAGGATTCATTAAACAATTAAGTCTATTTCACCTGACATTCCCCACGTATCAATTACTTTCCTATTAAACTGCAATTCAACTTTACAGATTTCCAATATATCAGCTTCCATGGCTGCCTGTCCTCGCCTTAAGACTCTTCGCTTGGAGGAGAACTGTCTCTCTATCACTGGCATCCCCGAGGAGATGCTGATGGATTCCCAAGTGTCCCTCCTGTGTGTGGACGGGAACTTGTTTAAGATGAAGGAGTTTGAGGAGGCCCCAGGATACTCTAAGGTGGGTCAGGTGTACTTTGCATTCTCGTATACTTTTAAGATTGACGTTTTATTCTTCTTTCTTTGTTTTCTCTGCCTTTAAGATTGGAGTTTCATCTTACTTGTTTTTCTTTTTTGGGTTATATAAAGATTACTTGGTTTTATCTCCTTGGCTATAGGTATTCTTCTCCTTGTCTGCCTTGCTTCTCCTCCTTCTCTTCTTCTCTTTCTCTTTTCTCACATGCTTGATATTGTAAGTATTTTCCCTCACCTGTATAGCATCATAAGGTGTGATTCTTTCCTTCTCTGTTTGTTTTTAAGATAGACACTCTTTTCTTTATACTCTTCTGTTTCTTATACTCAACTATTTCCTCTTATTTTCTTCATAGGATCTCTCTCTTTTCCACCTCTTCTTCATTAGTTATATATATTTTTTTCTCTCCCTGTCTTCCTCCTAAGATGGGGACATAGTTATAGAATTTTAGATAGTAAATTTGGAAAGAATATCCATCCAGATCAAAAGCATGTTATTGTCTTTATATAGATGTAGTAAACTATTCTGTATGAAAAACAAACAAAAAATGATGGTGTTTGCTTCTGAATACCAAGCAATTAATTTTTTCAAGTAGATTCCACATTTAAAAAAGACTAATTACCATTTATTTCTTTATCATATATAGTTTTCTAGAATATTATTGTAGTCCATTGAGGGTCGAGTGTAGATGCGTAACTCTGATCAATGCAATAAATATATGTTTTGTTACAACTGTATGTATGTATTATTCTTTTTATTAAGGTGTAAGTATTGCAAGTGTAGCATCATGTCCTTCTTTGTTTCAGTACATGGAGAGGTACACAGCCGTCAAGAAGAAAATGTTTTAGTGTACTGACCGAGACACCCGAGACAAATTATTTATTATATTACGATGAATGAATCCTGAGAAAGAAAGGCTCAAGTTATTCATTAATTAACAAGGTAGGCTAGGAAGTGTTTGTGTCTGTAAGTCATGGATGAATAATGATGTATAACCAAGTATGTGTATGTATAAAAGTTGAAGGTAAAACACCAAATAGTCTTCAGTTTTATACAACATGAGATATTGCCAATGGATTGTGCCTAAAAAAAGAATATACTAGTGAAATATTTTGAGACATTATATTATATGACTGTCCTTTTTATTTTTATCAATTATATTTTTTCTTTTACAATAATCTAATAGAAAATTATATATGATAAATGAAGGCTTTTGGTGAATTACTAATGGCTGTTCTATTAATTTCCTAATATAAATAATGTATTTTTTTTGCATCATAAAAATTTCAGTGATGTCCGAATGAACTTCCATCAGATTAATTATAACCGTGTTCAATTTATTATTATAGATTATATTGTATCAAATCTTAACATACTATTTTGTACTCTTTGTGTTCTGATTTTGATAAATGTAGTATATATATAACTTGAAGAAGAAATACATATATATAGGCAGAGTATTGTTGATCTAATTTTGTAAGAAAGATGATCTTTAATTACAGTCAAAGTTCTTTTCATCAACACTTCACAGAACCAAACGTCATTCTGATTATAAAGGTTTTCAAAGGAATTACAATTGAACCCAAAAACATAATTATACAGTAATAGTATAAAGACAATTGGTTAATGTGAGGATCAAAGGAAGGTTAAAGACAATTACTCTTCCTTTCTCACCAACTTTGTCATGTAGGAGTAAAAAAAAAAAGTGTTTCATACAAAACTATACAAATACAAAACATTTTTCTGCCAAGTCAGAAAAAAATGCTGTGAATTGAACCCAAAACCAAATATTAACATTACTGAAACATTTCCCTGCATCCTTAACCTACAAGTAACATGTATAGACACACCTATACACCATCTGCACCAATGACAACACCTCAATACTTTTTTATTTATTATTTTTTTAACATCACAAACCTGGGGCACGATAGGCTTTTATGGAGGCTAAGATAGACAGTCTCTTACCTGTTATTGGCGCAGGTTTAGATTTCTTATACTGACACCTCGATTAAATGACAACACTGGAGTCTGGTGGAGTTGAGAGAAAAGTACTTTGAGTGTAATGCAGTTTACAGGTTTAAGGAATTTAATTAGTGCCTAGAAATGACATGAAGGACCAACTGTACGTAGCGAGACAGTCAGCTTCTGTCATGAGTGTGAGTGTGAAGACTTGAACGATCTCACAAGATTGAAGTTTAAATTGAAATGCTGGTGTAATCAGGGAGGATTTTTTACACTTAAACTTGATGTATAAATTCCTAGTGTAATCATAGTTGTTTTTTTTTCGATCTAAATGTATATTATGAAATTTTATGATAATGGACAAGAAGATTTTAAGTCTGTCTTGTCTATCCCTGTCACCTTTTATTGTATTGTTATGTCACTTGAGTGTTACGTGTGATGAATGTTACAAAGCTTGTGAGGCTGAATGTAAACACGGTAATTTGATGGTGTAATTCAGTGTTTGTTTGTTTGTCTGTATGTCTGTAAAGCTACTTCTTGTGATGTACTGATACCAGATTTTGGGCTCTGTCACCAGTTTTATTTTTTTACGATACTTGCACTCACACACACACACACACACACACACACACACACACACACACACATACACATACACATACACACACACACACACACACACACACACACACACACACACACACACAGTATTCATTAAAACTAAGTAATAATTGCACTCAAAATTACATGCATTGACTCTTTTTTGCAATATTTTTAAGAGGTGGCCATGGCAGAATTATTATCTTATTCCTGTTCATAAATGACTTTCTTCCTCCATCTCCATTCCTAAGACTTCCTCCTCCCTTCCCTCCTCCTTAAATACTCTTACATTGCTTGACTATATTATAAGAGACTATCTCTCTCCCCCTTGTTTACACCTTGCACAAAATCAGATTTGTTATTGAACTCATTCACTTCTCATCACCTGTCTATTCTACCTGATTATATACATTACTAGCATTTAAATCATACTTCACACTTGACAAAGATAAGTATTGGACTAAACTTCTTCATCTTAAAAGTAAGCACATTGATATTGCTCGCATTTACCTTCACTTTCTATCTCCTGCATAATATTAAAGCTCAACTTCTGGCAGGTTTTGATAATTATTCATGTGCAAAACACGTATGGGTTACAAGTGCATGTAATATTGTGTGACGGTGGCCAGTGTGTTGATGGGACATGTAACACTAAACATAAATGATTGGCTGTGTATTGTATTGCAAGTAACTAGATCAACCTTACTATATTCAGGGCAGCGGGAGTAATGCATTCATGGCTCAACTGGTTTTAATTAATGTTATTGTGTCAATATACAGTAATTTTTTTGATGTGAAATAACGTATTTTTCATATTCTTAGAAATGGAGAATTATCTTAAATGAGTAATTATTAGTTTTACATTATAATTTCACAAGTGTTCCTGTCATAAGAATGTATAATCACATTCTATACATTTCACCAGTGGCTTGATGATGGATGCGTTTTTGAGGATTTCACACTTAATGGTGCAAAGGAGGCCACCAACACCTCAGCACAACACCAACACCAACACCTCAGCACAACACCAACACCTCAGCACATCAGCACAACACCAACACCTCAGCACAACACCAACACCTCAGCACATCAGCACATCACTAAATACTTATCACCAACACATTCAACACATCAGCACAACACCAACACCTCAGCACATCACTAAAAACTTATCACCAACACATTCAACACATCAGCACATCACTAAGAACTTATCACCAACACATTCAACACATCAGCACATCACTAGTCAAGTAGCAGCAAGGTCTAGACGTACCTCTAAGGTTATTATTATATCGTAAATATCTTCTGTGTATGTTGTAATATAAGAAATATATAAATTATGTGTCTTCTAATGTATAGAGGAATCCTGGTTATTTGGTATTTATCTAACCTTCCACAATGTTCAAGTATGTACGTTTTAGTCAAAGGAGAAAAGTTTTTTAATATCATAACAGTTTGAATTCACCCACCGTGTTCAATGACTAGCAGTGTTTGTTTTCCTGTGTGAGTATTTACTTGGTTGAGTATTTGTGATGATTGATTGGTACTCTGAAAATACCTAACATGATGAAAGATGTCAGTAAGGTGAAAACGACTTGCATTAACTTAGACATGGCGTAGACATCTAGACAAAGGCAAGGCATCATAATTCAACGTAGGAATACAACACAAGTTTATTTACTTTACCATACAATATCCCTCTGTATTGGATGCTGTAAGGATGACGATGGTATAAGAATGTTACTATAATCAATATTGTTCTTACCAATCAATGAATTATATGATGCAAGGGTAATTTTTAAAACATCCATATATCTGGTTTGGTCTTTAAATTGACTATCATAAATATTTTCCAGCACAGAGTATACTACAACACTGGCTTTGGTTTATTTATGGCATATAATTGTTAGTTTTCATTCATTCATCAGCTAATGTTCAATGGTAATGTTTTCCACCCTATTGGAGACCATCTAGACACAGACACAGCTACATTTCCAGTCCGTTTGGTACTAGTCACTTCAATAATTATCAGGCAATGCACTTCCACATTTACCTTTTTCTCTGTGTTCACTCTGATAGATGACCAGAATACATACATAACAAAAAATATTTATGGATTCAGTATACTTTCAACACCTTATGAGTTTAGATACATACTATTGTATATATCAAAGTACTCAACCAACAAAATAGAAAAAAATTATGCATAATAGTATGATGGTTAAAAATACTGTGTTTGTATATCAACCAGAAAACTCAATCAACCGAAATGTGATGTTGAATAACCGGGTTTCCTCTGCGTGTACATACAAATAAATACTAATTATATCTCTGCATGTATATAAGAATACATAGCTATATCATATTTTTGCACAAATCAATTTTATATGTGCTTTTTTGTAAATTAGTTTAGTCAGTTGAATATTTTTTTTGTGCTACCCTATATTGTCCTGACATTGCTTCAAGAAAGACTACTACTACTAGTCATCGTGCTTGTGTCTCGCTTCCTTCCTCACTGGGATAGACTCATGCCAGTGCCAAACATACTGCCTATTGGAGGTCTGTGTAAATCTTGTCCTGTGAAGATTGTGTGGAAGTAACTATTCCATTCAGCACTTTATATAAAGAAAGATTTGTATAATGTATCTCAAGGATGGCAAGAGAAAAATTACTGTGGAAGTATAGCTTTGTGTATTACGTGTGTGTACTTAGGAGTTAACCTCTGAATTGATACAAAACTATTATAATACTCCTTTCAACACTGCCGAATATAAAATCCTTAATTTCATGAATGGGTAAAATATGTAAAATGATTTGTCTAATACAATATGGGTTCACATTTGCATGATTTGCCTCGACTGGAATTGAAAGTTTTGTATAATTTTTAGCTTAGTTTGTATGTGTTGTTCAATGCGTTTAATAAGATCTTAACTGTTGTTGGGCGAGGGTTGACAGTAACTTAAAACATACCCTAATAAGTTTCCACAGTTTATATAGAAAACACATGCATAATATTTTCCTCCTGATTAAATTGTGAGTCCATTAGTGTCTGTACAAATCTTCCATTGTGTTTCAGCAATGACCTGAACCAACACCTTTCCGATCGGCACTACACTGTATACCATTCCTTCTCTGTACCGTACATCTGACTGGTATTTCTGGTATTTCCACACTTGTCCTGGTGAGGGTGTGTGTGTGTGTGTGTGTGTGTGTACCTGGTGGGTAATAAAGTGTCGATGTGTTACAAGCTCTGTGTATCCAGATATGTTACCAAGTTAAGTTTCCTGAGGCAGCTCGGTAAAGATTTAAAATTTTGTTGCTGTTGTGTAATAGTTTTTTTTCTGTGATTTACATAATATTCACACACACACACACACACACACACACACACACACACACACACACACACACACACACACACACACACACACACACACACACACACACACAGACACTATCTTGTACGTATGTATGTAATTATGTTGTATAACTTAAAAACTTCATTGTATATACCTAATGTGTTCGCACCATAACATAAGATTAATTACCAAAATAATTACACTTACTCAGATTGCTAACATGAAACCATCCATTAAACTTATGCTACAACACCTCACACTAAATTGAAATGTTCCTCAGTAACCTTTCATAACTATTTAGTAACACCATATCACTATAAAGACTTCTATAACCTAACCTAACCTAACCTTAACTACTCTCCAGGCTATATATATAAGATGTACTTTACACAAATATTCTTAACCTCACACTGCCTCTCATGCCAGTACGATGGATCATATTTTCACTAATGTAATCTTAACTCCTCGTTTAGCTCATCATGCACTCCAAAACATACTAAATACTCATGCATAGGTATGTGGAGACTTGCTTTCTATTATTATGCATATTGCCGGATCATCAACACTTAAAACATGAATTCAATGCCAGCACCATTCAATCAATATATTAATTATATTTATATTTGTGAACCAAACAAAGAAGAACATTTAAAAAAAAAAAATTGTTAGACATAGTAAATACACAGAAAAGCAATCCTGATTCACTTAATTCTTTCTTTTGAATTATTTGATTAAAAGATGATTAGATTCACAGGTGTAACATTTAGAGGATTAAGGGAAGGAACCAATTACACATAGTCTCATTATTTGGATACTAATATTATTAAGGTAACATGATGTGCTGTTATTATAAGTGGCTTTTACTAATTAATATACATTTTTTTGTACTAAAAAGAATTATGTATTTAAGTATGAATATGTATGTATGTTTTCTTGTTTAAACTGTATGTATGTTTTTGATGCTAAAAGTGATCCTCATATTGTGATAGCATACATTCTTTTTGTCAAATAAATATATGTTCTACCATTTACCTACTGTATCTTGCCAAATTTATGATAATCTCCCATGTTTTATTCCTACTGAGATGTTCATTATCAAAGAAACATTTTCCAAACTCTAACTTACTAGGTGAGGAAATATTTGATTGTACTTTGCTAAATCATTAACATTATTGCCTCAGAATAATCTTCCATAACGTCACAAAATATCAGCCAAAACACATTTATTTTCTACTTGATTCTAAAGTGTTACGTTCAATACTGCTTACTCGGCCTGTGTGCTTCCTAGCTAACTCATACCATGTGTCAACTACATCTGAGGTGTCACCATACAGAAATATAGTGAAGATATTATTACTCCTTCAAATCATCTTTTCTAACGTCAGTGTGATTTTTTATTGCTTCTCTCACTTCTGTTTTTTGTTCAGGTTCCATTTTCTCACAATTATCATGTATTATTATTCCTATTTAAATACAGGTGATTCATATTACTCCTTTAACTCATCTTTTCATAACCTCCGTGTGTTTCTTATAAGCTTTTTTCACTTCTGTTCTTTGCTCATGTTCCATCTTCTCACAATTATCCTGTATTATTATTTCCATTTAAATACAGGTGACTGACATTTCTGATGCAAACACTGTACTGTACTTTGTCATTGTTACTTCAGAACATTAGGTTTCATAACATTTATTGACGTCAGAACACAACAATTTTATAATCAGATCAATCTTTTAATGAATAACTTCATAAGAAAACATCAAAGTTAAATACAAATTTGTCAAGGTTATTCAATACACTTTGTACTGTCATTTGAATTTTTTTGAAAGAAAATAGACTTAGAATTTGACTTAAACTGTTCATACATCGGATGGATTCATACTTATGGCTCTAGATGGCTAACAAGACCCAAGTATGTACTTATGTATGTATGTATGTATGTATGGTAACACTGCCCATTAGATCAAAGGCAAGACAGATGATATGAGAACAAGCGTGACAAGGTACAATTTTACATTACAAAATTTTTACATGAGATACTGTTGAAATGTGCACAGTGACTAATGCTGATTACTATGGACATCTGTAATTATGTGCCAGATACTTTTTCATTACAACAATTTACTTCTTCCCCTTTTTTTGATAACTATAAAAGCGAACATATAATAATTATGCATCAGATAACCTCACGTCAGCCCTTCCCTTCCCTTCCCTTCCCTTCCCTTCCCTTCCCTTCCCTTCCCTTCCCTTCCTTCTTTCATGTCATTTAACTCCACTAATTCAGAGTCTTCCACTTAATTGTGTGGATTAATGTCCTTTCAATTTAATGACGGAGGCTTTGAGGCCCAGCAAAAAATCTGTGACACTGTGTTAATAGAGGAATAATATCAAATTCATTATATAGACTAATAGTGAAATACCAAGGGATAATGAAACGTAATTAATTAGGATTGCTCGACTGACTGATGCTAATTAAAGTGCCAATTATTATGGAGGTAAATGTGGTTCCCTCGGGATAATGTTGTGTAATACATTCTTTATATGGTTTGTAAATGTACTACTTTGACACGTAATAACTTTCACTAACTGTACTAAAGTGTGTTGGTTTGTATCAAGTTGTTTTGCATATTACAAATTGGATAGATACATTTGACTAATAGTTCTATACAATGTACACCATAACTGCAATGTTAACTCCAAACTTGATATAGAGATGATGTAGTTTTCAATAACTTTTTCCATTTACTACATTTAAAAAACATTACCTATATATTTCTTAACATTCCCTTTGTTGGTTTGTGATTTCCTCCTCTGTATCAAACTAACTATTGCTTGGTACTCGTGTGCAATGCTTGTCTATTCATTAAATATTAAGTTACAAATCTCCACCCCTCGCCTCTATTTCTTCTACAGGGTCTGGTGACAAGCGGGACTTTTTATTTTGTGTATTTCTGTTGTCCCTTGGCCAGTACCATTTTAATGTATAAAAAAAAAAAAAACAAAAAAAAACTTCACAGGCTGAGGCGCTGACCGACCCCAACACAATGAAATCTCACTCATACACACACTGCTCATTTTTGCTTCCTGCCGCATTTATTATATTTATTTCAATGACTTTCAAGCAGATGTACGTACAGCTTTTTACAATATTCGATTTTTCATCACTAATAAACACCATTATTATAAATAGCTATGTATTATTATCCTTACTGTGTTGTATAAATATTGGTATGTAAATAACACTCCTATGTATATTGCACCGCTGTATAGAGTGTATTATAAAAGTATTACCCTTTATTGAGTATTCCAAGGAGTCACGCATCAATAATGATAATAATAACTGTTCCTTTTAAAATGGTTATCTCCAAACTACTCATAAAGTATATATAAAGGAGCTGCAAAAATTATGCTACCGTATTCTGCTATGAAAAGACAAGGTGAAGAGAGAGAGAGAGAGAGAGAGAGAGAGAGAGAGAGAGAGAGAGAGAGAGAGAGAGAGAGAGAGAGAGAGAGAGAGAGAGAGAGAGAGAGAGAGAGAGAGAAGAGAGAGAGAGAGAGAGAGAGAGAGAGAGAGAGAGAGAAGAGAGAAGAGAGAGAGAGAGAGAGAGAGAGAGAGAGATACAGTCTCTTTGAACCCTAAATGCCTTGTCTTGGCTATTCCCTATTAATGGGGTTATAAGCCAAGTGTATATATGAGTAGGTTACTATTATTATCATTATTGCTATTATACTGTAATGATAATATCCTCGTCTATATACCAGTATGTTGTCCCCGTCAAGACTGGTAGCTAAGACAAGGCACACACATACACACACATTATGACACATATATACGCTCTTTTCTCTTAGCCCAGAGGAGAAGAGAAGTACACTATATATGATAATAAATATAATGATAATAGTAATACGCCTATACTGTATATAGTTAAGACGGTGTCCGGGAGAGCGCTGTTTCATCTTAATTTTCTACCTTACGTTCACCGTTAACAAAATATAAGTTTTTTGTTATTGCAGTGAACTAGGTAACTATAGACCATGTACTTCTGCTAGAGTTAACGAGAGAACGCTGCCTCTCCCACCAAGAAGCTGCCATGAGCCAGGATTGAACTCACAACCTAACCTTCCCCATGAACATTCTCGTGTTAAACTTACAATACTGGTGAAACAAACCTTTATATACACACTTACCTTCACACTGACGCAACACACAGCCACGTCTCCATGTGTGTTTGGCGTTATCCTGGGAGGAGCGGCGACGTGCTTACACCAACACAAATGAAAGACAACTGAGGCAAAGCAAAGCCTCGAAGCACACCGAACCACAAAGATAAAAAGGTGACTAGACAGCTGTTACCTTGTTTTCCTCTGGTCCTGTTGTTTAATTAAGGATTTGAAGAACACACATCATGTTGAGATACGCATTTTTAATATTCTTTATATTGGAAATTTTACATGTGATACATAAACCCAATGTCAACTAACCGTAAAAGAGAAATGAAATGAATACAGAGCAGCTAAAATTATGCTACACCAACGCAGCTTAGAGTGAAGCCAACGCCATCTGACGCCAAACTTCACAAGCTGGTTTGTTAGTTAGTTAGTTAGTTACATACGGAAATAAATATTGAACAAGAATGAAATAGAACGTCAAGGGAATGAATACAATACAAGTGAGCTACGCAAAACACGCTGGGAAAAGCAAAGCCAACTCAACAAACAGCATAGTAGTACATCTTATTAGTACAGAAGAAAGAGTCTTGACATAACGATTCGCTAAAATAATAACCAATCAGTCAGTCACTCAACACACATACACACTCCAACGCTGACTACATCGCCAGCTTAAAGGTTCCTTAAGTTTGTGCTGCAAGACGAGGACGAGGACGAGACCTCTCTGACGTCTGGCTGCTCCTCCACCTTCCTACCTTCCTCCTTCTCCACCTGTTCTTCCCCCGTTGTGGAGTCCCGGGTGGTGTGTGCTGGGGGCCGCCACGCACTGCTTGTCACTCCTCCACTCACATCTAAGCTAATACAGTAGTGTGGATTATACCTCGACTACAAATTGCAATTCGTAACAAAAACTCAGCCATGAAAAGTAATTAATAAATGGTTGGTTTGCTATGTAATGAAGGAGGTGGATTTTCTGACTGAATTTCGTATTATGCTCTTTCCAAGCTCACCACAAAGCTTACTTAATGAACACCACTTAAGCGTTGAGCATATACGAACGTACTTACGAAAAAACATTATACATTTAGGAAATATAATAATGCTGGATAAGTCAAGCTTTGTACATAACACATGCAAATCAAGCCTATTATAGGAATCAAGTTAACTAGGATTGTGAACTCAATAAAAAAATAAATACCTATCATTTATCTTTTTTTTTTTGGAATACAATGCTGCAATCACAGTCCCGTTGGAAAGGTGGCAGCGTGAGGACGTGTGTGATAGTGAGTCAGCAGCCAAGATGGTGTGTGAGCGGCGCTAACCTCGGCGCACACCCGGCCGCCGCCAGCAGTAAGGCACACGAGTACTGCACACTGTCAGTCAGCGAGGAACACACACACACACACACACACACACACACACACACACACACACACACACACACACACACATACACACACAATGCTGGTCGTGGAGTGTGACTGTGTGTGTATTAATGATTCAGTAAAGAAACTAGAGTGAAGGAGGAGAAAGAGGAGGTCGGAAGTTCTTCTATAAAAGTGATCCAAATATTTACTACACAGACATTCCAATTAAATAATTAAAACAAAAAACTAATCGTATACGTGTCATCAATGCAATAAAAAAAATTGTCACACTATTGAAGGCTATAGGAACCACTTCGTGTATATATTCCTTAACCATATACTTAAAACAGTGAAACGCTCTCTCTCTCTCTCTCTCTCTCTCTCTCTCTCTCTCTCTCTCTCTCTCTCTCTCTCTCTCTCTCTCTCTCTCTCTCTCTCTCTCTCTCTCTCTCTCTCTCTCTCTCTTTCACTAACATTACCCTCCGTTTTTGCCTCGTAGACAAGACGGGGCACTTACAAAAAAGACACGAGTGCATGGTTAAGGAGAGTGAGTGAGTCCGCGGCCCAGGCAGGTGGAGATCACACACCGTCATAGAGTGGAGGCGAACGTCATGAATGAAGGAGTCAATACAAGGTCTGGGAGGCTGGGGCTGCTGGAGACCCCCAGAGCGGCGTTAGGTTGAGGCGTCTCCCCACAGTCCAACATATCTCTCTCTCTCTCTCTCTCTCTCTCTCTCTCTCTCTCTCTCTCTCTCTCTTTCTCTTTCTCTTTCTCTCTCTCTCTCTCTCTCTCTCTCTCTCTCTCTCTCTCTCTCTCTCTCTCTCTCTCTCTCTCTCTCTCTCTCTCCCCCAGGTGAACGGCAGCGGCTATCGATCTTCTCAGCGAGTGACGAGAGAGAGAGAGAGAGAGAGAGAGAGAGAGAGAGAGAGAGAGAGAGAGAGAGAGAGAGAGAGAGAGAGAGAGAGAGAGAGAGAGAGAGAGAGAGAGAGAGAGAGAGAGAGAGAATAAAAAATAAAGAGAGAAAGAGAGAGATAAATATGTAGAGTCGGGAAAATCTATATTCAGGTCGGTAGGCTTAAACATCTGCAGGTGTGGAGACCGACAACAGGTAGCGCACACGGCAGTCTTTTGTTTCTTAGAGTCTGCCAGGAGGCTCTACAGGTCTCGGTCTCTAGGTCTCTCGGATTCTGGATATGTAAAATTTGGTCCCTTGGTCAGTTTTTTTTTTTATATACATTTCTATCCCTCTTCTGTTCGTTTTTCGTTCCTTTAGCTTCTCGATCTATCGGTGGTCTGTCAGCCTGTCTCTCTCGAAAAATATAGAAAATATCAATGTTTTTCTTTCCATCTCACTGTTTCGTGTGTGTCTTTTCTTTTATCTTTCCCCTTTAAACAAATCTTTCCTTCCTTACATCCCCCTCAAGTGTCTAACCTAGTGCGCTTTTCCCTTCCCTGTTACATCCTCTTCTTCCTTCTCCCTTAAAACATTCACCTCCCTCCTCCCTCCTCCCTCCCTCCCCTTGCTCCTCTCCTTTCCCTATCTCCTTCCTAGTACCTTAACTTTTCAATATTGTTCCCCCATCGCATCACGCACATCCTTTTCTCTTCTTTCCCCGCCCTTCGTACCACCACCAATAGGTTTACTCTCCTACCTGCCTCCCTCTCCCTCTCACTCGTTTCCATGGCTACCTACCCTCACCCTCCCTCCCGCCCTCCCTCCCTCCCGCCCGCACGCCCACCTTCCGTCCGTCTGCCACTACCCCAGCAGCGCTATACACGGCTCAGGGTGTGTCTGTATAATTATAATGACGCTGTTGTTTAATTCATTGCACTGTTCTGCGTGTCGGTGTTTTAATCTTGAGTCAAACTGGTGTAGCCTTGCATGTTGTACTACCTCGAATCTGTGCCTTTGTTTTATGTGTAATGTAATGACTCAGTACAAGGAAAAGAGAGATGAATGCTTGAAGGTTTGGCTGGCACCGTAATTACACTTCCACGCAATCTGCAGTGTGACAAAGTATTATTTTTTTTTTTATGGGTGGATGGGTAGGGGGAGGATCTGAAATTACTGTGCATGAATTCCAGGATATTAATTACTGGTTAATAACCCATGATTTTTCTGTCCAAAATGACCCCATGAATTCCAGGGATATGTGTTAAGGTTATAATACCATTGAGCACGTAACCCAAGCTTCCATAAGGCCCACACTCCCTTCAACCTGGAATGTGTAACTGGAACTAGGGGAACGAAATTCATATAGAGGAAGTTTTATAATGTTCTAGAGAGCATTTCGACAGAGTGAAAGGAGTGAGGGTTTGGGGTATATAGCGTGCATGGCTGTCACCTGTCTGTATGGTGTGTGTGTGTGTGTGTGTGTGTGTGTGTGTGTGTGTGTGTGTGTGTGTGTGTGTGTGTGTGTGTGGTGTGGTGTGTATGGTGTGTGGTGTTGCTGTGGTATTGAGGTATGGCATGAAAGGAAATCGTGAGGGAAAAAAAACTGTAAATTCTTTGATGTAAAATGTCGACAAATCTGGTGTGTGTGTGTGGGTGTGTGGGTGTGTGTGTGTGTGTGTGTGTGTGTGTGTGTGTGTGTGTGAAGGAGTGAGAGTGTGCTGCCCGCTTGCCACTGGAACTAAAACTCTAAAACTGGAAAACATTGCGTCTCTGGAAACGGAAAAAAAGAGAATGTTACTGGATTGATCTATTTTCTGAATCCTCCATTTTTATTCGTGTTTTTTTCATCTTTTAAACTACTCGAACGAAAATTTAGAATAAAAACACATGGAATTAAGACGCTGGTAGCCATTTGGTGTTTATAAATATAGATAACATGACGTAAAAGTTCACCTCCTGAGTACATTAAAGCAGATAATAATAGTTAGTATAATTGACGTTAATGTGTTCTGATGTAATTTAGTACCATAATGCACGTCGCTTTTTCTTTAATGAATGCTACCAAATGGCGCTTCAGTAAACGACTCGCTGGAACTCGAGACAGCTTCGGATACGCGTGAGTGAATCCTCTTTATGTCTCCAATTATTATATTTTTACTAGTTTTATTACATTACAGTTTTATTACATTTATATAATGTAGAATTTGAAACGTGATTGTGTTGCTACAGACTCGATTTTGTGATCATTCATAATAAACTTTAGTGAGCATTTATTCATTTATTCATGTATCTATTATTATTATTATTATTTTTTTTCTCGTATATTTTCGTATATATCACACGTACTGAACTTCAATTAAATAGTCGCAATAATATGTTAATAATAATAATAATAATAATAATAATAAAAAGCCAGATTAACAAAAACACATATTATAAACCTACATCATACATTTCATCTTTTTAAAATTCCTATTATAAATGCGAGACCAAAAGAAGATTTATCAGACGCATAAATATAAACTGGAATAATCTGACCATTCATCCAAACTCATGTTAACGCATTCCTTAAACATCCTCCAAGGCCGAAGGATCCTTCTCTTGTTGTCCTAAAGTCCTTCCACAGACAAGAACATAGAGAGAACTAACTAGGAATCTTCACCAACCTAACCTAATCAACCTAACCCAACCCAACCTAACGTAACCTAACCTAACCTCACCAACCAAACATTTCTTCCTTTCTTCCACCGTCTTAGAGGTTCGAAGCGCGGGAACAAAACAACACAAAAGCAATGTGTTAATACCATACTATTCCTGTTAATCTAAGTAGCAAGACGCTGTTTTAACTCTTGGTGTAAGTGAGTGACCTTCATCGCCCTTTAAGTAGAGAGAGAGAAAGAAAAAAGTATTGTAACTATAGGAGAAAAAACTTTAGCAAGACATCAATCACCTCCATCAGAAACTTAAGAGATCATTTATCCTGACTAGAGCGTAGGTGGTGGTGGTGGTGGAGAGGTGGATGGAAGGGAAAGATAAGTGGAAGAGGAGAAAGAAACTGTAGTGGATGAACAGAGGAGGGTAAGGTTGTATATGATGGAATGGAATGGAGTGGAAGAAATGGAGCTGTTTTGAGTGAGAGTGGAAGGAACGAGATGGTAGTGGAAGGCAAAGTGTGAGTGTGTGTGTGTAGGTGTGACATTTAGCTTTCCAGAGTCTACACCTCACCTGTCTTGCTCAAAATGTTAAGACACTGAAAAATGCAGATGGGATAGACAGGTGGTGGATGATGGGGGGGTAAAGGGGGGAGGGGGGGGCTAGTTTGTTAGGTACGAATGGTGTGAAAGAAGAGAAGAGAGGAAGAGGAAGAGGAGGAAGAGGAGGAGGTTGAAGAGTATAGTAGAGTTACATTCTCTTTAATTATAATCTCTAACTGCAAGGGACTGGAAAACAAAATCGAAGCGAATAATGAGATGATAATATTGACGACTGTAACTTTTTATTTTTTTATTTTGGCTTCGTAAGATGATATAATTTGCGTCACATTAACTCAACGGATTAATAATGTGAGACAAAATCATAGTAATTTGGTCAATTAAAATATCTATCAACCTCCCTGTCTATCTATCAATCAATCTTATCTATCCAGCTATCTAATGTGCTTATCTATCTACCTATCTATCTATTTCCTTTTTTAATTTTAACATGAATTTACACTTTGTCTTTCCGCTTGCCTCGTCTACGTTGCTTCTGGTCTCTCTCTCCCTTGACAAACAGGTAAAGAAAACGGGTATTGGGTTGTTAGCTGGTCGGGGATACACGGCTAAAACTATAAAAATACAAAAATAACCATAATAAACAAAATCCAGGAGGCAAAATAAGGACCGCTGATAATTTTTTTTTAAACCGTTATCAAAACAATCGCAGTTAAAATTTTCTGTCATAGTTAGGAAAGATATGATGTGTTTAGGAAATAGTTGGAATTATAATAAGAATATACGTACTCATTACATCTGGTCCCTTGAG
>JAPQNM010000018.1:23072897-23095397 GCA_029783475.1 Metacarcinus magister
AGGAAATTATACAAAGTTTCCACACATCGGGCTATACGAGGTAGTGGGCGAAGGGTGACTGAGTGGGTGGATGGGTAGATTGTGGTCTCGTCCTTATTAAGTGGAAAGAAACGGAGCATTGCACAGTAGTTAAGCCCCGCGATATTAAGACAAATAGTAAAAAAAGGAATATATAGATAATTCTTATGTATTGGGAGAAAAAATAGGTATAAAACATTATTTCTAGATGATTTCAACTTTTATTCTGCTTAAGCTTTCTATAAAGTCTTATAGGTTTTAAATGGGAATAAAAAATCTGTTTAAACTTTGTCACCTGTAAGTTTATAATTCCGTTGATTTATACATTGAAGTGTTTCCTGAGTTCAAGCCGCGTAGATTCGAGTCTAACTAAAATACAGCTAATTTTTCAAACACACGACTCACGCGTTTCAGTTGTTTATGTTCGTGGCAGTAAGAGTTGTTGTGGAAGTTATGAAACATGGGACTGAACCCTTCTCTCTTATAATAAAACTTCACTGAACTTCTCGCTGTTACGGAAAGAGTATCATTTCAACATAAACGTGAGATTCTAGGGACATTGTTTATCCTTATTAGGGAACATTATTATCCTGTATTACGGTGAGGGAGAGTGAGAGTAAGAAGACAAGGAGTTAAGTTTATGGAGAGTTATTATAATGATGCTGAATGCTTGTCAACGTAAGGTAAAGTAAGGTAAGGTAAGGTAAGCTATTATTAAGGTAACTGATCCCATGAACCAAGTTATTGTAAATTATAACGATAACTTCCAAAAACTCTAGCGGACATTAGTAATTAATTTCTTCAACACGTGATTAGTTTCATAAATACATTAATCTACGTAAAGTCATATGTTTCTTCCTGTGTTAAATAAAAGCCAACATGTCTTCATCTCACCACGGCGCACATTGAATTATTTCTAAACTTAGAGATATTGCGTGCGGCCACAGGATGTCACTCGACCCTCGCACTGCCTGCCTGTCCGTCCCCTTCTCTGGTTGCGTCCGTGTGTGCCGCCAGCCCGTCGCCGCCTTGCTGTGTGCGGAGGCGGCAGGAGAAGAAAAGAATAGAACAAAAAAAACTCCAACCTATTCTGCCTGATGTAGAAAAGGAGCGACAGTTTATTTTTTATTCTGTACCAGCAAACGAATGTCTTTTCCCTTTATGAGGCAAACACATCAGGACCAGAGAACTACTTATCTACGGAGTCCTCAGCTCACCGTACAAAATGAACCTCGGCCTTCTTGGAAACACCGCACCGCCGCACTTCTTTCATCCTCTTCCAAGGCTCCTTAAGGGATGAAAAAAAATTCAATGCCTTTCCAGAAGAGCGCTCGCCCGGGTTCTTGGACAGCCCGTACAAGCGGCGGGGACCATTAAGACGACGGGCCGCGTGTCTTCGTCTTGGGTTATGGTGGCCGACTGAGGTGTCTCCCCCTATCCCCTCCCTTCCCTTCCCTCCCTACAGACCCCAACACTAGGCATCCAGGAAAAAGAGTCTTGTGGATTTACATGATATGACGGAATATTCCCCTCCTCGATGATGGTAAAGGCAATGGTTGTGTCTATTATTATTCATTATTATTTCTTTTCACCGCATGAACATTACTCTATCCTGGAAATAGGTCCGCGTTCTACCCAGCCGAATGTACTTCTAATGTATTACGTATTCAAACAGCTTCACGGCGTCCTACTGCGTCCTACCGTCACGCCCCCTCATCAGTGTTACTTTGGATGCCTCTTTGACCTACATAGCAAAGCCTCCTTCCCTCCCTCCCTCCCGCCCACGCCTCGCCGCGACCCTCATCTGTATAGCAGTGACCATTTAGCACCAACGGCTGAGGTCTGTCTGAGTGTGTATGCATTGCACACAACGGGACTGAAGTTAGTGCGGCGTGGAGGCTGTAGGTTAGAGAAGTGACGCTATGTGTGTGTGTGTGTGTGTGTGTGTGTGTGTGTGTGTGTGTGTGTGTGTGTGTGTGTGTGTGTGTGTGTGTGTGTGTGTGTATTTGGTTGTCGTAAAGAAAGGCTGGTGAAAGGCAATACACACACACACACATACACATACACACACACACATACACACACACACACACACACACACACACACACACACACACACACACACACACACACACACACCCACACCCACACACACACACACACACACTCCTCTCCAATCACCAGCCAAACACAACCGAAAAAATCACAATGTTTCCCCTTGAGGCTGCTGGAGGAAGAAGCGGAGGAGGAGAAGGAGGAGGAGGCAGAAGAGGAGAAGAAGAGGAGGAAGAGAAAAAATAGGATGGACAGTTAAATATTCCTCACATAAATCCTGTAATCCTGTAATCCTGTAAGAGTAGAAGCGGTGATCAGCCTGAAACTATTGAATACATAACACTGGAATACATTGTGTTGAAGCCTTAATGATAGCGTTACGTTACATCTTTCCTGTTACTATTATACGCGACTGTCACACAAACACACGAGGGAGGGAAGTATGTATGATTTGTATGATAGATATATAATAATTGTATATTTCAACTGCATAGTATAGTTACGGTAAAAAAAAAAAAGTTGTATGTAAATGCTAGAATGAACTGGTATTAATATGTATTAGGTTATGAATACATGCATAACCTTCGTATATATGTATTATTCATGTATAAGTGTATGTGAATAAAATTTTTTCATACCTCAGGGAAATGGTATCGGGTCGCAATCGTATAATTCTACCCCGGTAAACACGCTTCCAATAAAACAGTAAATAAAGGTTCCAACACCATTAGGAAAGCCTCTAACATACATCTTGGTCTATACTGCGTGATATATAAATTTCATCCCCCATCGCTCCCTCGCTTCCTCCTTCCCCCGCTGCGAGGAATGGACATTATCAACTCAGGTGGAAGGTAATAGCGTACTTCTTCTTTTTTTCTGACTGAGGATATTTTATGAGGCAGACGGAGGTGTGGTGAAGGCGGGGAGAGTGAAGGACGAAGAGTAGGGGAAAAGGAATTATGGGGAGGCTATAAGGTTTGGGTGGAGATGAATTGAGGGGTTGGAGGGAAGAGGGGAAGATGTATGTGTGTGTCTGTCTGTGTCTGTCTGTGTGTGTGTGTGACCCCCCCAACAGCCATAAAAGACATCACATTGGGGTCAGGTCACAAGCCAGTGTAATCCCAACGCGACACTCCCCATCACGTCCCAGGGGAGAGCCGAGCAATTCACAAGATGAGCCTCGATCCAGCACAGATACAAAACATGGACGCTCTTGAAAGCTACCATCGGATCAAGATATTTTCTCTCCACTCTACCGCTGGGAAAACACAAAGACGTTGACTGAAGACTGGGATAGACGCAGAGTGACCTTCTCTAACTAACGTATGTCTCTCTATTTTCAACGTTATTTACTTCTATATCCTTTTAGTCTCACGTAACTATTTCATTATCTATATTATTTACAAAGGATTCAGCGGCAATCTGTTTGGGAAGGACCACCACCACTACCACCACCGCCGCCGCCGCCGCCGCCTCAGCCTCCTGCCGCTGTAGTCGATATCTATGGGTCAGTTTGGACCGCGAGTCGCCCGTTGGCCTGACTTAACATTCCACTCGGGCGCGACGATGGTCCGGCACGCCCAGATTCATGATACAACTCTCCACTCGGCCATCAAAAAGCGACGGACGGACAACGCACAGGGACGTGACGTGTTTCTTGAAGCATCTCTTTGGGCGGAGAAATACTGCGTCCGTCCGTGTTTGACCAAAGACTTTTGTATCTTGTATATGCATTTGTCTATCAGGCGGCGTGAAGGGAATGCGAGAGCGGGAGACTATTCTACTCGAGGGTTCTTTCATCTTAGACTAACCGACCCAGCTGGACTCAGTGACCGCAGGGAGAGCAATACGTACCACGACTGTTTCTAAAAATAGGAATATTGCACTTGTGTTTATCTAGAGACATTCATATCAATTCCTATCCATATTTTAAGCAATGGGAAGGGAAGGCTCGTATAGCAAACCCTTCCATTCCGTCCCCTTGCTTGTACTGGCCCTTGTGTTATTAGCAGGTACTTGTGAGTGTTATGCTTGTGTTATTGCGTGAGAGAGAGAGAGAGAGAGAGGGAGAGAGAGAGAGAGAGAGAGAGAGAGAGAGAGAGAGAGAGAGAGAGAGAGAGAGAGAGAGAGAGAGAGAGAGAGAGAGAGAGAGAGAGAGAGAGAGAGAGAGAGAGAGAGAGAGAGAAAGGAGGAAAGAGACGAATTATCATACGATTCTTTATCATCCTACCTAGTGCAGTTACATTAATTTTCCGATAAGTTATGGATGCTGCACCGATTGCCATAAAGTTTGGGGTAACAGCTCACTCTCTGCCTTGTGGAATTCCCTCTCACTCTCATTAACCTACAGTGATTAATAATAGTAATAATAATGATAGGATATACGAGCGTCAATTACACGTTAAAAGCAATACTTGTGACATTTAGCACCTTAGTTATCATCATGTTTATTTCTACATAGTGTCTAATATTGGAGATTTTTTTTTTTACCTGTTTGTATGTCTGAATGTCTAAAATCATTGTCGAGTGAATGTCTAAAAATGCCATATTGTTTGTACATCATTTTTTTGTGGTGTTAGAGATATGTTGATATTTTTGTATATGTGTGATAAATTAAAATACATTCGAGTTTTAGATCTCAATTCTTTTTTTCTCTCTCTTTTTCCCTTTCTTTCTTTCTTTCTTTCTTTTTCTTTCTTTTTGTATTTCATTCTTTCTTTCTCTCAATATACTTGTTAACACTTTCTTGCAATATAGCTAGTATCCGCTTTCAACACTGTATTCTACCCTTGATGCAACACAACACCGCAAGTCAGTTCCCAGTAACACTCCCTCCAACACCACTTGCAATACACACAGGCAATCACGCAACATATTCCAACACATCCAGACAGGTGACGCCTGACCCAACCTGGAGCGTGTATAGAGAGACTAGTGTTAAGCCTCAGAAAGGACCTCGTGCTTCTCCCCCTCTGTCTATCCCGGGACGAGTTAGACTTAGCATTGTGTGTGTTGTAACCTAACTAAACGACTTCATCACAAGCTCAGGTGAAAGCAATCTAACGTATGTGTCATAGGAGGAGAGAAAGAGAAGTGTATGTGTAATTTTATTGGTATTCATATTCATATTCATATTCATATTATTATTATTACTGTTTTTTTATTATTATATTCCTTTTTTAGTATCTTAGTTATGGAAGGAGGTAAAAGAGGAATAGCAATAGCTGTTCGGAACTCGTCAGAACATGTCTTATTATTATTCATTGGCTTTTCATCATTATTATTCATACATTATCAGCTATGTATGCTTAAAACACACGCGCACACACACACACACACACACACACACACACACACACACACACACACACACACACACACACACACACACACACACGTACAAAACACATTCCTCCTTCCCCGTCTGTCTCAATCCCTTCCCATTACATGCATTTCCTCTCCACTCCAGCCATTATCTCTTTATCCCAACGTTTGCCAGATAAAAATTTAACCCCTCGACCTCCCTCCTTGCCTGCCTTCCTTGCCTTGCCTCTATAAATTCCTCTTCTTTATTGCGTCTTGCTTCTGGGGCCAATTTTCCTCATTACTTCACTCCTGCGATAAATCTTGTCTCGCCACATGCCTCCTCGCGGTCCTTCCCTTCTTCTCTCCTTCCTAAGACTCTCAAATCAGAAGGTTAAGGCGTTGCAACCTTTTCATGCACTAAGGACGGTGATGAGCAGGTCAGAAGGACGGTTTGAATACGTAGTTGTAAGTGAAATTGGATTTATTTTTATGTTCTAGTAAATATTGATCTACGCGAGTCGCCACACATAGTTGAAATGCGAGTTAAATGTATATTGTTTAGGTTTGAAAATTTACGATGCGGTCTTGAGCGGGTTGAGACGAAAAACTAATTAAGATATACAAACATACATAGACACGCACACACAAACTCATACAGAACAATAATCAAATTTGCAGAATCCAAACACTATAACAATGTGTGGTTTAGAATGAGAGCGAGATTCATTTGTTTTAAGCTCGGCGCAGGACTCGAGAATACGTTTAAGCGAGCAAAACATTCCTACCGTAAATTTTCTGATTCAAGGATTCAGCAAGAGTGGAATTGTTACGTACTCAGAGCCAGCCACATAACTACGTAGCTTTGGGCCGCCGCCTCGCTGGACCTAATGCACAGTCTGCCTTGTGCTATACCGTATGTAAATGTATGCAAAGAACGCTAGAAAATATAACAGTCGTTTTGCACATAAATGTTCTTATAAGTTAGTGAAGAAAATGGGGTCTGAAGGAAGATTGAAAGACAGCCAATTTAGAAACAAACTAAACTTAAATAAACGAAAGTAAATATGCATAGAGAACGAACCTAACTAAATGAAACTAAATACTTTTATAGATGTAATGACATACAATTTTTAAACGTGTATATAATAAAAAAACTCAGAAGTGAAATGTTCCATGGTATAAAAAAAAATAGTGTATATGTTAATAAGAAAGATGACATAAGAATAATACAATAACAGTAAAAGATTGTTGAGTTGATAATAAAAATAGAAAAGAAAAAGAAAAAAAACCCGAGAAAAGTAAATGAAATGTGGATGAAAACTGCGTAGACTTTTACCGCGTAGACTTACAATTATGTTGGAAGGAAGGTTTAGTAATTCTGGAAGTTATGACAAAACAAATGAACTAAACTTAAATGAAATAGACGAAAAAGAATATACTAGAACACATAGATAAAAAAAAAAAATACCACGAAGAAAAATTAGACAAAAAAATTTGACTATATGTCCTCAAAAAAAAAAAGAAAAAAGAAAAAATGATAACTAAAATTAACATATAGCATGAAAAACAAAATCACAAAATAAAAAAAAAAACGAGAAAAAATCAAATCTACCCACCCAAAAAAAACTAAAAAAAAACCAAAACGATAAAACAGACAAGTTCTTATTTAGTTACAAATTCTAACTTCTCCTCGACCTTTTCATTTATAAATATAATCTTTACTGACTGACTTTATCTTGAGAGAGAAACATCAACAGAGAAAGAGAGAGAGAGAAAAAAAAAAGAGAAAGAGACAGAGAAAGAGAGAGAATTCCAAGTATCTCTCCCCTACCCCTCCCTCCTCCCCCATCACCATTAGCCTTACAAGATACGGTGGGTAAACTTTTCCTATAACTACCCATGACTTCCACGTTAAGGGAATAATTACACTAACAAACGAGGGATCATTTATCTTGCACATTATCAGCCGCAGGGTAATAGCTATTTAGTTTAAGGGGGAGAGGGGAGGGGCGCTTGGTGGGGGTGGGGGGGGGCGAGGGAAGGGGGTAAAGGTGGGGGGTTAGAGGAGTATTAATGTTATAGTAATTGTGTGTTGTTTGGTGGTGGTGGTGGTGGTGGTGGTGGTGGTGGTGGTGGTGATGGTGGTTGTGGAAGTAGGAGTAATAGTAGTAGTAGAAGAAGATAAAGAAGAAAGAAGAGGAAGAAAATGATGATAATGATGATGATGATTACGAAGAAGACAAACAACAACGAAAATAGCAACACAACATAACCATTACCATAATCATCATCATCATCACCACCACCACCACCACCACCACCACCACCACCACCACTACCACCGCCGCCACCACCACCACCACCACCACCACCACCACCCCCACCACCACCACCACCACCACTACCACCGCCGCCACCACCACCACCACCACCACCACCACCACCACCCCCACCACCACCCCCACTACCACCGCCGCCACCACCACCACCACCACCACCACCACCACCACCACCACCACCACCGCCCCCACCACTACCACCACCACCACCACCCCCACCACCACCCCCACCACCACCACCACCCCCACCACCACCCCCACCACCACCACCACCACCACCACCACCCCCACCACCACCACCACTACCACCGCCTTCAACCATTTAATCACTTCCACGAGCTTCATTAGGCAAAGTGCAATTTCGTCACCCCGTTTGTCAACACACTCACTCACACACACACACACACACGCACACGCACACGCACACGCACACGCACACGCACACGCACACGCACACACACACACACACACACACACACAGATATAAACATTCTCTCGTCTTCTTTTTTGTGAATCTAAACTTGTCTTTTCGATTATAATCACGTTAATAGTAATAAGTAATAAAAGGTGATAAAAGAAATATGAATAAAATAATGATGAAATTATTTACAATAGACTCCAAAAAATATGTAAATGTATAGAATAAACAGAAACACAAAACCAAAATACTGAATATATATAATAGAAAAAAAATATTTACCACCACCACCACTACCAACAACAACAACAACAACAACAACAACAACAACAAGAACAACAACAATTAGGCAGGAAAGGTCACTTGGTAGACTAATGGGGCAGATTAAGGCACGAGAGAGAAAAAAAAAGAAAGAGAGATAGAGATAGAGAAAAAAAAATCTGGAAAGAGATAATGTGCAGGATATATGGGAGGTTGTGACGCGAAAAAAATAGAGAGAAAGACGAATGAGAATTATAATTAACTAAACTTTATTTATGGCAGACAGAGAAAAAAAGAGAAATAAGAGAAGAAAAGAGAAGAGAGATGAAGAGAAAAGAGGAGAGAGAAGGCGAGAAAAGAAAATATGAAAATAGAATACAAGAGAAGAGAAGAGAAAAGAAGATAAAAAAAAAATAAATAAAAAGAAAAGAGAAGAAGTAAAGAGAAGAGAAACTAAAAGAGAGAGATAAACAATTGGAAACAAAAGATACCAGAGAATCGACCAGACCAGAACAAAAGCGCATCGACACCCTCAAAGCCCCACCATCAGCTCGCCACCTTTGTGCCTTCTAAGCCATAGCTGTGGAGCCGAACGCAGGTCTTTGTGCGTGCCGTCAGTTCGATGTGATTTGTCCCGTGCTCTCTTAGGGGCTTCTTCCTCCTGACGGGGCGGGACGGGACGGGGCGGGACGGGGCGGGGTGGGGCGGGGCGGTGCGGGGTGGGACAAGGTACGGAGAGGTGAGGCGAGAAAGTAGCGATTCCCAGTAGTTTATTAGAGCGATAAAGAAAGTGAGATAAAGATAGGGAGTTAATAAAGAGTTAATACAAGTTATACAGCTGTTTTTTTTAATCTGTATAACTTCGCCCGTTGGTTTATTGGAGAGAAAAAGCGATAAAGGAAGAAAGAGAGAGAGGTGGTGAGTTAATAAGGAGTTAATTCATAGCTACCGAGCTCTTTTTCTTAATCTGTATAACTTTTAGAGTAGTACTACTAGGTATGATTCCAGCCAAGAACGAAGGTGAATTTCTACATATACTAAGAATACAAAAATGCAAGATCCAAACTTTTATCATGAGAACATTTTTGGTTATTAACGTGTTCAAATAAGGTTACGATTCCTTGCCTTGTTACCCCTTTAAAAATATATCCCTTACAATTAGAAAAAGAAAAGTAAAATGTCTGGTTTCGCATTACATCATCGCAATGCACTTGTTTTGAAAGGACTTTATTTATATGATATAAAGAACATTTGTTATGACAAAAAATATAGGTAGATCATTGCCAGTTTATATATTTGTTACTTGAAATTCATAAACAAATGCACTGAATGTTGAAAACTGAGTGACGTGACATTTGGATCTTTTTATCATGCGTGAAAGCCACTGAAAAAAAATTAATATACATAAATATCTAAAAGCAATACATTTATCATGACCATAACACTACTAAAAGAAAAAAAAAATCACGTAAATGTAACTTCTATCTTAATATATATAAAACAAAAAAAAATAGTATCGTGCTATCATGAAACACTGAAGGTTAAATTGTGTGCAAGAATCTAACTAAAAAAAACCTCACTTAGATTAACCAACTACTTGATCGTTTTATATTATATAAACTTTTCAGTCTTTTTCCAATGGTTCTTTTATTTATTTTTTTATTTTCAACGATAAGTTTTCCGTTTAATTTCCTGAAAGAGAGAGAGAGAGAGAGAGAGAGAGAGAGAGAGAGAGAGAGAGAGAGAGAGAGAGAGAGAGAGAGAGAGAGAGAGAGAGAGAGAGAGAGAGAGAGAGAGGAGAGAGAGAGAGAGAGAGAGAGAGAGAGATGAGAGAAGAGAGAGAGAGAGAGAGAGAGAGAGAGAGAGAGAGAGAGAGAGAGAGAGAGAGAGAGAGAGAGAGAGAGAGAGAGAGAGAGAGAGAGAGAGAGAACCATTCACTCCAGCTGTCACACCGAGTCAATTTAATGGATGGAGACAGAAATGAGCCAGCTGTTTCCCATCTACCATCCCCTCACCCACGTCTCTCTCTCTCTCTCTCTCTCTCTCTCTCTCTCTCTCTCTCTCTCTCTCTCTCTCTCTCTCTCTCTCTCTCTTTCAACAAATACCTCCACGCCTCCTCCTCCTCCTCCTCTCCTAAACAATTAATTTTGCACCGTTCTCAATTTTTCATCAAAGCTTCCTCCTTATAAGCTCCTCCTTTCTCTCCACACCTCTCCTCCTCCTCCTCCTCCTCCTCCTCCCCTCTATCCTTCCCTACTACCATCCACCTACCACTCTAAGCCTACCCGACCATCCTCTATTCTCTATCCTCTATCCGGGGTCTAAGAAGGCGAAGTGTCTTGGAATTCATTAATACTGTCGCAAGTTAGGTTAGTCTGACGTAAAGCAGGTAATTGTTCTGACAAAAACGGAGTGAGGGAGTAACTTGTGTGCACTCGTAAGGGCGTCTGACGGAGGTCTTTTGCCTAATTGGAAGTGATATGAGGAGAAAGAGTCCTTGAGAAAGTGTGCATTCATGTCATGGGTTTTTTTTTTCTTCTTTCTTTTTATTTATGTTCACTTTCATTGTTAGCTTTTCCAAATGTGGTGTGAAGGAAATGGTCTCTATCTCTCTTTTTTTTCTCTCTCTCTCAGTTGGGTATTGTACATTTTTTTTCTATCCTTTTTTTCTTTTTCTTTTTGTCTTCTGGTTTATTTTCTTTCTTAATTTCAATCATGTTTTATTTTTTACTTTCTTTTGTTTTTCTTTTGATTTTTTCCTTTATTTATTGATTATTTATGTCTTTACGTCTCTGTTTCTCTCTCTCTCTCTCTCTCTCTCTCTCTCTCTCTCTCTCTCTCTCTCTCTCTCTCTCTCTCTCTCTCTCTCTCTCTCTCTCTTTCAACATTCATAAAACCAGTGTCAAATCATTTCGTTCGTTGAGGCGTAATTTTGTCCCGATTACTAAAGTTCGTGTTGAATTTCCTTCCGTAAATAAACACCGATTTGCCTTTTATTTTTGGGAATAAATGGAACAGAAAACGACACTGACAAAAATAAAAATAAAATAGCATATATAATAAAACTTTTTGAACGCATTGGTTAGGTGGAGTCAACCAATAATTTGCGTTTTTGCCCGATCTTATTTCAATTCATCCGTCAGTCAGTTCAGTTTTTTAGTGCATTAGTTGAATCGTTAGTAAGTTTGTCATTCAGTCAATCAGTCAGTCAGTCAGCCATTCGTTCATTCATTTATTCCTTCCTTCAGTCATGCATTCAATCAGTCATTCAGTCAGTCAGTTAGTCAGTCAGTCAATTCGTCATTAATTTATTTATTCATTCATTCATTCATTCATTCATTCATTCATTCAGTCAGTCAGTCAGTCAGTAAGTCAATGATTATTTTAAATAGTTAGATAGTAAGACAAACAAAGTCAGTTTATTTATTAGTCAACAGGTTAATAAGTCAGGTTAATAAGTCAGTCAGTCAATGAGTCAGTAGGTCAGTCAGTCAGTGTAGCATAAAAAAACCTACTTGATCTATCTTTAGGTTTACACACACACACATACACACACACACACACACACACACACACACACACACACACACACACACACACACACACACACATACACACACACACACACACACACACACACACACACACACACACACACACACACGCACACGAACGTATAGATTTCGTGTGCCTTCTAATCGCATCCGTTCACTTGTGGTTAATAAATCAATACTGTCAAGGTGGTACAAAAGGAGGAGGAGGAGGAGGAGGAGGAGGAGGAGGAGGAGGAGGAGGAGGAGGAGGAGGAGGAGGAGGAGGAGGAGGAGGAGGAGGAGGAGGAGGCGGAGGAGGAAGAGGAGCAGGAGGAGGAGGAGGAGGAGGAGGGTAGCAAGAGGTGGTGTAGCTGCGTGCTGGGTTGAAGGTCGCTTGTGGTTCTGGTAACACTGGCGACACACACACACACACACACACACACACACACACACACACACACACACACACACACACACACACACACACACACGGCGCCGACTCTCCCCAATCGCGTCTTTTGATAATACATTTTCCTCCTTGCATTATTCTATCTCTCCTCCTACTTCAAGGGAGCTATGACCATCCCCTTCCCCTGCCTTCTCTTCCCCTGCCGTCCCTTCCCCTGCCGTCTCTTCCCCTGGCGTCCCTTCCCCTGGCGTCTCTTCCCCTGGCTTTACCCCCATTCAGCAAGGCGCTAACAAGCCTCATCACTTTGCTACAGTGGCAGAATAGGCGGGGAAGAAGAAGGAAGGAAGGGTCGTGAATTGTATCTGCTACCGTTTTCTTTCTCCTTCTTCTACTGCTACTACGTCCTTGGAGCTCCTTACCCTCTTGAGAACCTACTCTTCAATATGTTTCTTTTCACAGTAGTGCCATTTCATTTCGTTATTTCTCCTTACTCTTTCTTTTTTTCTCTCTCTTTCCTTATTAGGTGGTAACAAAGACAAGGAAGGAAGGAAGGAAGGAAGGAAGGAAGGAAGGAAGGAAGGAAGGAAGGAAGGAAGGAAGGAAGGAAGGAAAGAAAGAAAGAAGGAAGGCGTCGGAGTGACTGTCATAAACTTAGGGGCTTAATCGTACCATCCTAAGGGCCAGATTTACACTGGGGCCGCGCCTCCTGAACCCAATTACTGCCTGCGCCCGTCTGCCGCCCACCTAGTCAAGCTTTACGTGGGCGGTGCGAGTGAATAATCCGTTGGGAAAGTTACCACATTCTTAGCTGAGGCACTAACATTCTTCCTCTGCCTCTTGGAAACTCGCTCGTTCCCAGATCATCCCAGTCAGCGAGAGCGAGAGAGCGAGAGCGAGAGCGAGAGCGAGAGCGAGAGAGAGAGAGAGAGAGAGAGAGAGAGAGAGAGAGAGAGAGAGAGAGAGAGAGAGAGAGAGAGAGAGAGAGATGTAGAGGAACTATAAACTCATGCATTTTTCTCTCTCGCCTCAGTACCGTCCTAACTTTTACACTCTTAACAGCTGCCACTTGGTCCTCCTTACCGACAGGACTTCCTCCCAAGCTTTCTTTCCAGGCTCCGAGGACGCTCCAAGGGCTTCGAGAGGAGGTCGAGGGAAGAGAAAGTAAAAAACGAAAAAAAAATCATAAACTCTACCTCCATTTGACTTTGCAAGAACCGAGGGTGAGTCTGTACCCTGAATTTAGAGTCTCAGGAGCCTGGAAGTCGCGTGTGAGAGAGAGCCAGACCGGTAGAGAAGACTGCAAGGCGTGTAGGTAATGGTTCTTCAAGCTGGCGGTACTCGGTAAAAATACAAAAACAAGACTAGTGTTCTCCGGCCCATAATGGTTGTGTGGAAATACGTACTGATGGGCCAGAAGACAAATGGGAGGCAACATGAGCGGAAAAAAGAATACTTGACTGTACGTGGGAAGAATAATTGCATTGTTCCGCGTAAAAAAATAAATGAAGAGGACTCACTTACTAACTAACTGACTGATTGACTGACTGCAAGGGAAGGTATTGTCTCCCTCCCCATACTTGAGATTACTTAAGAGAAATGAAGTTGAAGTTGAACGCGTTGACGTCGACTAAAAATAGCCCCAAGATCAAGATTAGAAAGTCATCGAGTTGGTGGTGGGGAGGAAAAAGAATCTAATAGTGTCTAAAACCTTGAAGATATAACAGAATAATACTAAATCACCATTACTTATATCATTCCCACTCCACAGAGCACCACCACTATGCCTCTGACAACCTCATCACCATCACTAACACCACCCAACACCCCTCAACCCTCCACCACCACCTCACAAAACTCCCCCTCCCTGACACCCTGCTCCCGCCTCCTCTTTCTGCTTACCTGCGCGCGGACCGAGACACAATCCCTTGGGCGGTAGTCAATATCTGGGTCTGAAGAACACTCAATGATCTCCCACAGCCTCCCTCTTTGTCTATGGGGCGACTCATCTCTTATACTCTCTTTGACTCTTTGGCTCTTTGACTCTTTGTCCCTTGCCCTCCCTGTGCCTTCCCTTGTGTACTATAAGAGGCATTTAAGGGTCGAGGACTCAATAACCGAGTTTGGTAATACTTGCTTCGCCGAACTGATCTAGGGCAATGCAGTGTGTGTGTGTGTGTGTGTGTGTGTGTGTGTGTGTGTGTGTGTGTGTGTGTGTGTGTGTGTGTGTGTGTGTGTGTGTGTGTGTACAGGAGGCAGTTAAAGTAGCTGAATGATTTAGTACACACACACACACACACACACACACACACACACACACACACACACACACACACACACACACACACACACACACACACACCCACACACACACACACACCTTCACAACACGAATGAATAAACTTAACACCATAACGTGACAAAAAACACTTAAATATATAAGAATCATAAAAATTCATGTGACGTAAAGAATAACAGACCCACAATTCTCCTCCCTCTTCCCTTATCCTTCCCCCGTCAAGTAAGAGGGAATGAGTGTGCTGGGCTGGCAGGGCTGGAGGTATATAACTCTTACATGATTGATGGCTATTACAGGTGCTGCTGGACACTCCCTAAAGCCGCCTCGAGAAGGTATCCATGTAAGAATGTAAGGATAGATCAAGAGTGGAAGTGAGGCTAATTTTTACTCGTGGGAAATTTTTGGAGGTAAATTATTTTTGATCAATGTACTGGAATGATAGTTTTTTTTTTCTTCATTTTTTTCTATGCTTTAGGGGAAATATATATAGAAATTTTCCTGGAAGTATATATTTTTTTTTGATGTACTGGAATGGTAAATTGTGTTTAATTTCCTTATTATGGTTTAAATGAAGAAAACAAATATATAAAAATTTTCCTAGTTTTGCAAATATGTATAAAAGGAATTGTGTTATAAATGACTAAATATCTAAGTTAGTCAATTGAGCGTCTATTATCTTACATTTTCTTTAATTATTCTACATTTTGTTCTCAGGTGGTGACAGCGAAACACAGTGTGACGACAGAAGTGAGAGGACGTTGTAGGGTTGACTTGCTGTACCGACCTAGTGCAGAGGAAGCCAGGGAGGAAGCGAACTAATTGGAGATGGTGGTGGTGGTGGTGGTGGTGGTGGTGGTGGTGGTGGTGGTGGTGGTGGTGAAGGTAGTTAGCGGTGGTGACAGTAGAATGGTGATGAACGAAGATAGAGAGAGAGAGAGAGAGAGAGAGAGAGAGAGAGAGAGAAGAGAGAGAGAGAGAGAGAGAGAGAGAGAGAGAAGAGAAGAGAGAGAGAGAAGAGAGAGAGAGAGAGAGAGAGAGAGAGAGAGAGAGAGAGAGAGAGAGAGAGAGAGAGAGAGAGAGAGAGAGAGAGAGAGAGAGAGAGAGAGAGAGAGAGAGAGAGATCTAAAGAATGAAAAATGAATATATAGACAAAGAGGTCAATAGTTCAACGCAAAAATCACTCTGAAAGAAAAAGAAAAGAAGGAAAGAAAGAAAGAAGAGGAAGGAAAGGAAGAAAAATAATGTTTGCTTAGATTATATCAGTATGTGGGAGGGAAGACTTAAGGAGGAAGGAGTGAAGAGGAAGAAGAGGAGGAAGAGGAGGAGGAGGAGGAGGAGGAGGAGGAGGAGGAGGAGGAGGAGGAGGAGGAGGAGGAGGAGGAGGAGGAGGAGATACAATAAAGGGGACGGAATGCATATATAAAAGTAGAGGAATGTAACAGAGCGAGCAAGAGGGAGAGCGAGAGCGAGAGAGAGCGAGAGAGAGAGAGAGAGAGAGAGAGAGAGAGAGAGAGAGAGAGAGAGAGAGAGAGAGAGAGAGAGAGAGAGAGAGAGAGAGAGAGAGTTAAGGTTGCAGGTCACGAAGCAGTGGGAAGAGGAGGAGGAGGAGGAGGAGGAGGAGGAGGAGGAGGAGGAGGAGGAGGAGGAGGAGGAGGAGGAGGTGGTGGTGATATGATCGAAGTATTGGACTGATAGTAGGTCTTGATTGCTTCTTCCATTTTCTATTACTGCAACGACAACAACAAAAATAAACAACAACAACCACCACCACCACCGCCACTACAGTACCTTCCTCCTTCCCCCACATCAACACAAAAATAAATAAAAGTAAATATAAGACTAGTAGTAGGTCCCATGCCTCTATTAACAACCATTAGCCGGGTCCTTACAATCCTTAACACCATCACTCTCCCATCACCAGCACCACCAGTAATGAAGAAGCCATTCCAGGGACGTGAGTTATGGGAAGGGAATGGGAAGAGAACGGGAAGGGGTGGGAAGGGGTGGGAAAGGGACTGGAAGGGGTGGGAAGGGATTGAAAGGGGTGGGAAGGGGCGAGCAGGAGCGGGAGGAGGCTGGAAAGGGAAGGAACTGGATCTGGAAGGGACAGGAAGGGACTGGAAAGGGTGGGAAGGGGTGGGAAGGGACGGGAAGGGACGGGAGGAGGCTGGAAGGAGTGGGAGAAGACAGGAGGAGACGGTAAGAGACGGTAGAAGAAAGGAGGAGACGGGAGAAGATTGTGAAGAGACGGAAGGAGACGGTATAGGAAGGGATGGGTCGGTGAAAGACGGGAAAGAGACAGAAGGAAGGGGGATGGAAAGGAGTAATAGGGAAGGGAAAGAAGGAAGTGAAGGGGAAACAGAAGGGGGGAAGGATGGATGGGAATGTAAGAGAAAGTAAGAAAGTGGAGGAAAAAGGAATGGGTGGTAAAAGAGGGAAGGAGGGAACGAGGTGATAAATGATTGAGAGAGAGAGAGAGTGTTAGTGATGGTAGTAGTGGTGGTGGTGGTGGTGGTGGTGGTGGTGGTGGTGGTGGTGGTGGTAGTGGTAGTGGTAGTGGTGGAGGTGGTTATAGTCTCATCCCACACCGGATATTGTGGTGGAGGTATTGGTAACGAGAGGCATCCATCCCCACCACCACCATCACCACCACCACCACCACCACCATCACCACCACCATCACCACCACCACCACCACCACCACCACCACCACAAGAAAACTCATATCATTTCTTTCACTCACTCGCTATCATCATCCGTTTTCATCCCTTTCATCATCTTCCTCCTTTTCAAATTTTCTTTTAACGGATAACTAATATTTCCAGCGTGTTATGTAATGTTAAGTTATATATTTTATTCTGTGTTAACCAGTTATTAGTTGGTCACGAGGTAGTTTCTGTATATTAAGTGTTGTAACAAGGGTACTAGTTGCAATTTTATACTCTCATTCTCTATTATTCTCTCATTCTCCTATTCTCATTCTCTTATCCTTACTTGCTATTTTATGACACACTCTCTGCAGTCCCTTCATCTAGGTCTTCATTGTGCATTGTTCCCGCCCGTTCATTGCCGTTATAACACACATAACACCGCTCTCCTCACCTCACCTCGCTAACTGCATTCATTCTCCTTACACTTTCGCCTAAGTACCTAATGCTCCGGCCTTCCCTCCTGTAGTATATTATGATTTGACGCAGAATACGCGACTGTTTTGTAAAATTCTCGACTGTTCTGTCAAATTCACGACTTTTCTGTCAATTTTGTCTATTCTGTAAAATTCGCTACTGTTTTGTTAAATTTGCGAGTATTTTGTCAACTTTACGACTGTTCTGTCAAATTCACGACTGTTCTGTCAAATTTACGAGTGTTCTGTCAAATTTACGAGTGTTCTGTCAAATTCATGTCTGTTTTGTCAAATTCTCAACTGTTCTGTTAAATTCTCAACTGTTCTGTCAAATTCTCAACTGTTCTGTTAAATTCTCAACTGTTCTGTCAAATTCTCAACTGTTCTGTTAAATTCTCAACTGTTCTGTTAAATTCTCAACTGTTCTGTCAAATTCTCAACTGTTCTGTTAAATTCTCAACTGTTCTGTTAAATTCTCAACTGTTCTGTTAAATTCTCAACTGTTCTGTTAAATTCTCAACTGTTCTGTTAAATTCTCAACTGTTCTGTTAAATTCTCAACTGTTCTGTTAAATTCTCAACTGTTCTGTTAAATTCTCAACTGTTCTGTTAAATTCTCAACTGTTCTGTTAAATTCTCAACTGTTTTGTCAAATTCATGCTTGACGCGTTCTAAATCGCTTAAATTTTGTTCTCAACGTTAGTTTTCATCACAACATTTACACTCAAATCACGACGGTATTCTATAAAAATTTTTTTCTTCACTTGCTTCAGAGTTTTTTTTGTTTTACAAAAATATCAAGATTGTCCATTTTTGAAGGTTCTGAAAATATATATTTTTGGAAGCGCAAGTTAGGTAAAAGAAAAAAACCAAACAGCTAAAGGAGCGAGTTTTTTTTCTTCTTTTTACCAATACTTTTTTTTTTCCAGCTCGTGTCTTGCCTTCCTTTCACATTTATGAACACGCACAAAACTTCTTTTCACAACTGTGTTTGAAACTCTGGACGCTTGCTGCTCTGCTAAACTAAGGCTTATTTAATTTGACGAAGCAAAAGTTTAATTTCGTCCCCACACTCACTCTCACTCTCACTCTCTCTCTCTCTCTCTCTCTCTCTCTCTCTCTCTCTCTCTCTCTCTCTCTCTCTCTCTCTCTCTCTCTCTCTCTCTCTCTCTCTCTCTCGCTCGCTCGCTCTCTAATAAGGACGAGGAGGAAGGCAGAGAAGGGAGAGAGGAGCTTCTTCGTCAGGTAAATGTGAACAAACTAAAGGTGGAGGAGGCGAGCGGTGTTCTGAAATACTGAGACCAAGACGGAGGAGAAGGAGGAAGAGGAGGAGGAGGAGGTGGAATGGATGGTGGAGGTGGAATGGGTGGAGGACTGTAGGACCTTGGGGATGGAAGAGTGAGGAGCTTTAAGTAGTGGGGGGGGAGGGTGGTGGAGGATGGTGGTGGGGTGAGGGTGGTGGAGGCTAGTGGATGGATGTGGGAGGAACAGAACGAGGAAGAGGCGGCTCTCGTCCATCCTGTCACGATATAGGACTTGGTATCCTTCATTCGGATTAAGTGTTGTAGTTTTCTCAGTATTTCCTTCCTTCTGTGGTTGTACATTTACCCCCTTCAGAGTGCCCCGCCCCGCCTCGCCCCGCCTCGGCCCGCCCCGCCCCGCCCTGCCTCGCCTCGCCTCGCCCCTTGTAACAAATGATCAGCGAAGTAAAATTAGAATCAAACCCGAGAATTTAGTCTTATAAGTTGCTCGTAGCGTTAGGCTTTTGTTTTGATTAATGGCTTCCTGGGTAAATGTGTGTGTGTGGGTGTGTGTGTCTGGTGCTTCTTGCCGTAGACGTAGACACAAACACACACACGCACACACACACACACACACACACACACACACACACACACACACACACACACACACACACACACACACGTACAGTAGTCTCGATTATTACTTCTTTGCACGCGAAGTAATAGTTATGTCGCAGTCAATAGCAATATTCTGGACAACGAACTTTTTAATTAACAAACACACGCGACACATTTTAATAACCAGCAATAACAAAGTTGGAGGAGCCTCGGATGGGAATATTAAAGTCGATTAGGATAATAAGCCTCGAGGTGTGAGCCGTTGCAAAGGCAGAAGCAACGTCGTCCATTCTTTCCACGTAACGGGATGACTTTTCAGAGACAGGAACAAATAGGTTAGTTAGTGTACATAACCAGTGTGTGTACATCTATTTTATGTCCCTAAGCCTTATAAATGTAGGTATTTACATCAATTTTTATGTATGTATGTGCGTAAAAGTTTAGAATGTGCAAACTAATAAAAAATGGAATATAGCAACGAAATGTAAATTGTCAGAACTAGATAATCTTGTAAATATGTGAAGTGATATTTTATTTGCGAGTTACGATCCAATAATTCACCGCCACCCTCCTGGTTATCAAAACAAACCTTAATAAACACAACCATAAACAAACAATAAAAGAATGAATAGCAAATGCAAAAGAATAATCCAATTCACTTATAATCATGCTGAGTTGATTAAAAAACATTCTACTCAAGGTAAGGAAGAAAGGAAGGAAGGAAGGAGTTGAATTAATCACAGGTACAAGACGAGTTAGTTATTACCTGTTAGTTATGAGTCTGTAACGCAAGGAAGGTATAGAAGTATTGGAAGTAAATAAAAAAAATAATGTTGTCACGCCCAGGAAAAGGGAGGAAGGAACGAGAGATAGATAGATAGATATATAGATAGAGATAAATAGAGTGAGAGAGAGAGAGAAGAAAAAAAAAGGTGACATTATGGATAAATCTTCTGACTACATCTCTCTCTTTCTCTTTCTCTCTCTTCACCCTCACAAACACACACACAAACACACACACTCTCGCTCCCCCCTCCCTATCGGACACCAACACGCCACAAACACGCCATCAACACCTCGAAGTGGAGTGTAAATATACATCAGAAGACCATCACAGGGAAGTGTATTGGCGCGGAGATGACCCACAATGCAAATTTTTTTTCCTGCCCGCCCCGTTTCCATAAAAAAAGGTGATATAATAATAAAAAAAATAAATATGTATAAAAAATGAAAATAGATAATAAGACTTGAAATGTTTCCTCTTACATTTTTTTCTTCTTTTTTTAGTCATGGGAGGCAAGCAAACAACGCATCAAGAGAGAGAAAGAGAGAAAGAGAGATATAAAGAGAGGAGGAAGAGGAGGAGGAGGAGGAGGAGGAGGAGGAGGAGGAGGAGGAGGAGGAGGAGGAGGAGGAGGAGGAGGAGGAGGAGGAGGAGGTGAGGGAAGTGAAAGAGGGAGGGAAGTGGGGCCGCGTAAAGGAGAGAGAAAAAAAAAGAGGGAAAGGGAAGAGGAAATTGACTCTGGTGCTTCAGAAAATTTGATTCCGGAAGGAGTGATAATAATAATAATAATAATAATAATAATAATAATAATAATAATAATGATGATGATGATGATGATGATGATGATGATGATGATGATGATGATGATGATGATGATGATGATGATGAGAAAAGTTAAAGAGGTAAGAAAAATAGACAGGTGAGCGAAGAAGGAGAGAACGAAAAACGATGAATAAATGGAGGAGATGAAGGAAACGTGAAGATGGGAAACGGAGAGGAAAGAGAGAGGAGGAGAAGGATAGGGGAGGAGAAGGAGAGGAGGAGAAGGATAGAGGAGGAGGAGAAGGAGGGAAGAAATGATGGAGAGGGGGAATGACAGGAGGAAAGAGAAGGAAAGTGAGAGATAGATAGATAGATTGAGAGAAAAAAGAGAGAGAGAGAGAGAGAGAGAGAGAGAGAGAGAGAGAGAGAGAGAGAGAGAGAGAGAGAGAGAGAGAGAGAGAGAGAGAGAGAGAGAGAGAGAGAGAGAGAGAGAGAGAGAGAGAGAGAGAGATAGGCAAGAGATAAACAAATTATAATGCTTAATACTAAAATAACAAAGAAAAAATACATTAAAAAGTTAAAGAAAACGGTAAAAACAAAGAAAAAAACTGAAAATAAAATAAAAAATATAATAAAAACTAAAAATAGAAAAGAAATTAAATAAAAAATTGCAAATAAAAAATGAAAATCTAAATCAGAAAAAAAGAGAAAAAAAAGATCACGAGTCATTTTTTACGAAAGAAAGAAAGAAAGAAAATCATAAAAAAAGACAAAATTGATTAAACTTTAGAAATCTGACGCAAAAAATGTAACTAAGTGATCATAACAAAGACAGAATGAAAGACCTTGACGTGAAGAAGGAAGGAAGAGGTGGAGGTGGAGGTGGAGGTGGTGGTAGTGGTGGTGGTGGTGGTGGTGGTGGTGGTGGTGGTGGTGGTGGTGGTAAGATTTATGAAAGGGAACGAGGACGATGATGACGAAGTAAATTATGTTAAAGCAAAAGAGAGCGAGGGCGAGAGCGAGAGAGAGAGAGAGAGAGAGAGAGAGAGAGAGAGAGAGAGAGAGAGAGAGAGAGAGAGAGAGAGAGAGAGAGAGAGAGTGAGAGAGGAAAGGGTTAAGGGGAAGGAAAGACCACTTGCCACGTTTTGCAGTTTCGTTGGCAGCGGCACTCCTACACCCCCCTTTCCCTCCCCTCCCCCCTCCCCCTCCCCCTCCCCTTCCCCTCCTCCCCCTTCCCCTCCTTCCCCTTCCCCCCTCCCCTTCCTCTCCTTCCCCTCCCCTCGAAGTTAAGAGGCGAATTCCCCAACTGACGCCAAATTTTTCTTGCAAGTCCT
>JAPQNM010000018.1:23100397-23115397 GCA_029783475.1 Metacarcinus magister
AACATACACATCAAGACACGCTTACGTACACACCAGATAACAGATGTACACACACAAACATACGCTCATGTACGTACACAGCCTACGACATGTACACACAACACAACACAATACAATGGGTCACCTGCCAGTGTGTGTGTGTGTGTGTGTGTGTGTGTGTGTGTGTGTGTGTGTGTGTGTGTGTGTGTGTGTGTGTGTGTGTGTGTGTGTGTGTGTGTGTGTGCACGCCCTCATTCCTGTCTCACCATCATTTCAAAAAATATTCCTCACTGATATAAGATAACACTCCACATTTACATACGAGACCAAACATTAACATTTTTCAAACACCACAAACAGCGAAGCGCAATTTCCTTCCTTTTTTTTAAGCATAATACTAGAAAAAAAGCAGGAATTTCCATTACCATAACCGCACGTCACACAAAAATTAGTATTGGATGCAGTATTTCACGTTGCAGAGCCTATGACACCGACCATAAACGATGATGGAAAGAGTGCAGTGTTTGTATTCTGCTTTTTTAACCGGATCACTAAACACTGAGCTTTGTTTTGGCTTTAGGTAGAACTTTACCTTTAATAGAGAAAGATACTTGTGCTTGCCTTTATATATATCTTTAATTTAAGGTAAAAAATAGGATACGTGGAGGCGTCAGTAGATATTTTAAAGAAGAGGTTAATATTTTGAGTAATTTTCTTCCACACAACGATACATACAAACAATTTCTTTCCCATTCCACCTAAACCATCATCACCTTGAACGAACAAACACCACAATGAACAAAAACATCCATACACTTCAATCATTTCCACAACCATTCACTTGCTATCACTATCTATCGGACAAAACTAGGAAGACACTTTGTATGTTTAGTGTACGTGAAGCCTTTCCCTCCACCACCCTTACATGTGCTGCCTTTCGTCAGTACTCACCCAGGGCGCCGAGGAGAAGGATGTACCAGAACAGCTCGCGGGGCGGCTTAGCTTCCATCGGGGTGACATCTAGCGGGAGAAAAAGAAATGAAGATAAGTAAATATAAATTATAAGATAATATAAGGTATTTTAAAGTCACCTGCAGGGAGAGAAAGAGATATATTAAGATAGTATACATTATAAGTTGTTTAAAAGTTATCTGCATGGAAAAAAAGAAAGGGAAGATTAAGTTAATATAAGTTATAAAATATTTCAAAATCATCTGCAGGGGCAAGAAAAAAAAAGGTGATATTAAGATAGTATATAAGTTATAATGTATTTCAAAGTATACATAATCTAATACTTTGGCTGAAAAGAAAAAATATAAAATAAAAAAATAGATATAATTAGCAGTGCGAGGGAAGGACAATGACTACATAATGAGGTGACGGTAAAAAGGAAGCAAAGGATTCAAGTTTTAGGATCTGTTTTCAAAGGGTGAAGGAAGGACGCATCTTAGACCTTAGAGTGAGGATCAAGAGAGGATATATTACAGTGTAGTTGTCGAGGCTTAAAATTCAGGAAAAGTACAGTGTTAAGGAGCTAATGGAAAGAAATGTGTGTGTGTGTGTGTGTGTGTGTGTGTGTGTGTGTGTGTGTGTGTGTGTGTGTGTGTGTGGTGTGGTGTGTGTGTGTGGAGAGAGAGAGAGAGAGAGAGAGAGAGAGAGAGAGAGAGGGGGGGGTAAGGGTGTGTGTTGGTGTCATCTTTAACACGTGAAACAAAACACCTTTCACCCCACCTCATAAGAACACCTAAATTGGCCCAACGAGGCAGGTAAGGGAAGGTAAGGCAGGACAGGGCAAGGCAAGGCAAGGCAAGGCAAGGCAAGGCAAGGCAAGACAAGGCAAGGCAAGGCAAGGCAAGGCAAGGCAAGGCAAGGCAAGGCAGGGCAAGGCAGGGCAAGGCAAGGCAAGGCAAGGCAAGGCGAGGCGAGGCGAGGCGAGGCAAGGCAAGGCAAGGCAGGGCAAGGCAGGGCAGGGCAGGGCAGGGCAGGGCAGGGCAGGGCAGGGCAGGGCAGGGCAGGGCAGGGCAGGGCAAGGCAAGGCAGCGCAAGGCAGGGCAAGGCAAGGCAAGGCAAGGCGAGGCGAGGCGAGGCGAGGCAAGGCAAGGCAAGGCAAGGCAAGGCAGGACAGGGCAGGGCAGGGCAGGGCAGGGCAGGTCAGGGCAGGGCAGGGCAGGGCAGGGCAGGGCAGGCAGGGCAAGGCAAGGCAAGGCAAGGCAAGGCAAGGCAAGGCAAGGCAAGGCAAGGCAAGGCAAGGCAAGGCAAGGCAAGGCAAGGCAGGGCAAGGCAAGGCAAGGCAAGGCAAGGCAAGGCAAGGCAAGGCAAGGCAAGGCAAGGCAAGGCAAGGCAAGGCAAGGCAAGGCAAGGCAAGGCAAGGCGAAGCAAGGCAAGGCAAGACAAGGCAGGGCAAGGCAAGGTAGGGCAAGGTATGGCAAGACAAGGCAGGGCAAGGCAAGGTAGGGCAAGGTATGGCAAGGCAAGGCTGGGCAAGGCAGGGCAAGGCAAGGCAGGTTAAGGTCAGGACGTGCTAAGTCTATTGGCGCTGGAGACACGACAAAACTTTCCTTCCTTCTTACCCTAAAGCATCACCACCTCCCTCCTCTCCCTCCCTCCTCTCCCTCCTTCCTCTCCCTCCGCCTCCACGTTAAAGGGGTCCGCTTGGCTGCTCCTGAGGTGGCTAATTTGTGAGCACCTTCAGGACTAGCTAGAGTTTAATCCTCAACCATTGGCGGGAGGAAAATGTAACAGCGAAATTAAGTTCCTTTTATAGTTCCGCCTCCCTCCGGCACCGTCCCCTCGGAGCCAGTCGAGGGCCGACGCTGAACTCTGTCCTTCGGTAAACAGTTTTTTATTTTATTTTAGTTACTCCTTCGTATGTTTGCATTTTCTGTTTCTCCTCCTCCTCCTCGTCGTTAACTTCTTCGTTCCTTAATTCCTTTATTGTTGTTGTTATTATTATTATTATTATTATTATTATTATTATTATTATTATTATTATTATTATTATTATTATTATTATTATTATTATTGTTGCTTTAAGAAGGATGGAATGGTTATTGTTTTATATCTTGTTCTTGATTTTTTCGTTTTTCAATATTACTTTTATGTTTTATTAACTTTTTCTATTTCCCACTACTTCATCTTATACACTAATTCTTCGTCTGTGTAAACACTTCTCAACTGGACTTAATCATTCATTTTCAAACTCTTCTTCTTCCTTCTTCTTTCTTTATAACATTTCTCTATCACAATTACTCTTTCAAATATTTAATTCTTTATCACATTCACCCTTTCACCCCAACACTCCCTTCAGTCCTTCCTTCCTTCCTTCCTTCCTTCCCTGGCGAGTCTTAAGAGGGAGGTTTTCCATCTTTACTATCATCTTGAATCCCTTAAAATGAGACCAATAATGTTCTTTCCTCGGCCGAACTATTGGCTCTCTCGTCCTTGTGTTCGTTCGGCGTCTCTGCTGCAGCCACGCCTTGCCTTGCCTTGTAGTACGCCAGCTGGCCGCCGCTATAACAGGCCCCGTCACTTCTCCGCCGTTATATTACCGGCACGTACTTGAACCCTCTTATCGCGTACATATATACCAAACCCAACGTCACCGCCAGTGTACACTTAACGGGATTTATGCAGCACTCATGACCCATAAGTGGTATTTACACCTACACACACACACACATACATACACACGTACATACATATAATGACTCAACTTACACAATACAGAACTATATTTGTTTGCCATTTTTACACTTACTCCTTTCTCCTTTTCACGCACACGCATACGCACACGCACACGCACACACACACGCACACGCACACACACACACACACACACACACACACACACACACACACACAAGTCGCTATGTGGCCCTCTGTCAGTCTGCTTTCTAATAACTGATTAATTGATGAACTAACTTGGTGAGCAGTCAGTCAGTTTAAGTCATCAGTTCACAGTCACTTCCCACACAGTCAATTAACACACAATTCAACGCCAGTTAGTTCCCACTCACACACACACACACACACACACACACACACACACACACACACACACACACACACACACACACACACACACACACACACACACACACACACAGTAAATTTCATAAATCAATTCCATTTCTCGATAGATAACAATTTCGTTGACTTATTGTATATTTGATAAAGAAAATACATACAAAGTTTTAATCTAATATACACCCAAGTTTTTTTTTCTGCTTTAATACGTTACAGTTATAAGAAATAGTCCTTGTCAGAGCAAATTCTTCTTATCTAAAACCTCCTTCTGTTCTCTTAGAAACCAATCACTCCTCCTTAAAAAACATTCCGTCGCGCTGAAAACGATGCCATCCTAACAATAAAAAAAAAGTTCTCGTAAAAAAGAGAAAACGAATTGATAACGAAACCGTCCTTGTTTAAAAAAGAAAACCATCCTCCCACAAAACCAGCCATGCCAAGAAAAAACGAAACCATCTTAGAAAAAAAAAATCGAAACCGTCCTCGAAAAAAAAAGAAGAAAAATCGAAAACCATCCTCGCCCCCCCCCCAAAAAAAAGAAAGAAAACGTAACCGTCGTCGCATGAGATTCACGCTTGAAAAAATAACAAAATAAACTAATCCATCTTTGCTACAAAATCCAAGTCGATGTAATAGAAAAAAGATGACAGAAAAAATAACCTTATTCCCAACTCCTCTGCTTCCCTCCCCTTGTTCCCCTCCCTTCCCCTCTCTTTCCCTTCCCTCCCTTCCTCTCATCTCCCCTCACTTCCCTCCCTTCCCTTCCTCTCATTTCCCCTCTCTTCCACTCCCTTCCCCTCCCCTCTCTTCACCTCACATCTTTCCCTCCCCTTCCTTCTTTCCCTCCCTTTCCCCTCTCTTCCCTCCCTCCCTCCCTCAGTCAGTCCTTCCCCTCCTACAGTAGAACCCAAGAACCTATGTGTTTTGTTTAGGTTAGGGAGGAGGAGGAGGAGGAGGAGGAGGAGGAGGAGGAGGAGGAGGAGGAGGAGGAGGAGGAGGAGGAGGAGGAGGAGGAGGGGGAGGAAGGAAGGAAATTGTTGGCAGGACAGTGGTTTCTCCTTCACTGCGACGGGGTGGAAAGGGGAAACAAAAGATGAAATTGAATATAAAAAGAAGGGAATGAAAGAAGGACGAGGAGGAAGAAAGGAAGGAAGGAAGGAAGGAAAAGAAGGAAGTGGAGGGAAAGTCTGTGATGTGTGGGGACAAAGGAAGAAGAGGAGTGGAAGGGATAAGGAAAAGTGGATAAAGCATAACATGAGAGAGAGAGAGAGAGAAAAAAAAAGAGAGAGAAAGAAAGAAAAAAAAAAACCTGACCAATCCTGACTCAAGTGATTGACAATACATTTCTATTAACTTTTCTGGAGCCAAAAAAAGAAAGAAAGAAAGAAAAAGACTTACAATGACACGAAAAAGAAAGAGAGAGAGAGAGAGAGAGAGAGAGAGAGAGAGAGAGAGAGAGAGAGAGAGAGAGAGAGAGAGAGAGAGAGAGAGAGAGAGAGAGAGAGAGAGAGAGAGAAAAAAAAATAAAGTAAACAAGACATATTAGGTTGTCGTCAAAAAATAAATATATATAAAAAAAAAAAACTTTGTAAGAAGAATGAAGGAAAGCAAAAAGCGAAAAACACAATAGAAGAAAGTTAGTGAAGGGGAAGAGGAAGAAGAAGAAGAAGAGGAAGAGGAGGAGGAGGAGGAGGAGGAGGAGGAGGAGGAGGAGGAGGAGGAGGAGGAGGAGGAGGAGCCGGAAAATGAAAGAAGAGGAACCGGTAAAGAAAGGAAACAGGAGAGGAAATGTGGGTGAGAGAGAGAGAGAGAGAGAGAGAGAGAGAGAGAGAGAGAGAGAGAGAGAGAGAGAGAGAGAGAGAGAGAGAGAGAGAGAGAGAGAGAGAGAGAGAGAGAGAGAGAGAGAGAGAGAGAGAGAATTGAGAAAATTGAAAGAGACGAGGAAGAAGAGGGAGGGAGAAAAGAAAAATTTGTGAGAGGAAAGAGGGAGAAGGGAGAGAAAGGAAGGAAGGAAGGAAGGAAGGAAGGAAGGAAGGAAGGAAGGAAGGAAGGAAGGAAGGAAGGAAGGAAGGGGAACCCACTTGATTTACCTTTCCAACCTTCCACTTAATTTGATTACATTGACCATTGTCTCTTGATAAGTGAAGAACCCGCCTCGCTATGTCCTCCTTCTCTCTCTCTCTCTCTCTCTCTCTCTCTCTCTCTCTCTCTCTCTCTCTCTCTCTCTCTCTCTCTCTCTCTCTCTCTCTCTCTCTCTCTCTCTCTTTCATTCTATTCCTCCTCTTTCACTCCCTTTATCAATTTATATTCTGTAGTTCTGTCTCCATTTTTCTTATTTCTCTGTCTCTGTCTCTGTGTGTGTCTCTCTCTCTCTCTCTGTCTCTTTCTTTATCTCTCTCTCCCTCTCCCTTTCTCTCTCCTTCCCTCCCTCCGCTGCACCGCCGACGTCTGGTGGCCGCGACAATAATGAGAGGAGGCAAGAAACACACTTCAGCTTTACTCTCCTTCCTCTTGGTCGCATTTACATACAATTTGCCTCCAGTGTGTCGGCCGTAAAGTCAAGACAGATTATCGTAATTCAGTTAACCTTGTGACGGGGCATCTTCCTGTCTCCGCCCTTCTCTCTTTGTCTGTCTCTCTGTCTCTCTCTGTCTCGCTGTGTTCCAAAGTCATTTTCATTTTCTCAAGGCTGTGACAAAGCTATCCATCACAGTCTTTCATCGTCAGCCTCACACACACACACGCACACACACACATGCACGCCAACACTCATCTTCCCTCCCTCGGTAATGCTCGCCAAGTTACCCTGCACAAGAAATACTGGCTGACGAAGAAAATTTATTCCCGCTCTAAGGACGCTGGACTGACGTGACAAAGTGTAATAGCAGTAGGACGGAGGTATAGAAATTCTCCGTTAGACTTATGATCATAGATGGAGGCGGAACAGTTAGTCTTTGGGCGTGTTGAGGCAAAGAAACGAGTGACTGTGAGTGAAGGAAGAGGAAGAAAAACGAGGTGATATCGATTGGTTTCCGCTGATAGGGTGATTAGACAGAGTTTTGTGACGGCAAGGTATAGTGTGTCGTAGTGTGTGTGTGTGTGTGTGTGTGTGTGTGTGTGTGTGTGTGTGTGTGTGTGTGTGTGTGTGTGTGTGTGTGTGTGTGTGTGTCACCAAAACAGCTCCTATAATGCTTGTCAACACGCCTAACCCTCCTCGTTTCTCCTCCTCCTCCTCCTCCTCCTCCGCCATAACCATCATGCCCACCACTGTTGTTCCTCATAGCTACTCTCTACCTCCTCCTCCTCCTCCTCCTCCTCCTCCTCCTCCTCCTCCTCCTCCTCCTCCTCCTCCTCTTCTACCACCATCACCACTTCACCACAACAATTAGTTCACAACATTCCCTTCCAGCTCCTTCCTCTCCTCCTCCTCCTCCTCCTCCTCCTCCTCCTCCTCCTCCTCCTCCTCTTCCCAAACCACACTTGTACTTCCCTTCTAAGAGGACAAGAAATCACCTACCTAATTAAAGCCTTCCTCCTCCTCCTCATTTTCCTCCTCGTTTTACTCCTCCTTTTGCTCCTCCTCCTCCTCCTCCTCCTCCTCCCTTCAGGCCCTTCAAACTCACCTCACCAAATTCCCTTTCCTTTTAAACAACAAAACACACACACAAACAAACTCTCTCTCTCTCTCTCTCTCTCTCTCTCTCTCTCTCTCTCTCTCTCTCTCTCTCTCTCTCTCTCTCTCTCTCTCTCTCTCTCTCTCTCTCTCTCTCTCTCTCTCAGTTGTCTTTCATAATGTATGGTAATGGTCTTAAATTAGGGATTAATTCCATCATATTTAAATTTGCTGACACCATGCAATTAGGGGAAAAAGGAGACACAAGAAGAGGAAGAAGAAGAGTAGAAGGAGAAGGAGGAGGAAGAGGAGGAGGAGGAGGAGGAGGAGGAGGAGGAGGAGGAGAAGGAGGAGGAGGAGGAGGAGGAGGAGGAGGAGGAGGAGGAGGAGGAGGAGGAGGAGGAGGAGATTTCTAAGCCAAGGTTTTTTTAAGCCTATTTTCGTCTGTCTGAGTATTATATGATTTGTCTGATGAGAGATGCAGAAGATAAGTCAGGAAGGCTCTCCCCAATTTTCTTCTTTTTTTTCTTCTTTTTCTTCTTTTCCTTCTTTTTCTTCTTCTTCTTCTTCTTTCTGCAACATTCGTGGCCTTAGATCTAATTTCCAATCTGTGGAATACCATCTCTCCTCCACTAAACCTCATCTTCTCTTCCTAACTGAGACACTACTGACAGCAGCCCCTTCTCTGTTCCCTCCTACTTTCTCTCTCCTCATTTTCAATCCAAAGCTGGCTGCGTGCGTAAACAGGTCTGTTGCTGTTTGTTCTTCCTTTGTGTTTCTTTTTCTCTTGCTCCTCTTCGTCATCATCATCATCATCAATAACGTCATCCTACCTAAGCTAATTCTCTCTTCCAACACAACGGAGCCAATTATGGGATAACTATAGCATAAATTAACTAAAAAATATAACTTAGGATACACTTGGCACGTCTCTGGACTTGCTTTAAAAGACTATCTATCTATCTATGTATGTATCTATCTATCTATTTATTTATCTATCTATCTATCTCTATCTATCTATCGATTTCTCTACCTATCTATCTCTCTACCTATCTTTCTCTTACCACCTCACAGTCATCAGTCCCACATCTCTCTCTCTCTCTCTCTCTCTCTCTCTCTCTCTCTCTCTCTCTCTCTCTCTCTCTCTCTCTCTCTCTCTCTCTCTCTCTCTCTCTCACCCTCACAGTCCTCAACCTTATTACACAGGTGCAAATGAGACACAGGTGAGGTGAGGTTAGGTGAGGTGAGTGCGTGAGGTGGTCTGTGTTCATGAGAAAGTGAATGAAGTGAATGAAGTGAATGAAGGGTCTCGCGGCGCCTCCTCGGGTCATTTTGTCACTCCAAAAAGGTAGTGGAATGAAAGCAACATCAAAGGCAAGCACGCACACCTGAGGAAGGGGGGAAGAAATATTACTCCGTGACATTTATTATTATTATTATTATTATTATTATTATCATTATTATTATTATTATTATTATTATTATTATTATCATTATTATTATTATTATTATTATTATTATTATTATTATTTTCGCTACCTTCTTTCTCTGTTTATTTTTATGTTTCTTATTCACCTTATTCTATTTATGTTCTCGTTTCGTTATTTGTGAATTCAATTAGTTTTCCATTTCTAATTTTTTGAACTCAGTGCCCTCATTGTGGTCTGGTTAGGAAGCGATCTGAAGAATATGTCTTTAAAAAAAACTGTTCTTAATATGCTACAGTAACACTTGAAATGCCACCGTTATGGAATTCTATGTAAGAGAGAAAATATATATATACGTGAGAATTATAAGCTATTTCTTTTAAAACTCAGGTTACAGTATAACCTTTAACATGGATTTTGTACCAGTCTCCCTTGTGACATTATAAGAATAAAATGTCACCCTCAAAGAATCAATTATATAAGTAAATTTTCAAAAGTCCTGCCACTGAAACGAACTGCAAGGAAGAAAAAAAAATGATGATAAAATGCAAAGAAGAAAAAATCAAATAAGAAGAATAAGCAAAGAAGGAGAAGAAAAAAAAGAAGAAAATAAAGAAGTGTGAAGATCAGCGGCATTTCCTTCTTTAAAGTCGCGATGCATAAGACTCACAAAGATGATGATGATGATGCCTGAGTCTGCCAAACCTAACCTCGTCACATTCTCGGTGGCTTTCAAATGTTATAACTTCCAACGAATCAATAGAACCACGATGAGATTTCAAAAGCTAACCCGCGGAGTAGCACACACCCACACACCTTCAAATTCTAACAATCAATACATTAAAAAAAAAAACTCACAATAAATTCCATAACTTATACTTAATTTAAATTCTAAGATGACTCGCATTTTTGTTTATCTATCATGAATATTTTTTTTCTTTCCACCTGCCAACACCTTTCCCTATCACTCCCTCCCACTACACCGTCACACCGTCACATACAGTAATCTCCACCTCCCATACCACCTCCCCGATAATCCCTCTCATCCCCGCGGTCTGTCACCCCGAAAAACCAGCAGGAGTGCCGGTGGGCGTGGGATGGCTGGCAGGATTTCAGAATTGGAAAGAACCGTACCGCTCTTGTCCCCTTCTCGACCTCGTACCCATTTCGGCATCAACCCTATTTCGGCCTCGTACATATTTCACCCTCGTCCCTATCCCGGCTTCGTCCCTATCTCGGCCTCGTCCCCATCTCGGCCCCGAACGACCTTGAGACTCCAATAACTTAAGACTTGTTTGCATGTCTATTGTAAACGTCAAGTCAGGCCTTAGCTATACCATCCCATGTGTGTGTGTGTGTGTGTGTGTGTGTGTGTGTGTGTGTGTGTGTGTGTGTGTGTGTGTGTGTGTGTGTGTGTGTGTGTGTGTGTGTGTGTGTGTGTGTGTGTGTGTTATAAAGGTACTGTTTGTTTTTATGCGTGGCTTTTATGTGTATTGTTGTGGTGTCGAGGGTTTGAAGGACGTGAGATTAGCGAACATAGGCTGGCGGGGAGGGAGGGAAAAAATATTATGTTGCTAGAGGTATATAACATGTTTTTTGTGTATATTTTGGAACTACACACACACACACTCTCTCTCTCTCTCTCTCTCTCTCTCTCTCTCTCTCTCTCTCTCTCTCTCTCTCTCTCTCTCTCTCTCTCTCTCTCTCTCTCTCTCTCTCTCTCTCTCAATCTATATTTGAATGACAAAAAACACGCAACACGAAGGGAAACGCAAAAACGCTGAATAAATGATTCTTATTAACCATTCGATGACGGACCATCTGACTGACGTGTTGTTGTAGCGCCGTTGTAACGCCACAATACTACAGCGACACCTAACCTAACCTAAGCTAACCTAACCTAACCTAACCTAACCTACCACAGAGAAACGGAACAACACTGTGACTGACATGATGCCTTAGTAAATGTAAAAAAAAGAAGTGTGTTACCTCCCATAACCTTTAGAATTTACCTTAAGAATTTACCTTTATAATTTACCTTTAGAATAACGCAATACCTGTACAAAAATAATAAAGTAGTCTTGGTTATCAAAATTACTGCTTTTTTATTATGAAAGTAAAGAGCGTAGAGAGGATTCATCACTTTAATTACGTAATGATAAAGTGTTAAGAGTAATTAAGAAATAATTACATAACGACAAGAGGTTATTAGTTCAGTTTATTAATCGTTCATTTGGAGACAACCAGACACAGTGTAATTATTATCTATCTATTTATCTATTTTGTTTGTATCTGTCTGTTTTTCTGTATCTTAATCTATCTATCTATCTTTCTATCCATCTTATAGTTTGTCTGTCTATCTGTTTATCTATGTAAGAATCATAAAATTATCTTGTCTTTTGTCTATCTATTTGTCTAATCTATCTATCTATTAACCTGTCAGTCTGTCTATTTATCTATTGATCTATCTATCTATCCATGAACAGCACCGTCATCAGTGCTCTTCACAAACACAAACACACACAATCGTACAACACCAATTAACACAACTCAGATTGGACATTAAAAAAAAAGCTGACTGACTGACTGACTGACTGACTGACTGACTGACTGACTGACTGACTGACTGACTGACTGACTGACTGACTGACTGACTAAACTGACCTAAATGGAACAAAAAAAATAATAGTTACAGCTGTCAGTGAATACAGTTAGTTAGTATATTCATTTAAATCAGTTAAGTTAAGATATTAGGAAATTAATGTATTGTGTAGCCAGTGTAGATACGTAAATAAATGAATAAATAAAAAAATAAATAAATGTTGACATAAACGTAATGATACACAAAAAAATAAATAAGTAAGAGACGCATAAAAAATAAAAATAAAATAGAATTGCAGGAAACTTTCAAGAATTAAGAACACAGAAGAATGATACTAATGACAATACTTAACAGCTAGTTCAGGCATCTCAACCCTTCCTTTCCTGCCTTCAAACACACACAAGAAAAGAAAAGAAAAGAAAAAAAAAAGAAAATAATGCAAAAAATCTGAAAACTTCGCAAACTAACTAATTACAGCTTGGTGGTAAGAGGAAGGAGGAGGAGGAGGAAGAAGGAGGAGAGAAGAAGAGGAAGGAGGGAAGAGGTTGAGGGAAGAAGAGGAGGAGGTAATATCACGTTTCAAGAGGTATTTTCATTATGCTTCGAAATATTAATGGAAGTTTATACAAAAGAAAAAGTAAAATGTCTTATTTCTATATCCTTTCTCTTCTTCTTTATTCACTCCTTCCTTCATTCTTCCTTTGTTGTAATTCTATTTTTTCTTTCTCCTTCTTTCATTATTTTCTCTTCGATATCTTTCTCGTTCCTCTTTTTTTTTTTATCTCATATTCCTTCCTCATTTCTATATGTCTCCTCTTCTTCTCCTCTTCTTCCTCCTCCTCCTCCTCCTCCTCCTCCTCCTCCTCCTCCCTCTACCCACTTAGTAATATAATAACTCCCACCCATTCATTGCCTCTGCCCTTCCAATCCACCCACACTGTTTCGTCCACCCACCCCACCCACCCACCTCACCCACCCACCCACCCACCCACTCACCAGCCCACCCACCCACCCACCCACTCACCAGCCTACCCACCCACCAGCCCACCCACCCACCCAGCTACTAACGTAAATTGCCTACTCTCTCTCTCTCTCTCTCTCTCTCTCTCTCTCTCTCTCTCTCTCTCTCTCTCTCTCTCTCTCTCTCTCTCTCTCTCTCTCTCTCTCTCTCTCTCTCTCTCTCTCCCTTGAAATAAAAGAGCGAAAGCTGGTGAGACAATGACCACGAAAGTAATATTTTTTTCCCGGATAAAACAAATACCTCCTCTCTCTCTCTCTCTCTCTCTCTCTCTCTCTCTCTCTCTCTCTCTCTCTCTCTCTCTCTCTCTCTCTCTCTCTCTCTCTCTCTCTTAACCCTACTCAAAACAAACGTCACAGAAGTAATATTTGTCACAGGATAAAGATGAAACTTCATATCTCTCACTTGTCTTCCTTTCTCTTCCTCCTCCTCCTCTTTCTCTCCCTCCTCTCCCTAATCCCTCTCCCCCACTCCTCTCTCTCTCTCTCTCTCTCTCTCTCTCTCTCTCTCTCTCTCTCTCTAACCCTAGAACTTAATCTTACCACGACTGAGGTAATATTTGTCCTTTTACGGATGATGTAGCTACTCTCTCTCTCTCTCTCTCTCTCTCTCTCTCTCTCTCTCTCTCTCTCTCTCTCTCTCTCTCTCTCTCTCTCTCTCTCTCTCTCTCTTACCACACCCTTAAAATGCTCCCTGATACCCGAGCCTCCGCCCTTTCCTTCAATTTTCCCGCCTCGCCTTGAGTAAATATATGTAAATCATTCCTCATGTATATATTCTAAGACACTCGTTCTTAGGCATAACTAGGATTTGAGGGAAGGAAATTCTCACCTTTCTCCCGCATACGGCATTAATAGAGGAGGAGGAGGAGGAGGAGGAGGAGGAGGAGGAGGAGGAGGAGGAGGAGGAGGAGGAGGAGGAGGAGGAGGAGGAATGGAAGGAAGAAGCTCCACTTTCCGTTAATCTCCTCTTGAAACGCTTTATGTAATCGGTAAGAAAATTGTTTGGTTCCGACAGAGAGCAGAAGGAGGAGGAGGAGGAGGAGGAGGAGGAGGAGGAGGAGGAGGAGGAGGAGGAGGAGGAGGAGGAGGAGGAGGAGGAGGAGGAGGAGGAGTTGGAGTTGGTGGAGGAGGAAATAGAAGAGGAGGTCGCATAGTACTTGAGTGAAGACGAGGTAGAAATTGGGTAAGAGGCTCAATTTAGGGACTGGTTAGGACATGACGGGAAAGCAAAACTAGATAGACGTGGCAAGGTAAGGACTCTAACCTAACTTACCTAATCAATAACCTTTTTATAGATAATTAACAAGATATTCTAATTAATCTTTTTTCAGCATAATAAAACATTCTAATCGAGATCCAAGAAGGTTCATCTGCATTTCCCTCATAGTGTAAAGGTTAAGACGGAGTGTAATGACCTTGAAATTGCGTGTTCAAGTCAAATCCTTATCATCGAACAGCTTGAAAATCACCTCACTCAACACTTCTTCAGTTTCAGCCGCAAATGGATAGCTTAACACCAAGAACAGCGCAAGAAAAACAGCACCAGACATCTCCAGTGCTGTTATATTAATCCTTCATCCTTCCTAGACCATCACAAGCAACACACGATACCTAACGAAGACACATTCATTCAGACAAGCAGAGCGAGGCCGACGGATGAAAAGAAACAGTGAAAAACTCTACTGTCCGTCGCTCAACGAAGATAATTGAAAGAGAATTCGAGCCGTAAAGCCAATTTAGTTCCTCAGGCGGCTTGATGCTCCTTCCTTACTAGATTTGACGTCAAAGGAAGGAGGGAAAAAATGAGGAAAACCAGACGGCCAGTGGAAACCAGATGGACGGATATGGAAAGATTAAACGCCTTGAGAGAGACTACGAGGTTACTAGATCTTGAGACGCGTTCTTGATCTTGTCTTACTGATGCTACTGAAGGAAAGGAATGGAAGGTGTAAGAAGGTATACCTGTGTTCGGCGCGTGTATGTGTGTGTGAGAGTGAGCCAAGTACCGCACACAGGGAGAAGGGAGAGAGGTAGAGAAAAAAACTGTAGAGGAGTATAGAAAGGAAGGAAGAGAAAAATGAAAGGAAAAAGAAGAGAAGGGAGGAAGGCTATGGAGTATTAGGAAGGGAAGTGAGTGTTATTATGATGCGTGGAATAGTGAGTAGCTAATGTGAGGGAAAACATGAGGGTACTGGAACGAGGAACAGTGGAAGGGAACGGAACGGAACGGAACACCCACCACTGGACAAGGAACACAGGATATGAGGAACAGTTCAGAATGCAAAGGAACGGTCTGGTTTGGAGATAATCTGAAACAGTATGAAATATAATGA
>JAPQNM010000018.1:23127897-23130397 GCA_029783475.1 Metacarcinus magister
GGAGTCAACGCTTACTAATTAACCCTCATTAAGTTTGAACTTGAACCTATAATTACTGCCACTTTAAACCTTCAATTACTGCACCACACCTTCGGATTAAAATTTGGATCCATTTCTTACGTTCTAAACTTTTCTCTCAAAATCAGTATTGCATTCTGAATTTCTCGCTCTATTCTTGCTTAATGTCTAGTTCTTTCCAACAAAATAAAATAAAATCAAGTTATAACACTTACTTCTTCCTATCGTTCTTGCTTTAATTCCTTACATTCCTTCCTTCCTTCTTCCTCCTTCTTACTTTCCTTCCTTCCTCTTCCCTTCTCCTTCCTTCACTCTCCTTCACCTATATTTACACTCAAGGCCGTTTAGGAGTGAGTTGTTTCTTCTCTCTTTCTCACCTTTGTAAATATCAAAAAAATCTTACATCACACATTTGCCGACTCGATAAGAAGGTAAGAATATCAAGGCCAGTGCAGTACAAACCTTTAGCACATCGGTTTGCATGGGTGAGTGGCGGGTGAGTGGCGGGTAAGACTGAGCTGAGATGATTTATATACGATTATTGACTTTGACTTAAATCCAGTGAGAGAGAGAGAGAGAGAGAGAGAGAGAGAGAGAGAGAGAGAGAGAGAGAGAGAGAGAGAGAGAGAGAGAGAGAGAGAGAGAGAGAGAGAGAGAGAGAGAGAGAGAGAGAGAGAGAGAGAGAGAGAGAGAGAGTACCTGATTGAGGGATAAAGGGTCGAGGGTAATCACTTCAGGTATCCATTACTATTGACCTTCCTCCTCCTCCTCCTCCTCCTCTTCCCCTTCTTCCTCCTCCTCTTTCTCCTCCTGATCTTAATCCCTCTCTTTCTCCTCCTCTACCTATTTCTCTCTATCTTTTTCTTTTTCTTCTTCCTCCTCCTCCTCTTCCTTCTCTTCTTCCTCCTCCTCCTCCTCCTCCTCTTCTGCAGTTAAGTACACTACAATGCATCTACTACTAATTCCAATACAATGAAGTGAATGCAGTAATTTCTCATTTCACTTTTCTATTACGAATACGAATTATTTTTTATTTTCTTCGTGTATTGCGAACGAACGATTAAATCCTCACTGTAAAAGATAGAAAAAAAGGAGAAAAAATATAGATAGACAAAAAGAAAGAAAAAGAATGCTGGCTGTACCTCATTGCAAATTAGATTTCATAACAAGGTTCCTGCATTCATTGAAATTAAGAATACGAAGCAAAAAATAAAAAAAAAGAAAAGAAAAGAAAAAAAATAAGTATAAAAAGAAATTTCAATCGCGTCTCCCTCTAAAAGTGTTTGTATATAAAGCTTCTATTTAGTAAACAAAGGATATACAAATGTGACTGGAGGAAAAATAATGTGTTTTTTTTCTCTCTTAATAGCGAGGTGCATGAGGGGAGTGAGTTACGACGAGAGAGAGAGAGAGAGAGAGAGAGAGAGAGAGAGAGAGAGAGAGAGAGAGAGAGAGAGAGAGAGAGAGAGAGAGAGAGAGAGAGCGAGAGATAGATAGATAGATAGAGAGAGAGAGAGAGAGAGAGAGAGAGAGAGAGAGAGAGAGAGAGAGAGAGAGAGAGAGAGAGAGAGAGAGAGAGAGAGAGAGAGAGTAATAGTTTTGTCTCTTTACGCGTGAACGAGTTATTACAATGATGCTTTTGATCTATTATGCAAAAGTTCTGTGATATTAAAACAAAAGCAATATTTCTCCTCGAATCGCTTATCCCAAAACTGTGATTATATTTTCACATAAACAATATATTTCTGGGACAATAAATAACTTCACTAAAAAGAAAAAATAAATTACAAGTCTTATTCTTTATATTTACTCATTTATTGTATCTTTTCTTCTTTATCTTTATACTATAACATTTGTGCGTCTTGTATTCTTGTTCTTCGTAACGTAACATCAAAGAAAGACATAAATTGGATCAAACATTAAAACTCTTCCTCTTCCTTGTTTTTTTTCTTCACTGCTTTGTAGTTTTTACTTAATACTAACTTTTGTCAGTAAGAAGAGAGAAAAAAGAAAGAAAAAAAAGTAGAAAGATGCCTTATTTTACAGGTTTACACAATCCATATCATTCCTTTGACTTGCTATCTTATTTAAACGTATACGATTCTGGCACACATAACACTGCTACCAGTCCAGTATATTTAGTATCCTTTTATTATTCTCTGTGATGCATTTCTGAGGCAAAAACGTAAAGCTAAGTATTCATTCTTTCTTGTAGGTGAAATTTTTGTCTTCTCGTTTATAGTGGTTCGTGAAGATTAAGATGAAGGCGAGACAACAGATTTAAACCTACGACAGTGATGCAAATAAGGTCAGCTTAATGTAAAATCATCCCTCCCTCGTTCTAAAATTGCTTCAAGGTTAGTTGAAGCAATTTTAGAACGAGGGAGGGAAACAGAAACTGAAATAAATGATCTTGGGAATCAGTATGCAGTGTAAAGACGAGTGATTTTCCGTCAGTGCAATAAGAAGGAACACTTTCGTG
>JAPQNM010000018.1:23135397-23137897 GCA_029783475.1 Metacarcinus magister
CACTACCACTACTACTCTTACCAAAACAGTAGAACAATATATAGTGCCCCTAGCATCCTCCTCACAGTGGTAGAGGGAGGAACGGGAAGGGACGGGGGAAGGGAGGGGGAAGGAGGGACACTCTTATCGCGGACACTCCTCTCAGTAACCATTAAGACGTTATTCCCTAGACACAGAGGGTTGTTAGCGGCATCTAATTCATGGACATCCTTTTTGCACCTGATTTGTGTGTGTGGGAGGGGAGTGGGAGGCTGCAGGTGGTGGCGGTAGGTAAGGAGAGCTGTCAGACTACACACCACCACCGCCACTAATGCACCGCCCCACGTATGAGGTTCTTGGTGGAAGGGAAACTGTTTTACCTTCTCTATGTGTTGACTCGCTATCGGGCCACCGGGAGATTTACGGGCGGTGGTCACAGCGGCGATTATTTCATACGTCTTTGCTTTTAGTCTGGGTTGATATATGTTATACGATTCTGTGGGAAGTTATAAAAGATGTCTGGTTGGGGAACTTCACGTGTAGGTAAAGAGGAAGGATGGAAGGTGACAAGGTAGTGATGGTCTGGTATATACCTCTTGTTTTACTTCCTTAACACGTTGGTGAAGTTGCAAATGGTTTCTCAAGTAAAGTTAACGTAGGAAAGAGGGGAATGCATCAACGCAAGGCAGGCTAAGTTATGTTGTGTTGTGTTGTGTTGTGAGTCGTTTGCGCTTGTCACTACCATGTCAAGTCCTTATGGAAACCCGATGGAAAGGAAAGTTTGACCGTGAAAGCTTCTACTCAAAGTCCTGTCATGAAAAGTTAAGAGGCTGTGGCGGTGAGACTTCTTACTTCGGGTGCCACTGAAGGTCCACTTAGAGCAATGTGGATCAGAAATATGAGGTGGAAGGCAGACACTTTGAAGCACTCCACACTAGTCTCACAACGCGTCCATCACACGTATCGAACAAATAAAGATGATGATGGTGATTGTATACGGTTTATTTTGTGTATTATTCATAAGTATTGGTTCTCGCTGTATCAAAATTTATGTTAAGATGAATATTTGAGTCATAAGTACGATGAATATTTGATGTAGTGAAGGAGAAAGAAGGCAGCGACACACACACACACACGCGCACACGCACACACACACACACACACACACACACACACACACACACACACACACACACACACACACACACACACACACACACACAGTAAAACAATTCACCGCCAGAAATAGATAGAAAGCACACTCCTACACGGTAAACTTTTTCCTTTCCTCGCCTCGACTCCAGATTCTATAATGACTCTTTCCTCGCCTCTCTCTCTCTCTCCTTCTCCTCCTCCTCCTCCTCCTCCTCCTCCTCCTCCTCCTCCTCCTCCTCCTCCTCCTCCTCCTCCTCCTCCTCCTCCTCCTCCTCGCTGCTCGTAAACAACACGCCCGAACCCATTATCACCTGATGTGTTAACGCGGCTTCTAAGGATGTTGATGTATGTATGTATAGCGCCTCTCCATCCATCCATCCATCCGTTTCCGTCCATCCGTCCGTCCGTTCCGTCTTTGTCTATCCGTCCAACTCACACAACGAGGTTCAAGTCATATACCGTGAATTATAAGGACGAGTGATTGACTGACTTACTTACTTATGTTATATTATGATTTGCTTCTTCCGTCTCTCTATGTTTTGACTTGATTTTTGATGCATGTTCTTTATGAGGTGTTTCTGTGCGTGTGAGGATAAGGGAAAGAGAAGGTAGGAAGGAAGGAAGGAAGGAAGGAAGGAAGGAAGGAAGGAAGGAAGGAAGGAAGGAAGGAAGAAAGGAAGGGAAAAGGAAAGAAAGGTTGGACTAGCAAATCTAACAAAAGGTAGGAGTGGGAAGGGGAGGAAAGAGAAGGGAAGGGAAGGGAAGGGAAGGGAAGGGAAGGGAAGGGAAGGGAAGGGAAGGGAAGGGAAGGGAAGGGAAGGGAAGGCCGACGCACTGAATTATTGACCAACCTGGATGTGATCTACACATACATACGAACACACAACACAACGCACTGGTAAAGGCCTCTGTGTGTGTGTGTGTGTGTGTGTGTGTGTGTGTGTGTGTGTGTGTGTGTGTGTGTGTGTGTGTGTGTGTGTGTGTGTGTGTGTTTGCTACCAATTCTGAAAGTAAATCTGACTGCATGCAAGGAACAAAGACAAACTTTTTTTCCCCCTCCTGTGTACTGTGTGACTGTATGACTGTGTGGTTGCTGCTGCTGCTGTTGCTGCTGCTTTGGCTACATAACCGTGAAGGGAACGATCGCCTTGAAATACTCTCTCTCTCTCTCTCTCTCTCTCTCTCTCTCTCTCTCTCTCTCTCTCTCTCTCTCTCTCTCTCTCTCTCTCTCTCTCTCTCTCTCTCTCTCTCTCTCTCTCTCTCTCTTTATCTTTCATCTAAAAAAAAACAAGAAAAAATCATATATCACTAAGAACCACGAAATAAAATCCATTTGTTTTCATAATCCACGTTATTGCCAAGACAA
>JAPQNM010000018.1:23140397-23157897 GCA_029783475.1 Metacarcinus magister
TTCTCCTTCTTCTCGCTACTCTACTCGATGCTGTTGATGCTGATGATGCTATTGATTTCGTTTTTCATATGTTCTTTTTATCTTTTATTTTTTGTTTTTTGTTTGTTTATTTTTTTTAGTTATTCATTTTTTGTTAGTGTTCCTAGTTTTTTGTTTATTATTATTTTTTTTTATTCATATATATCTTTTGTAGTAGTTGTGCTTTTTTTCTATTTGTTATCCATTTCTATCTTATTTTCTTCCCTTCTTCTTCTTCTTCTTCTTCTTCTTCCTCTCCGTCTCCCCCTTCACTTATCCTCTTCTCCTCATATTCCTTCTCTCCCTCCTCTTTTTCCTCCTCCTCCTTTATTTCCCTCTCATATTTCTTTTTCCCTTTAGGTGATATTCTCTTTTATTTCATTCCTGGTCGGCTTTTACCTTTTTTTTTTTTCATTCAAAGTGACGTAAATTTTCTTTTAAATTTTCTACATCTTTTTTTCGCTCTCTTTCTCCTTTTGTCTTTCAATGTAAAATCCCATATTTTATAAATAAGCATAAACAAAAATATAGATAGATGAATGGAAAGATTAAGACAACACACACACACACAACACACACACACACACACACACACACACACACACACACACACACACACACACACACACACATAGACACACACACGCACACACAGTTTACTTATATTCTTTCTAGTAATGAAGACCTGCAAAGGCTCCCTAAGGCAACATCTTGAAAAAAACTCTACGGTCAAACATTACCACATTTCACTGTCTCACCCTCGCCTCACACACACTTATATTCCCCCTTGATTATTAAAATAGTATTCTTCTCATCTAACATATAGAAACTTCCCTCAAATAAATCTCAAAACTCTACGGTCCCACATTGCCACAATTCACTATCTCCTTTGCAGTACTTCATAGAAACCACAAATACTTAGAGAAAACAAAGAAAAACACTGATAAAAAAACACGTAAGCTAGATAAGTGACACCATTACAAATCACATTAAACACAGCGAGCGTCATACGACCCTATTAAACGTGGAATGGAATGGTGTTAGTGCTGGTGTTCGTAATAGGGAGAGGCCGTGTTCCATCAGAGGTGCGGGCCCGTGTCCAAGTGAAGCCGCGGCCCTACCACTAACCTATATCATTAGAGGCCATAAATATTGGATTGTGGCGAGGCTCTTCTAGACGTGAGGGTCAGACAAGCACCTGATGGCTGTCTCTCTGCCCATCACCACCACCTTCAACTTCTTCCTTCAGATATTAACTCCTCACCAATAACATCAATCCCTTTTTACCATTACACTACAAACTATAAGATCATGCTCTTCAATACCACCTTCAGTAGAGACTCCTCCCTCCTTCCTTCATCACAACCAGAGCCTCGTCATCACCACAGGCACGCACATCACCTCCCTGACTGTACATTACGTAAGTTCCGGGAAAATAACAGAGTAGCGTGTTGGTTCCTTCAGAGTCCAGTACGGAGAATCATCCCTTAAACCCGAGTACCACCACGCCACGACCCAGCACGCACCTCACCTCACCTCACCTAACCTCTGTGATCGATAACCTGGTGGTAATCACACACAAAAAAACAATACTAATAAAAATTTAACGTAACTTAAGGTGTGTGGGAGGTGGTGTTCCTAGCACGGAAAATTAATATATAATACTTTACGAAGAATTAAAGCAGGAAAGGAAAACATGACATAGGAAGACTCTAGGTTATAAAAGCATTCACCAAAACAAGGTATTGATTAAAGCGTGAATGTTTGGCGGCAGGTAATGAAGGGAGGGAGGGAAGGAGGGAGGGAGGGAGGGAGGGAGGGAGGGAGGGAGGGAGGGAGGGAGGGAGGGAGGGAGGGAGGGAGGTAGATGAATAGGCTCACAGGTACACATAAGTCGTTAAGCAGACAGGTATGGAGGGAGGGTAAAGGGGTGAGAGGGGGAAGGGAGGAAGAAAGAAAGAAATAGAAAGGGAAGGGAGGAAGAGAGAAAGGGAGGAAGAGATAATTACTAAAGAATGAAGTGAAAGTCTATGTATAACTAGAAAGGATTAAAGAAGTTGACAGAGTAAAGCAGTGATTGTATTGGTGCATGAAGGAGGAGGAGGAGGAGGAGGAGGAGGAGGAGGAGGAGGAGGAGGAGGAGGAGGAGGAGGAGGAGGAGGAAGAGGAGGAGGAGGACAATCAAGCAAGGGGTGGCAAAAGGAGCAGGTGTAACGAGGCTAATAACTCAAGGTATCGAACGAGGGACGCCACAAAGAAGGTAGGTACACGACCAACCTTATTACCTTCCCCTCCCTTATACCTCCATACACGCACCCTTCCCTCTCTTCCCTCCCTCCCTTCCTTACCTGTCCTCCTTACCCCTCCCTCCTCCCTTCCACCCATACAAAAGGCCCTCCACCTATTAAATAAGCCTGACGCCCTCCCATCGCTCCAACACCTTCCACTTCTGCCATTCAATCCACCTTTACGTCTTTCCTCCTCTTCTTCTTCCTTCTTCTTCTCCTCCTCCTCCTCCTCCTCCTCCAACCCAATTTTACAACTCCCTTCTCCCTTTTCTCTCCAACTTCTCCAGCTTAACACTCGTTCTTCACCCTCCATCCCATTTAACCCCTACCACCCCTTACCCTTCCTCCCCCTTAGCTCTAAACACAAGTGTCTCCGTCCCACACGACTATTTCTTACTCCCTAGACGGCCACCCAGTCACCCAGCCAGCTAGACAGTTTCACAAAATGACTACCCGTTTCTCTACCTACTACTTCTACCTTTTCTCCGCCCTTCTCCCACCCTGAACGCCTTACAGCCCCTTCCATCCTTTCATCAGCCTTCTAACTACTCTATGGTTCCTCACTTATTTCTTTTTCCCACTCTTTTGCCTTGGCGTAGCAGGAAAACGTGACAGATTTCAAGTGCCAATTTCCTCTCGCTCTACTGAAATATCACAACGGGTGGCGATATATTTCTTCCTCCTTCGAATATTCCGGGAGATAAGAGGTCTCAAGAGCGTGTTTTTGTTGGAGGCGTGGCGAAGGGAGGAGCTGTCGTAACTTGTGAGGACTGTCTCTCTCTTTCTCTTTCTCTTTCTTTCTTTCTCTCTCTTTCTCTCTCTCTCTCTCTCTCTCTCTCTCTCTCTCTCTCTCTCTCTCTCTCTCTCTCTCTCAATCTTTTTTCTTCTTCTCTACACTCCTTTCGCAAAAAAATTAAAGGAAGAGACAAAAGAAGTAGTATATTAATGATCAGTAAAGTATACCTGAGGAGGAGTCAAGGCCGCCCCCCCCCTGTCCGCACGTCCGTCTCACCTGCTGCTAATTACAAAAGGAAGGTAAAACGGAACCTCCTCCCTCCATCAGGTGTTAATTAATGCCCTGTCACCCGCCTGCCAACCCACGACACACCGCCCACGACACCAAGGACTGAGAGCCTAGCGGAGGGGAGCTGAACTAACACGAACGTCATACTTTCGTTACTTCTTCATCCCTTACATACATACACACATACATACATACACACATACATACACTCATACGTACACACATTTATAAGCTTATATATGTCCTATACACAAGCACTCAAGCACACATCCTGTTTTTACACACCTCTATACACACACACACACGCACAAGCACACGCACACGCACACACACACATACACACACCCACACCCACACACACACACACGAACACAAGTAAATCAAAGGGTCGTAAAGGGTAGAGGGTAAAGGGTCACAGTGAGCCTTTAGGAACTTCAATATTCACTCAGAAAAAGAAGAAAATATTCGAAGACTTTACAAGCATATTTTTCTTCCTTCCCTTGTGCCGGCGGGGCTGCGGGAGGAAACGCGATGCCAATTTCTTGAGATACACCCAGACCCACGACAGGAAGCTTATTTTCCGATGCAAGGGGGAAGTTATTTTTCCCACCATCATAATAACATTCCCCGAAGAGAATACACACAAACACACAAACACAAACACACAAAAACAAAACAAAAAAACACACACACACACAAGGCTCTAACTCAGTATAAAGAGGAAAACTTTTAAATCAAATCCCATAAATTGAACAGAACCGACAAATATTTTTCAACGAGGTGGACAGAACACACGCAGAGGAAAGACTGATGAGTTTTAATTGAGTGCCAGAACTGCATTGAGTAGGTGACGAGGCGTGCAGAGAGAGTGAGAGAAAGATAAATAAAGAGAGAGAGAAAGAGAGAAAAGAGAGAGAGAGATAGCAGCAGTGAGAGGATGAGTGTGCGAGAGTCTTTGAGAGAGAGAGGAGAGGAGTTAATATGAGATGGCGTTGAGTGCTGTTCATCGATCCACACGCATGCTGATGATGCAGCCTTAGTAGCAAAAAGTGAATCTCCAGAAGAGGACTTGTTACAGAGCTCAAGGGATGCATGTGTGTTAATATATAAAGCATTCAAACGAGGCTGCAGCGGGGCGAGAGCCGAGGAGCTAAAGGAGAAGAGACTGAGGCGGACTAGCTACTCACGGTAATGCATTAGGTTAAAGTCAAGTGATGGATAAAAAGTAGAATTGGGAACGATTTGAAAATATAGCAGAAAAAAGGTAGAGCAGCAGGAAATAAGGCTTGTTCAGTGACGTGAATGAGGTGTGTCTGTGCTAGGGAGAGTCTGAGTAAGGGAGGAAAGAAGCATGAGGGGGTGAAAAATGTGAGGAAAAAATGAAGAATGTCAATATTGCACCTCGAAGATGACGAAGCAGCAGGAGGCGGCGAAGGAAATGAGACTGGAGTGTGATGAGAAATGTCTGCCAGTTTCCTACCTAAGTGGAATATTGTCAAGGTGAAGGAAGGCGTGATATACGATCCACATATACATCCACATACATATATACCTCCACATACATACATACATATATACATATACATATACATACATATATAAACATGTATATAACTCACCGAATATTATAAGGTACACATAATTCATGCAAATGGGCAAGGAAATTCAGCTTGCCATGAAAAAAGAGGAAAAAATCTAAGGAATTGAGCTATAATATTATTTTTTATGTCAACACACACACACACACACACACACACACACACACACACACACACACACACACACACACACACACACACACCCACACCCACCCACACACACACACACACACACATAAAAAAAAACTCCTTTCCTTCTCTCTTTTCCCATCCCCTTTCCCTCTCTTCATCTTTCTCCATTCCTTCCCTTCCTTCCTTTCTTCCTTCCTTCCATCCTTCCTTCCTCCCTTCCTTCATTCCCTCCCTTGCTCCCCTCACTCATCCTCTTTCCCCTTTACCTACCTAACTCTCCGCCTATTTCGCCCATACTTCCCTCCCTCTCTCCCACTCTTTTCCTTTTTCTCTCCCCTCGTTCTGCCTGTCTACTCTCCCTCCTCTCCCTCCCCCCCCCCTGTCGCCCTAAAGGTGTGGTCAGGTGGGCAGGACAAGCTGTCACCACCACCACCACACCACCACCACACCACCACCACACCACCACCACCACCACCACCACCACCACCACCACCACCACCACCACCACCACTAAGGAATCAGAATTACATAAAATTACATAGATTAATACATGACGTTAGTTTTTTTTCTCGTCTTTCCGTCTTTATTTTCTTCCTTCCTTTTCCTTCCCTGTCTGTCTTTCAGTTTGTCTCTGTCTGTTTGCATTATTTTTTTCTGTCTGTCTGTCTATATGTTTGTCTTTTTTGTCTTAAATTTCTCATCTCTCCTTGCATTTTCCTCTCTCTCCTCCCTTACTTTAGTGTCTCCCTCCTTCTCTCCCTCCCCCTTTCTTCTTCCTCATCTTCCTCCTCCTCCTTCATGTTCCTTCAGAGACCATTCTTCTCTTCCCTTCCTCCCCAGAGCAGAGGTCCGCCGCCCCCCCCCTTCCTTCCCTCAACAACAGTTCTTTCCCTTCCCTCTTTCCCTTCCCTCCCCTTCCCCACCCTGCCCCTTTCCCTTCCCTTTCCCTTCTCTTCCCTTCCCTTCCCTTCCTTTCCCCTTCCCTTTTCTTCCTCTTCCCTTCCCTTCCCTTCCCCTTCCCCTTCCCCTTCCCTTTCCCTTCCCCTTCCTCTTCCCTTCCCTTCCCTTCCCCTTCCCCTTCCCCTTCCCCTTCCCTTCCCCTTCCCTTCCCCTTCCCTTCCCTTGGTCATGTCTCTCCTCATTGACAATTTATTCATAACATTATTTCATTGTAATTTTTTTTTTTTGTGTCTCTCATTCAGAGTTAATTCTCGTTTATTTTTTTTTTCTATCTGCACTACCGTGTCAACATCTTCTCTTTTATTTCTATTCTCATATATTTCACCTTTTCTTCTTTTCTCTTTTCTTTTCTTTTCTTTCTTCTTCCTCCTCCTCCTCCTCCTCCTCCTCTTCCTCTTAGACTTCTCATCGTTCTCCACTTTTTCATTATTTTATCCACCTCTGCCTCTGTTATTGATCTCTCCCCTTCCCCTCTCCTCCCTCTCCTCCCTCTCTTCCCTCTCCTCCTTCCTCTCCTCCGCCAACGCACGCACAGAACTCCTCCACTACTACCTCCTCCTCCTCCTCCAACACACTCCAACACATCTCCTTCTTCACATGTGTTTCAAGTCTAACGTGTATTTAACGACGTATTTTCTTTATTGTCTTTATTTTCCCGCGTAATTCAAGTGCCATTCACGCAAGGTTGGAAGTCCGATTATTAGAGTTATGAATTTTTTTTGGCCCATTTCCTAAACGGTTGTTGTGAAGTTTGGGAAGGCAAATGTGAAACAGGTGTGTGTGTGTGTGTGTGTGTGTGTGTGTGTCGGAGGAGGGGGAACTCTGCTCATTTGCTTAAGTCGAAGGCAGAGTAAAGGGAAAGAAATGAAGGAAAAAAGTCGCCTTCCCGCTTCGTGCCCTGATTCGTCTTGGCAATGTCCGTGTTTGCCTCGACTCAACCAACTTGCACCAAAAGACTGGCTGTGATAATTCCTCTCCTCACCCTCCACTCCTTCCAAACTTTTCACCAACGACTTCCCAACAGCCTAAGTTCTCGTGATATTCCGACACAGTAAAAGAGAAGAAAAAAAAGTTAATATCCTAAAGTTGGTGCAAGCAGTAAATATGTTTTTTTCCTTCTCGGCTTTGTAATGAAGCTTTCCCTCTACACCCGGCAAGGAGGGGGGGGGAAGGAAGGTGGGGAGGGACCTGCGCTGTAATGTTATGGACTGGTGACGCGGTGAGAGGCTGGCGTGCGCTGCCACCTGCCGCCCCCCCCCCTCCCGCTACTGTGGCTCGCAGGACCCCCGTAGAGGATCAGGTTGCCAAACAGGGTGAGATAATCACCGTTGTGACTCCTGTAATGACCTTGGCGGTGCACAGCGTCCTGTGATCACCCTCGTGGGATGAGGATCACCACAGGGAATTATAACACACAATGAAAGGATCCACTCACCTTCTTTACACTTTGAGGCCGAGGGCGGAGAAGCAGCTAGGTGGGTTGGCCCGTGCCTCGCTGGGGTACACAAGGCCCGGTGTGACGCGCGGCACTGAGGCCACCTTGGCCCCGATCGTCCTGGCCAGGGCACAGCGTGGGGTAAGATGGCTTCAGTAGCACCAACTCGTTGCCTTCCTCCTGCTGCACACACTTGGCAAAAACGATTCAAACAAACACTGCTTCACTCCAGCTCACCAGCTGACCTCACACACACAAACACGCGCTTCACACACTTCCTTTGGCCAACACTTCCATTAGCAGAGCCACGCGGCTGGCAGCTGGCGCGAGGTATTCCCACAAGGGTCACAGGGCACCGCGGCGGGACAGGGAGTGAACGAGACCATCCGTCACCTGGTCGCTGCAGCAGATGCGAGGCGCCCTGAGCCTCTACTCCACTCTGGCCTTCCTCCACAGTTGTGTTGGAACAAAGTCATCCACTTAAAGAGACGAGGGAGTTCATTTAGTTGACTTGCTCCACACCTGACACACACTATACATGCGCAGCTCATGCAAACCTCATGAGTGATTTCATTTCTGGATTTTCACCTCGGCGATTTTATTGAATGGAAGAGAATGTATGTGCAAGGAAGACATGGAACACCCGCAAAGACTCTCCCCCGCAGCATTGTGTCAGTGGGTTGGTGGGTCGCCGTCTGACAGTCGTAACAGTTCCTGGGGTGAGCTGGCCTCGCCTCGCCACGCCTCGCCACGCCTCGCCTCGCCTCGCCTCGCCCCTTGGTGCTGCGCCCTCAACACCAACATGACACCCTTAGGCACTACCTGGACGTTCGTGTCGCTTCTTCCTCCGACAGGTGAGAGAACAGGTGATAATGAGGAGGCCGGTGCAGATGAGCGTCGACATGATAGTCTCTCTTAGGTGGCAAGCGGCCCATAGGATATACCAGAGGGAGCGAGGCACCTCCTCCACCTGTACCCGCGTCCACATGATCGGCACCAACTTGTGGGAGAATAACATGTCCTTTGGCGGCCTGATCCCCACCTGGACGGCTAGCGAGGCGTTGATGGGCACACCGAGGATAGGATGGTAGTAGATGAACGAGCCGTGAAGAGACTCGTTGGCGGAGACTCCTCCCAAACCCACTATGAGATTATTTTTAGTGAGATTGTCGTTGGAATCTTGTTGACCCGAAGAAGTTTTAGTCCCTGAACTGTTTGATGATTTCCTAACATTAACATTATTAGGCTGATTACCATTGTGTATGTGATCGCCTAAGGATAAAAAATGTGGCGGAGATAACCAAAAAGGAAAATTAGTGATTTGACGACCCATCACTTGCTGTTTTCCTATAGACTGTACAAACAAATCCTCAAGGTCAACCACCCCGAGCACGTCGTTGAAGCTCCTCCTGTAACTGTCGCCCTCGAGGGAGTTTTGGTGTTTGGAGTGGCGGTGGTGGAGGTGTTTCTTCTTGTCGTTGTACCGGTGTCGCTGCTGGTGTGATGGGTCCTCATCTGCGGCGTCTTCCTTCACCCTGGAGTAGCTGAGGGAAGGGTAGAGGTCATGCGGCGGGTACTCAAAGGGGTTTCCGTTCTTGTTGACGTCATTGCCAAGGATGAACTGGTAGCCGGGAAGGCCCAACACACTGACGGCGTGGCGGTAACGCAACGTCAGGTTTTTCTCTATGAAGGGCACCGGCAGCAGCACCGTCTTCTTGGTGTCTAAGGGAAGGGGAAGGAATATCTTACGTGACATTTCTGTTAATGCCCTCCAGGCGACCTTCTTCAAGTTGGGTTCCTCGGTGGAGCGTCTTGACCTGCCCAGAGTGGTGGCGACAGTGGCGGCGGCAGTGGTGGTGGTGGTGGTGGGTGGTGGTGGTGGGTGTGGTGGTGGTGGGTGTGGTGGTGGTGGGTGTGGTGGTGGTGGGTGTGGTGGGTGTGGTGGGAGTGGTGGTGGTGGTATTGGGTGTGGTGGGGGTGATGGGAGTGATGGTGATGGGAGTGGTGGTGATGGGAGTGGTGGTGGTGAAGGGATTGGTGGTGGTGAAGGGATTGGTGGTGATGGGGCTGGTGGTGAAGGGCAACTCGGTGGTCGTGTTCCAAGGCCGCTCCGTCGCCGCCTCCGCCTCCGCCGTTGTCGTGGTGACTGGAGCAGATGTGTACCCTGGCACCGGGCCGGCCGTCGCTTTCCGTGGCTGCTCTGTGGTTGACGCAGATGGAATGTAATGTCTGGTTCTCTCCTTCTCTTTTTCTACCTCAGAGCGTCTTCTTATTCTCCTAAATCGCCGCCTTCCATTCTTCTCTATCTGCTCCTTGATGCTGGAGAGGAAGGTGGTGTCCACGTTGAACCGCTTCAGGTTGTCAATGATCATGGTGAAGAGTGCAGACGGCGTGGTCTTGAGGTAGTCGTGCATGTGCATCCCGAAGTAAGGGAGCTCATTACTCACCATGATTATCTTCATCAGGTCGTATATGTGGAAGGGCGTAAGGAGGGTCATGTTGGACCGCTCGGGGACAAACTCCACGTGCAGCCCAGCCGTCCTCCTGAAGGATATCCTGAAGAACAGCGGACCTCTGTCATGAACCTTCACCTCCGGGTTGTGGGTGCTGGAGTTCTCATCGATGCTAAAAAAATGCAACTGGACGGATAGCTTTAATCCCTCCAGCACGAAGAGGAATTTTGGATCCACTTTGTTGATGGCGTCCTTGAAGTTGGTGGCGTTACCTGTGGTGTTCTTGTTGTTGTTTGGTCCGTACTTGGGGTAAGGTTCCCCGTAAAGGACATCTCGGTTAGACAGTCTGAAGAACAGGCTGTTGTACGAAACAAATTCGTCACCAAAGTTCATGTAGCTGGTCCTGAGCCACGACCAACAGTCCTGAAGGAGGTTGTCCACCCCGTGCTTCACGCCGTGGTCGTAGGTCATGCCCAGCAGCACCAGTGCCAAGCCAACCATCACACCGAAGCAGCGAGGCACAGACATCTGACAGTCCTTCAGCTTGCCTGGCAACACGTGTCTCCTGGCGCCGTTTAGTCCGGGGTATCGCATCTTGGCCGCCTCCTCAGGCCCTGCGGTCGTGTTTGCGTCCCCACCGGGCGTCCTGCAGCTTCGAAACCTTTTCGATCTAAACATCTGGATGATTTTGGATTTCTTTTCCGGATGAACCTTTGAGCTGACGTCAATCTGGTCCGTGGCAGTGAAATCTAAGTCTCGGTGAGGCTTGAGACTTGACAGCAGCGTGACAATTCTGTATCTAGGCGACACCTTGGCGATGGGTGACTCCCTCACACTGTGAGCATCAAGCGGCCTGTCCAAAAACTTACATCCTCTCTTTTTGCAGACACACACAAACCTGACGGTGGTGGGCCCGTGGAGGGGTGCGTTCACTACTACACTCTCTGTGTCACTCCCTATCTCATGGCCAACGTCCAATACACTCTCGATGTGACTCGGACTTTCCTTACTCAACTCACTGCTACTTCTGCTGCTGCCTTTAGTCCACTGCGTCTCAACGAACTCCGTGTAGCTGCCGTCAAGCTCACAGTCCTCGGAGCACTCCGAGAGGCCGTGGCGTTGGCCGGACATGACTGCCAGCTTGGTCGGTGGAGTGTAATCTAGTGAACAACAATCCATGTTACTGCTGCTCATGGCACGCTCACGTAAAAAAAAAGGCTTAACTTCAAACTTTTCTCTAGTAATGTTCCCTTCCTAAAGAAAGCTTTGAGAGGCCCGGAGGCTGCAGAGTCCTCTCCCCCGCCCCTGCCGGCTGCTGAGCACTAGACGAGCACGTGTCCGCGTCCCCACCAACGTTGTGCCGCCTGCCTCCATCTCACAGATTCTGATTCACTGACAGGATCCTCGCATTGAGACGCCTCAACCCAACATTAAACTCGATCAAGGAAGGTGTCAAGGGTCGAACAGGAGCATTTGGTGTTGACTGGTGCTCACACCATTACCTTGACACAGGTGGCAAGTGGCAGGTGGCAGGCGCCTCACCAGTCCCACCCACACAGGAGCCTCGCGCACACTTTCACTCCAACTCAAATGGGTCTCAATGGCAGCTGCCTAATGACGTGATTTTACAAAGGAGGATCCAAGGATCCAAACTGTTGCACGTGTGTCAGTGTCGCCTCACGTGCCACCCACAACACGCCAGCCTCCGAACACTGACAAGCTGCACCTTCGTCCACTCAGTGTTAGAGAGAAGTCTTGTTCGTTAAAATACAATGCATGACTCTTCGCTCACAGTATTCCTGAAAATTCATTTCACTCACACTTTCACTGTATTCACAAGATTCCTGTTGAAAAAAAAAATTACGTTCAAGTTACGAGAATAACAAAATGAAAAAAATAAAAAATAGCTCTGTGCCTTACAGAGGATAGATTCTGCCGGACTCACGGTGACACAGTTACCTAACTGAAACAGCAGCAGCAGCAGCAGCAGCAGCAGCAGCAGCCCCTACTGCGCTGCATCAAGTAATAAACATCATCATTATCAGTGAGGTCCCCGCGGTGCAGCAACGCCCGGCCCAGCCAGGCACCGGTCAGCAGAGTCTCGTTCATAAATTCACTGGCACGATGGCGCCGCCCATGTATGAAACACTCACAAAACTTGATAAGCTGCGTGGTACACATATACACGAGCGTTCACTAGTATGGGGAATCCTTCACCACGTTATCTGCAATCATGCACTCAGCACCAGATCACGCTCACTCGGGGAGGGCGAAGTGAAGCCGTGTTTAGAGGCAGAGTTGTCACCTGGCGGCGGCCAGTGATCCACGCCGCTCAGCCACGGACGCGCGCCCACCGGAGCACAGCAGCGGCGTGGCGTGCACGGCTATAATTAGCAGCTCACTGGGCGGCCACTCTCACTAGTCACACACTGCGGCACTTTCCAGACACATACTAGGTAGGACGTTACCTGGATTACAGATTGGCACATACATTTTTTCTAAGTACCAAGGTGGGCCACGGGAAACACCTGTTCCTTCCCGGCCAATGACAGTCAGGTGTTTGAGTTGCGTGCAGGCTGCCATGTGTGCTGGCGTGATCACATGTGTACACTCACACTCGCTGCACTCGTCACCAATACTAGTGAACGACACTTGTAGGTGGAGGGTAAGGGCGAGGCAGCTGCCAAGCAGCTCACCAGCAGCGGACGGCCGAGGCGGAGCAGCGCGGCGGCGTGTGTGAGGCACGCGTTCCACGGCCCAGCTGAGCAGCCAGGAGTCGCGGCTCTCAACACAAGTTGCACACGCGCTCCTCGTCCTCCTCTCCCCCCTCCGCCCACCTATTCCTGCCCGCCCCTCCACCTCTCCCTCTTCATCCCACACTTCTCAGGAACATTTAATCTATCCACTCCCTTGTCCCTTCACTCTCGACTATGATCAACTTGGTGCGGCGGGTCGGCGGGTCGGCGGGTCGGCGGGTTGGCAGGTAGGGAAGCAACGGTGGTGCCGGTGGGGCGGCCGGCGGCGTGGTGGTGATTGTAGCGGCAGCACAGCAGGTGGTGGTGTGGCAGGCGTCCCGAAAACGTGTAACAAGTGATACTGGACACAAACAACTTGTGGTCCTAACGAGCCTGGGACGCCCCTCGCTGATTCCTCAATGGCAACAACTTTCCCACTCGATGTCTTCCCTCGAGGCTTCGCTGAGAACACCTTCGTTTTCACTCACGCGCCTCCAACACACTACAAGTTTTAAGGAAAACTCATCAATGATCTACACTTACAGGAGCGAGTAGAGGCGACGCTGTCCACCAAATTCCACACCAACATTCAAGACTCAAAGTTAACCACAACACCAAAACACCACAACACCACAGCACCATAACAGTGCAGCAGAAACAGCAGGTAAAGCAACATCAGAACCAGTGAAATGTACAGATCAATTTACAAAAAAAACCTCCCGCGACGGTCACCTCCGCTGAATCAGGATTTTGGCGTTCCCCCTTCATCCCTCTCATCCCCCTCATCCCCCCTTCACCCCCCTCACCCCCCCACGGCTCCCCACCAGTCTCGAGGGCCAACCATTTGGAAACAAATCTGTGACGAAGAATTTTTTTTTCTCCTGACCAAGATTAACGGAAGAATAGTTTCCTGGAGTAGTCTCCGAGGCAGCCAGACCCTCCAGTCCCTTCCAGTCCCCTTCCAAGCCTGGCCTCTGTACCAAATGACCTGCATCCCTGCCTGCCACCTTGACCTCAAATGCAGTGAACCTCAGCTATCACGCAGGCATCACCACCACACCACCCTGCTATCACGCATCCTTCATCCTCAGTCACCCCAAGAATCAAAACAAAAAGCCGAGCATCACCACTTCATATCAATACCAACAATTGCCTTCATTACAGATGCCAAGAAAGAGGCTGCAAGCTTTCAGGGCGGCACGCTTCTGGATCTACTGTGTGTACCCTTAGCCTCCCGCCCACCCTCACGCCCACCCTCACGCCCACCCTCACGCTCACTCCCGCCTTCCTTGTCCTCCATCTCAGCATCAAAATTCAGATCCAATTAGGCGGACAGTGAGGAGGGGGCTCGAGGCTGTGTCCTTGCCTGCCTCCAATCTTTCTTCGCCTCACGCCTCCGCCGCGCCATCCTCTCCTCCTCTCCTTCTCTCCTTCTCTTATCTCTGCTTCCTGTTTTTGTTCTCCTTCGTTAGTTTGCATTCTCTTGGTTTATTGAAGTTTTTTTTTCTTCTTTTTTTTTACCTGATTTTTTGTTTTGTTAATAATGAATTGATTGATTGCTTGTGTAATGTTTGTGTGTCTGTATGTCTGTTTCATGTCTGTTTGATCTCTCTCACTCTCTCTCTCTCTCTCTCTCTCTCTCTCTCTCTCTCTCTCTCTCTCTCTCTCTCTCTCTCTCTCTCTCTCTCTCTCTCTCTCTCTCTCTCGATGCTCAACACAGTCTTCATCTTCTTCACCAATGCCTAATCAGCCACTTCATTTCCTCTCCTCTCTCAATGCTAGTAATGAGGGGAACATGTCTTCCTTCCCCTCCCCTCCCCTCCCCTCTTCCCCTCACCTTCCTCTCTCCTTTCTCTCCTATTCTTAGCTTCATTTCTCTTTCTCATCTCCTCAAGTCCTCTCTCTCATTTCCCCTTACTCTTGCATTCTCTCTTTCTCTGTCTTTATTTCTTTTTTTTTCTCTCTCTCTTTCATATCCCATCTTTTCTCTACTTCTTTCACTTTATTCCTTAATTTTCTTACTTTTTTCCTTCTATTTCTTCTCTCTTTATACCTCTCATCCTTATACTTTTTTCTTTCATTTTTCTTTGTTATATTTTAAAATTATTATTCTTTCATCTCATCTCCATTTCTTCCCTTAATTAAGCCATCAATCTTCTATTTTCTTTCACTTGCTTTTTTTTTTTATTTTTACATTATTTTTTTTATGTGACAATTAAAACGAAGCTGATGTTATATATTTACAATTTCTATGTTACCTCACAAGCGCTGTTACGTTATGTTACCTTATTGTTATATTTATGAAACTAACACTCTATATAGCGTCACACGAACCCCATCCACTCCTAAGACCTTTTTTCTTTTTCTTTATAGTAGTAAATCATCCTTATAATGTAGCTAAAAGTCAGGTCAGGTCAGGTCAGGTCAGTTGAATATACATACGTAGGAAAAAAAATATTGTGTACTCATAAAAAAAAAAATGTTTTCGAGAGCATATCCAAGGTAGAAAGATTAAACTCTATTCCCAAGGCGACCTAATCCTAGTTTTCTCTTTGATGTTTAAGACGCAGAAAATGGAACTGCATGGGAAGGAAAGTATGTAGTGTAAGAGTGAAGACTGAAGGGAAGGAGCGAAGAGTACAGTACGTTATGGTGAGGTTGAAGGGGTGAGGGGAGAGGTTAGGAGAGGGGGTGAGGGTAGGGGTGTAAGGGGAAGAAGGTAAGACGAGAGGTAAGGGGAAGGGTAAGGAGAAAATTTAGGGGAGAAGTAAGGGTAGAGGTAAAGGGAAGAAAGTAAGAGGAGAGGTAAAGGAAGAGGTAAAGGGAGAAGGGTAAGGAGAAAGGTAAGGAAAGGGGTAAAAAAAGGAGTAAGGGAAGGATTAAGGGAAGGGTTAAGGGAAGAAGTAAGGGGAGAGGTAAGGGATAGGGGTAAGGCAAAGAATTAGGAGGAGAGGTAAAGATAAAGGGTAATGTCACCTCACTCACTCACTCACTCACTCACTCACTCACACGCTCACTCCACGTTATGTTACTTCAAGGCAGCACATCAATAAGTGAGTGAGTGAGTGGATGACGCCCACTCCCACGCCCACGCTCAACACAGTGTTTACGAAGCGTTAACGTCCTTGTGGTGGGGATTAAAAAACATTCATTAAAACTTTTAATTAATGCAGATCAAAGCTACATGATGGTTGATTATATTATTATGTGTGTTCGTGTGTCTGTATGTCAGGGAGTATAGAGTAGGAATGGCAGGCAGGAAGGAAGGAAGGAAGGAAGGAAGGAAGGAAGGAAGGAAGGAAGGAAGGAAGGAAGGAAGGAAGGAAGGAGGAAAGGAAGGAAGGAAGGAAGGAAGAAAGAAAGGAAGGAAGGAATGAATGAAGGAAGGAAGGAAGGATGGAAGGAAGGAAAGAATAAAAAGAAACAAAGAAAGAAGGAAGGAAGGAAGGAAGGAAGGAAGGATAGAATGAATACATGAATGAATGAATGAAGGAAGGAAGAAGGAAGGAATGACACCATCAGAGTGAAGGAGTGAAGGCAGACACACAATCTAGCACACAATGGTCTGGTCTCCTTGAGGACTGTATGTCTTCGTGGGTCAAGGCTAGCCAAGGTGAAAAGCGTCTTGGGGGAAACTCTAATGAAAAGCATAACTAACATAAAACTTGAACCAATAGCGTGGGTAACCTTGACAAAACTACTACTACTATCAATATTACTACTACTACTACTACTACTACTACTACTACTACTGCTGTTACTACTACTACTACTACTACTACTACTACTACTACTACTACTACTACTACTACTACTACTGCTGTTACTACTACTACTACTACTACTACTACTACTACTACTACTACTACTACTACTACTACTACTACTACTACTACTATTACTGCTACTCACACACACACATACACACACACACAGGCTACCATCGCCCTTCCAAATAACAATGTTTCCGGTACGACAACTTCCGCCTCGCCTCACTGCCTTACGCCCGCCAACCTGCCAGCCTCCTTGCCAGACGTACGATAACACCACTTCGTCCCATCTCCAACTTTGACAGATAACTTAAGTGGAAAATGACTTCCCGAACCCAAGGAAAAGCCGCCACTTAGAGAGAGAGAGAGAGAGAGAGAGAGAGAGAGAGAGAGAGAGAGAGAGAGAGAGAGAGAGAGAGAGAGAGAGAGAGAGAGAGAGAGAGAGAGAGAGAGAGAGAGAGAGAGAGATTAATGCATGAGATCACATTTACAATCCATGATAACAATGCATTTTCCAGCGATTGGCTTCCATGCAACGAAGGAGGAGGAGGAGGAAGAAGAAGAAGAAGAGGAGGAGGAGGAAGAGAGTGATGAAGAGGAGGAGGAAGACGAGGAAGGAAAAAGAAGAAAGAATGGACATAACCTACTTATTCTTACTTCTTTAAAAAAAATAATTACCAAGCTAAATAATTCATCTTTTTAATATATCTATGATTTCACACTTAACATTGACGTACATTTTGACAACACAACTCAAGAACGTCAACTAGAAATGGAATAACAATGCAAGTCAATTAATATTATACTTTACTTTCACATTTCTCTGAAACGTAAATTTTCTTGTTTTTTTTCTATTCTAATCAAAGTGAAAGGAAAATTTTACACTTAGGCTAATCACTTGCAACGATATACACAAATAAAGTATGTATGTATATGTATGAGCATCGATTTAGTGACGGTTCTGGAAACCTATTGCACTTCCAGCTTCCAGGACTAACGGTATGGAAGCTACGATGATTATAAAAGAACAGAAAAAGAAACAGATGAATGATTTTGACTTCCTGGAAACATTTCGTATCTTCAACCT
>JAPQNM010000018.1:23170397-23175245 GCA_029783475.1 Metacarcinus magister
AAACTTCTATTAGGTCTCCCCGTAATCTACGTTTCTCTAGACTGAACAGATTGAGCTCCTTCAGTCGTCCTCGTATGGCTTATTGCGCAGTCGCGGAATCATTTTTGTGGCTCGTCTTTGGACTCTCTCCAGCTTTACAATGTCTTTTCTATAGTAAGGTGACCAAAACTGAACGCAATATTCGAGATGCGGACGTACGAGTGAATTGAACAGTGTCAGGACGACTTTATCAGATTTAAACTCGAAGGTTCTGCCAATGAAACCAATTAATTTGTTAGCGGTTTTAACGGCTTCTGAGCAGTGTTTGCCTGGTTTGAGATCGCTACTAATAGTTACACCCAGGTCTTTTTCTTCATTAACTTTAAGAAGTCGGTACCGTTCATTGAATAGTTAGTGCGATTATTGTTACTCCCAATATGCAAAACTTTACACTTATTTAAGTTATACGTCATCTGCCACTTCTTTGACCAATTTACTAAGCGATCGAGGTCGGACTGTAGTAGCGCTTTTTCGGCAGTAGTAGTACTCTTCCAGTATTTTCGTGTCGTCAGCAAATTTGGATATCTTACAGGTGAGGCCTTCATCGATGTCATTTACGTAGATTACAAAAAGAACGGGGCCGAGCACTGAACTTGCGGCACTCCACTTAGAACGTTTCGCCAGTTTGATGCTTTACCGTTAATAACGACGCGTTGTTTTCTCTCGTAGAGCCAGTCTTCGAGCCACGAGTGAATTTTACCAGTAATGCCGTGCGAAATTAATTTACTTAGAAGGTGCTTATGGGGAACTTTGTCAAATGCTTTTTGAAAGTCCAGATAAATGACGTCTACCGCTTTGGATTCGTCGAATATGTTAAATACGTCGTTGTAGAAGTCTAGTAGGTTAGTGAGGCATGAACGTTTATTACGGAAGCCATGTTGGGAGTTTTTAATGAGACTGTTCTCTTCCAAGAAGCTTACTAGTTTGTTACGCAATATGGTTTCCATTAATTACTGACTACTGAGGTGAGGCTGATCGGTCTATAATTACATGGAAGAGACTTGTTTCCCTTCTTTTGAATGGGGGTAACATTTGCAAGTTTCCAGTCTCGAGGTACTTTACCGGAGTTTAGTGATTTATTAAAAATTATCGAGAGGGGTTTACATATTTGATTTTTGGTTTCTTTTAATACACGTGGCGCTATGCGGTCAGGCCCAGGAGTTTTGTTTACTTTAATATTATCAAGTACTTTTATTACGATATCCTCTGTAATCTCGCAATTATTTAAAAAGGATGCTATTGTCTGTGACTTGCGACGTCTCTATGAAACCATTTGTGTCTTCACTTGTAAAAACTGAGGCAAAATATTCATTTAATGGTTCGGCCATATCGACCTCGTTGTTAACGTGTTCCCATTGTCTAGGCGAAGTGACGATGTTACTAGTTTGGACTTTTTTACGGCGAACGTAACTGTAGAATTCTTTCGGGTTTCGATTTAATTTTACTGACGATAAGCGCTTCACAATTTTTTTTACTTTGTCTAATAAGTATTAGTTTCGCGGCGAAGTCTTTGAAATAAAATCTTATCACTTTCGAGTGAGTTCGTTGGTATTACGGTATGCACGTTTTTTGTTAGACAGGCCTGTTTTATTCGATTATTCCACCATTTTGGGTTTAATATTATTACCTGAACGTCTTTTACAGACTGGAATACACGATTTTACCGCATGTATTTAAGATGTGAGTGAATTATTCCATGAATCGTTTACGTCGGTTTCACATGATAATGGCTCCAGTCTGTTTCTGAGAGAATATTTTAAGTCTTTCGTAATTACCTTTACTGTACAGGTAAACTAATTCTTCACTAATGTTTTTCATACGTAAATCTTGAGATTTATGTCAAACTTAACAATTTATGATCGACTCGTGCTGAATTCTGGGCCAACAATGACGTTACTTATTAGCGTTAGCGTTTCGTTTGTTGAAAAGGGGCGGGGAAGGTGGGCGTGAGGGGGGCGGAGGAGCTGGTCCTGACGTGGGGTGCGTCATCAATCAAACCAACAGAAGGTGTGGGTGGTCAAACTCCACATCTCCCCCCCGCCCCCCTTTCTCTCTCTCTCCTCTCACTCTCCTCTTCCTACTCTCTCTCTTCTCTCTCTCTGCTGTCCTCTCTCTCTCTCTCTCTCATCTCTACCTACTCTCTCTCTTCTCTCTCTTCTTCTCCATCCCTTCTACATATTTCTTTTCCTTCATCCTTCCCTCTCTCCTCGTTTCGTTTTCCTCCTACGTTTTTTTCCTCCTAATATTTTTCCCTCTTCTTATTTCTCTCCTCTCTCTTCTCTCCTTCCTCCACTCTTGCATCATTATTTTTTCCTTTCTCCTCTTCATACATTCATTTTTTATACCTTCCCTTCCTTCCATCCGTTCATTTACATCCCTTCCAAACACACCACACACACACACACACACACACACACTCACAGACACCACACACAGACACAGACACAGACACAGACACCACACACCACACACGCACACACACACACACCACCCACGAGCCTCTAATTACTAGTGTGTGTTCCTCTACCTGCACGTCGTCTGTCCAGGTGTGCCCAGGTAACACCAGGTAACACACACTAAGACACAACACCACACTACACACACACACACATACACACACACACACAACACACACACACACACACACACACACACACACACACAACAACACACACACCAACACATAAAATAAATAAATAAAATTAACTGAATATTGGTCTTTTAAAAACACGTAAGCGAACGTAATCTTCAGCGTCAACAAATGACTATCAACTTTACGTCTTCAACTTTGTTTGTCTGAGTACAACTTGAACCACCATAATTTCCTCCTCCTCCTCTCCTCCTCCTCCTCTCCTCCTACCTCTCTCCTCCTCCTCCTCCACCTCCTCCATCTTCCACTTCCTCCTCCCTCTCTCTCTCCTCCTCTTCCTCTCCTTCCACCGTCCTCCTGCTCCTCCTCCTCCTTTGGCGCTAGATAGCAAAGACTAGAATAATTGTAAACGGATAAAGTAGGTTACTCGTTACTGTGCGTGTGTGTGTGTGTGTGTGTGTGGTGTGTGTGTGTGTGTGTGTGTGTGGTGTGTGTGTGTGTGTGTGTGTGTGTGTGTGTGTGTGTGTTGTAGACACGTATCGTAGAGGCGTAGAAGGTGTATCATATCGACAATAAGTTAAATAATAGTCATTTCCATTATATCATAGGCAGGTATGTGAAATAGGGTTGATATTATAGTATCTGAAAACGGAGGACCAGATTCGTGACTGAGAAACCTCAAGTAACAATTTCACATACAGATTCTGAAGTGCCAAAATGTCACATAATTATAAACGGTATTTGGTAGGTAAGCAAGGTAAGATAAGACAAATAGTATAGTAATCAAAAAGCATATTACAAATAGTATCAGCATGCCTGAAAAAAATACCTTGAAACGAATTTTCATGAGATTCGTTGTGTTGAAATTTCGCGAAATTTCCTCGGGTTCCCATAGTTTATTTTTTTGGAAGATATAATAATTTCAAATAATTAAAAAAGTATGAGGTTTACGTTACTCATTACCATCTCCTCGTTCCTTCTCTTCATCCTATAAATAAAATATAACACGCTCAGACTCCTATGTAACAGATAAGAAGAGAGAGAGAGAGAGAGAGAGAGGAGAGAGAGAGAGAGAGAGAGAGAGGAGAGAGAGAGAGACGAGAGCAGAGAGAGAGAGAGAGAGAGGAGAGAGCGAGAGAGAGCGAGAGAGAGAGAGAGAGAGAAGGCGCCAGGTGTCAATAGGCAGACTTGGTGACTGATGGCGGTAAAGGCGAGGTTTAGGGACGGGAGGAGGGGAAAGGAGGAGGGGAAGGGAGGAGGGGAAGGGGAAGGGGAAGGGTAAGGGGGAGGGGAAGAAAGGGGAAGGGAAGAGGGAAGGAGAAAGGGGAGAGGAAAGGGAGAGGAAGGAAGGAGAGAATCTAACATGCATGCATCTAAGAGAGGAGGAGGAGGAGGAGAAGGAGGAGGAGGAAATATAGGGATGAAGAATAGATACAAAATTAATAAAGCGAATGAAAAAAACGTGTGGAATTGGATGTAGAAAATAGAAAACAAAATGAGAACACGAGAGAGAGAGAGAGAGAGAGTAGGAGAGAGAGAGGAGAGAGAGAGACAGATGAGGACAGAGATGAGAGAGAGAGAGAGATGGAGAGGACGACGAGGAGAGAGGACATACAGAGTAAACCTCAACTGCCGAAACTAATGAAGCCTTGATCATGACCCCCAGTACCAACCCCTCGCCACTTTACAACCCCTAACCCCTTCCCCCCTAAAAGGGGACCTATGTTCAGCACTTCCAGTAATTCCAGGACCTTATCCCTTAGAGGTCACTGCCCTCCTTCCTTCTCCCTGTAGGACTCATACTCCTTCTCATCCTTCTTCCTTCCTTCCTTCACTCATTCCCTACATTTTCATCAACAACACACTCATTCTTTCTTTCTTCCTTCTTCCTGCCATCCATCCATCCATCCATCCATCCATCCATCCATCCATCCCTCCGTCCATCCATCGCCTTCACACCACCCACCATTCCTTCTCGTTCTCATCAGTGTGCACAGGTGAACTTTTCAATTAACGTCTGAAGGTGTAAGTTTTTTAATTGGTGGCGAAGGTAGGCTGGTCTATTAGTAGAGTGGGACAGGTAGCGCTCTTCTTTATTAGCCTCACAGGTAAGTCTGGTCATTAGCAGAGCATAGGTGAGCTGCCAAGTAGGCGAATAAAGGTGATTTAAGGATCTCAATTATAGGACCACACAGTATTAGCCTTAATGAGGAGGATTA
>JAPQNM010000018.1:23175345-23177845 GCA_029783475.1 Metacarcinus magister
TCTCTCTCTCTCTCTTTCTCTCTCTCTCTCTCTCTCTCTCTCTTCTCTCCATCCCTCTTCTACATATTTTTTCCTTCTCTTCCCTCTCTCCCTCTATTTCGTTTTCCTCCTAATTTTTTTTCCTCCTAATATTTTTACCTCTTCTTATTTTTCTCCCTCTCTCTCTTTCTCTTTTTTTTTTTCCTTCCTCCACCTCTTGCATTCATTATTTTTTCCTTTCTTCCTTTCTTCATACATTCATTTTTTATCCTTCCTTCCTTCCATCCTTCATTTACATCCCTTCCAAACACACACACACACACACACACACACACTCACAGACACACCACAGCACAGACACGACACACACACACACACACACACACACACACACACACACACAGAGCCTCTAATTACTAGTGTGTTTCCTTACCTGCACGTCTGTCTGTCCAGGTGTGCCCAGGTAACACACACACTAATAACACACACACACACACACATACACACACACACACACACACACACACACACACACACACACACACACACACACACACACACACACACACACTATAAATAAATAAATAAAATTAACTGAATATTTGTCTTTTTAAAAACACGTAAGAGGAACGTAATCTTCAGCGTCAACAAATGAAATCAACTTTACGTCTCAACTTTGTTTGTCTGATACAACTTGAACCACCATTAATTTCCTCCTCCTCCTCCTCCTCCTCCTCCTTTTCCTCCTCCTCCTCCTCCACCTCCTCCTCCTCCTCTTCCTCTTCCTCTTCCTCTTCCTCTTCCTCTTCCTCTTCCTCCTCCTCCACCTCCTCCTGCTCCTCCTCCTCCTTTGGCGCTAATAGCAAAGACTAGAATAATGTAAACGGATAAAGTAGGTTACCTCGTTACGTGTGTGTGTGTGTGTGTGTGTGTGTGTGTGTGTGTGTGTGTGTGTGTGTGTGTGTGTGTGTGTGTGTGTGTGTGTGTGTGTGTGTGTGTGTGTGTGTGTGAGTAGGCACGTATCGTAGAGGCGTAGAAGGTGTATCAATATCGACAATTAAGTTAAATAATAGTCATTTCCATCATCATCATTAGGCAGCGTATGTGAAATAGGGTTTGATATTATAGTATCTGAAAACTGAGTCCAGATTCGTGACTGAGAACCTCAATGTAACAATTTTCATAAGATTCTGAAGTGCCAAAATGTTCACATAATTATAAGGTTATTTGGTAGGTAAGCAAAGGTAAGATAAGACTAAATATTATAGTAATCAAAAAGCATATTACAAATTAGTATTCAGCATGCCTGAAAAAAATACCTTTGAACGAATTTTCATGAGATTCGTTGGTGTTGAAATTTTCGCGAAATTTCCTCGGGTTCCCCATTAGTTTATTTTTTTGGAAGATATAATAATTTTCAAATAATTCAAAAAGTATGAGGTTTACGTAAAAAAAAAAAAAAACCTCATTACCATCCCTCGTTCCTTCTCTTCATTCCTATAAATAAAATATAACACGCTCAGACTCCTTATGTAACAGATAAGAAGAAAGAGAGAGAGAGAGAGAGAGAGAGAGAGAGAGAGAGAGAGAGAGAGAGAGAGAGAGAGAGAGAGAGAGAGAGAGAGAGAGAGAGAGAGAGAGAAAGGCGCCAGGTGTCAATATGCAGACTTGGTGACTGATGGCGGTAAAGGCGAGGTTTAGGGGACGGGAGGAGGGGAAAGGAGGAGGGGAAGGGAGGAGGGGAAGGGGAAGGGGGAAGGGGAAGGGGGGAGGGGAAGAAAGGGGAAGGGAAGGAGGGAAGGAGAAAGGGAGAGGAAAGGGAGAGGAAGGAAGGAGAGAATCTAACATGCATGCACTACTAAGAGAGGAGGAGGAGGAGGAGAAGGAGGAGGAGGAAATATAGGGATGAAGAATAGATACAAAATTAATAAAGCGAATGAAAAAAACTGTGTGAAATTGGATGTAGAAAATAGAAATAAATGAAGAACACGAGAGAGAGAGAGAGAGAGAGAGAGAGAGAGAGAGAGAGAGAGAGAGGAGAGAGAGAGAGAGAGAGAGAGAGAGAGAGAGAGAGAGAGAGAGAGAGAGAGAGACATACAGATTAAACCTCAATGGAAACTAATGAAGCCTTGATCCATGACCCCCCAGACCAACCCCTTCGCCCCCCCTTACAACCCCCTAACCCCCTTCCCCCCTTAAAGGACCTATGTTCCAGCACCTTCCAGTAATTCCAGGACCTTATTCCCTTTAGAGGTCACTGCCCCTCCTTCCTTCTCCCTTTAAGGACTCCTACTTCCTTCCTTCCTTCCTTCCTTCTTTCCTTCCTTCCTTCCTTCATTCCCTCCCTTTTCTCACACACACCTTCTTTTCTTTCTTCCTTCCTTCCTGCCATCCATCCATCCATCCATCCATCCATCCATCCATCCCTCCTTCCCTCCATCCTCACACACCCACCTTCCTTCCTTCACTTCTCATCAGTGTGCACAGGTGAACTTTTTCAATTAACGTCTGAAGGTAAGTT
>JAPQNM010000018.1:23190345-23205345 GCA_029783475.1 Metacarcinus magister
GGAGGAGGAGGAGGAGGAGGAGGAGGAGGAGGAGGAGGAGGAGGAGGAGGAGGAGGAGGAAGAGGAATGGCAAAGGTTATAGAAAGGTAAGACTGGAAATGTCAAAGAGTGAAGTAGTTTCATATGTAAATTTATGTTAATTTTCAATGATCATCTTCCTCGTTCCCTTTTCCTTTTCCTTATACTTTTCACTACACAACCTTCCTTCCTTCCTTCCTTCCGTCTATGAATACACGTGCACAATAAGGAATAAATAAATAAATGAATAATAAAAACAATAAAAATAAGAATCTTTTAAGACACACAACTCAAAGAAAAAAAGAAATATAGAACACTAATAAAAAAAATCATATTAAAAGAATGACGTTGAAATAATTATATAAAATAAAAATAGTTTTAGAATATCAATTATTCTATTTCCTAACTTACATACAACAATTTCTTTTACTTATATAATTAACTTACAACATCTATAATAATCTCTTATATTCATTAATTCCCTATTTATTTCCCTGACATAATTTTTTCCCTCCAACGTCAGGTAAGGTCAGGTAAGGTCAGGTAAGGTAAGGTCCTTGAACAGGTAAACTTCAACACACACACACACACACACACACACACACACACACACACACACACACACACACACACACGTGACGTCATGGATGCGAGAAATATATTGACCCAGAAAGAGAGACAGAGAGAATGGAGAAGAGGAAGGAGAAATCAATAAAACCTACGATATACATCTCTCTCTCTCTCTCTCTCTCTCTCTCTCTCTCTCTCTCTCTCTCTCTCTCTCTCTCTCTCTCTCTCTCTCTCTCTCTCTAAGGAGGAATCTAACTATAATATATAACTAAGGGGTTTAAAGGGAGATAAAAACACGAATATGGACGAAGAAAGGAGAAGGGAGAGAAAGAGGAAGGGAGGTGAGGGGAAAGGGAGAGGAGGAAGGGAAAGGGAGGGAGGAGGGAGGGAGGAGGAAGGGAAAGGAAGAGGAGGAAGGGAAAAGGGATGAGATGAGGAAAAGATAAATATAGGAAAGGTAAGGGCAAAGGATGAGAGAGAGAGAGAGAGAGAGAGAGAGAGAGAGAGAGAGAGAGAGAGAGAGAGAGAGAGAGAGAGAGAGAGAGAGAGAGAGAGAGAGAGAGAGAGAGAGGAAGCCGTGTTGATTCATTGTGTGATTGTTAATGAGTGTAATTGTTGTTGTAGTTGATAATAATAATAATGATAATAACAATAACAATAATAATAATAATAATAATAATAATAATAATAATAATAATAATAATAATCACACTCTCCTTTCTGCCTACACCCCTTCCCTTCCCTTCCCTTCCCTTCCCTTCCTCCCTTCACCCCATCATCCTTCCCTTCCTCCTATCACCCTTCCCTCCCCTTCCCTTCACCTAACACCTGCCTCACCATTACTCAAACCCATCCCTTCCTGCCCCTTCAAAACCTTCCTGATCCCTTCCCCCTTCCCTTCCCTTCACCCTTCCCTTCCCTTCATTATTTATTTTTATCATTAATATTTATTTTTATCATTAATATTTATTTTTATCATTAATATTTATTTTTATCATTAATATTTATTTTTATCATTAATATTTATTTTTATCATTAATATTTATTTTTATCATAAATATTTATTTTTATCATTAATATTTATTTTTATCATAAATATTTATTTTTATCATTAATATTTATTTTTATCATTAATATTTATTTTTTAATATTATTATTTATTTTTATCATTATTATTTATTTTTATCATTATTATTTATTTTTATCATTAATATTTATTTTTATCATTAATATTTATTTTTATCATTAATATTTATTTTTATCATTATTATTTATTTTTATCATTAATATTTATTTTTTAATCATTATTATTTATTTTTATCATTAATATTTATTTTTATCATTAATATTTATTTTTATCATTAATAAGAAAAATTTGAATAAAATCATAATTTTTTAAAAAATCTATAAATCGAACACTTAGAAAAGACCTCGGCAGTGTAAGGGTTAATACTGGCAATAAGTTATGTTTAACCTGCCATTACCACCGAAACGAAGGATGCGAGGGGATTTCATTGAAATGTTCAAGATAATCAAAGTATTCGATAATATCAATACAGAAGATTACATTACTTTTGATTGATCAAATATAACAAGAAGACGTCATTCTTTTAAGATTACTGGTAAAAGATTCACATCAAACAAAGCCAAGCACTTCTTCGTTAACGTTTGGAACTCCCTGCCCGCCAATGTCGTCGACAGTAAAACAATTACTACGTTCAAAAATAGACTTGACAAATATTTAGAAGCCAATCCACAACTAAAATACTATCCGTTAACGTAGCAAACTTTGAGTAAGTTCATCCTGATGTACCTAACTTACGAAATGTCGATTCAAAAGACGTCGCTAGTGGCCTGACATCGCTTGCCAGGAAGTAGTGGTAGCAGTAGTGGTAGTGACAGTCTGGTCTTGGTTGGCCTTCCTTTCCCTGCCAGCCATGGCTGGGGAGAGAAGCCTTCACCCTTACTATCCTGTATCCTTCACTCTAGACTAGATAGTGTACTCACAAACAGCCTCGTAAGGGCCAGCAGGCCTGTTGCTGTTTGTTCTTCCTATGTGTTCCTATGTGTTCCTTCCCTTCCCTTCCCTTCCCTTCCCTTCCCTTTCCTTCTCTTTCCTTCCTCCATGCTCTACATACGGCCCCTGGAGGGATTTAAAGCCGTTATCTATATTAAGAAGGAGGAGGAGGAGGAGGAGGAGGAGGAGGAGGAGGAGGAGGAGGAGGAGAAGGGGGAGGAGGAGGAGGAGGAGAAGGGGGAGGAGGAGGAGGAGGAGAAGGGGGAGGAGGAGGAGGAGGAGGGGGAGGAAGGAAATAGCACTGACAACATCGTTTGCCAAAAGGTGATTATGACATTAATGATGATGATGATAATGATGACAAATTGCAAAACGTACATATATATATATGACTATTTGCCTTGCCCGACCCGTTCCAGGCAACACACACACGTACACACACACACACACACACACACACACACACACACACACACACACACACACACACACACACACGATATTCCCTCAGGTAACATAATCCCATCAAAACGTTAATCAAACTCATCTCTTCCTTCCTTGCAGTCATTCCCCTCACCTCCTCCCCTCACCTCATCTCCCCTCCCCTCATCTCCCCTTACAATCTCCCCTCCCCTCCCCTCCCAACCTTCCCTTCCCTCCCCTTCCCTCACAGCCTCCCCTCCCCTCCTCTCACACGCTACCCTTCACCTCACCTTCCTTCCCTTACAGAATCACTCCCCAGCCTTCCAATACCGCGCTAAGTCACCCTAAGGCCTTTCCTTCCCTACATTTCACACCCTTGCTTTCCTTACCCTTCCCTTCCCTTCCCTTCCATTTTCTTTCCTTCCTTTCCATTCCCTTCCATTCTTTTATATTCCCTTCCCTTCCTTTCCCTTCCCCACTCTTGCCTTAAACAGCTCAAAAACATCTGCCATATCATATTTATCCTGTACCAGCCTTCTTCCAGCCTTCTTCCAGCCTTCCTTCTTCCTTACGGCATAGGAGAAGGAAGGAGGTGCGGAAAATAGTTACGTTTAGACTATCTCTCTTACACTCTCTCTCATTTGTTTAACATTTGCATATCGTACCCAATGCAAAAACAGACACGTGTGTATATATATAAATAAATAAAAAAAAACGTCCACAACAGCTTGCCTGGAAGCCTTAAACTACATCAAGGTCTTGGAATAACAATAAAGTCAAAAAAAACCCACCTTGAGCAGACCAGACCAGACCAGAGCAGCGCCGGATCGTAAAAACACAACGGGAATGGAATGTAAATAGAAGAATGCAGTTTAGTTTTCTGATCCTCGTCCCTCCTCCCAGACCAGCCACCACCTGGGCGAGGTTAAAAGGCTGACCTGTGTTCGGATAATATTCTTTTGCTGTCTTACTCGTGCCTTCTACCTCCTTCCTGCCTCTGTTTCCTTCCTCTCTCTTGCCTCCTTACTCCCTCCTGGCTATCTCTCTATCTCCCCCCTCCCTTCTCTCTTCTTCCTTCCTATTGCCCCTCTCTCCTACCTTCCTCCTCCTGCCTCCCTTCTTCCTTTTTCCTTCCCTACTGCTTCCCTTCCCCCTCTCCTCCCTTCTTTATTTTTACCTCCTCTATGCTTCTCTCTCCTCCTTCTTTACCTCGTTTCTGAGTTTCGCCTCGTACCTGCCTCACCCCTGCCTCGTCCCTGCCTCGTCCCTGCCTCGCCTCTGTCCACTGTTGGGTACTAGTATGCTCCTCTGCTCTTCAATCCGCGCCGCCGTTTACATTCTCGGGAGCGGAGGAGCGGACTAAAAAATATTCAGAAATTTAGAGCAAAGCGGTTCAATTTTTTCTTTTCTTTTTAATGTTCTCGCTTGACACACACACCAAGGGTCATAAATATATATCTCCATACCACACTATCTCTCTCTCTCTCTCTCTCTCTCTCTCTCTCTCTCTCTCTCTCTCTCTCTCTCTCTCTCTCTCTCTCTCTCTCTCTCTCTCTCTCTCTCTCTCATCTTCTTTCTTTCTTTCTTTCTTTCTTTCTTTCAGCTACTTTGGATTTTTGTATAATTTTCGACCCACTAATTGCACATTGGACAAGTTTAAACGAGGCTGACTTACAAAACTTACCTTCAAGAATAACGATGTAACTTGTAATGGCTATGAGAACCTCCTACTTACCTACTTACCTACCTACCTACTTACCTATCTATCTATCTATCTATCTATCTATCTATCTATCTATCTATCTATCTATCTATCTATCTATCTATCTATCTATCTATCTATCTATCTATCTATCTATCTATCTATCTACCTCCCTTCACCTCTAATAGTATGATGGTATGGATGGAGGGAAGTAAGGTAAGGTAAGGTAAGGTAAGGTAAGGTAAGGTAAGGTTAGGTTAGGTAGGATAAGGTAAGGTGTGTCTCTCTCTCTCTCTCTCTCTCTCTCTCTCTCTCTCTCTCTCTCTCTCTCTCTCTCTCTCTCTCTCTCTCTCTCTCTCTCTCTCTCTCTCTCTCTCTCTCTCCCTCTCTCTCTCTCAAGAAGTGTTAAAAGTTTAAGTAATATTTTTTTTTTCACTTGTATTCAAACTCGGATTTGAACGCGAAAAACACATTAATGTTACTATTTTGTTCTCGTTCCGTAAAGTTTCATTATAAAAGCTACTTCTATGCGACGGAAAGTTTGGTAATAAGACACATTTTTATAGTACAAATCTCTCTCCCTTTCTTTTTCTCTCCCTTTTTCCCTTTAACGAAATAAAATTAATGATATGTATAATTATAACGAAAGATATTTTTTTCATATCATTGTTCAAGTATCTTTACGATTTTTTTTCTTTCAGTTAGTCATTATTATTATTATTATTATTATTATCATCATTATTATTATTATCATTATTATTTTTTCGTTCTCATTAAGCTATCATATTTACATTTTTTATATTGCTTCATATAATTCTTCAGTTTTCCTTCTCAGTTCCCTCTTTATTTTCCTTTCCCTACGCCCCTTCCTCTTTTCAGTCCGTTTCCCTTATTCTTCCTCCATTTCCCCTTCATCCTCTTCCCACATTACCATAACATCACGCTCTTCCCTCTCCCTCTCCTCCTCCTTTATTCTCTTCCCTCTCCCTCTCCCTCTCTCTCTCCTTAATTCCCTTTCAATGCTCTTCTTACCGCGGGGAAAATTTTTGGGTTTAGTATAAAAATCTGTTCAGGTAATGACTCAGTTTTCTCTCTTTTTATTTATTTATTTTTCTTAGTGTTTAAAAAAAAATTTAGTGTTGATTTTTTTCCTTATTTTCTTACGCAATATATTTTTTTTACGTTTTCTTTTCTTAGTGGTTTTATGTTTTTTTTCTTTTTTTTCTTAAGTGTCTTGGTATATATATTTTTTTCTGTTCAGTGTCCTAATATTTTTTTTTAATTTCATTTTGGTGTTTTAATAAAAAAATTTTGAGTACGTGAATTATCTGATATCCAACAGTGTATATATATTACAAAAATAATTGTATATATGATAACATTTCTTGTACTAATGACATGTTTTTCTTGAGGGATCATCATTATTATCATTATTTTTATTGTTTAGTAAATTGATGACATTCTATCAACATCTTCCCTCTTAAGATAATATATATTTATCTTTCTCTCTCATTATCTCCCCTTCTTTTTTCCTTAATACTTCTTTCCTTTCATTCTTCATTCCCTCTTCCCCCTTCACCTCTTCCCTCGTCCCTTCCTTTCCTTCCCCAATCCTTCCCATCCTGTCTCCCTCCCTCCACTCTCCCCTCTTTACCCCTTCAGTACATGTGGCACAATGATTACACTCACACACTTGGTAATTAAATAGACTCAGCTTTCACGCTAATTAAGGACTACCTGTGAGCTCATTCACCTGTGTAAACAATACCAAAAATTTTACCTGTTATTGCTGTCTACCTTTAGTGGCTCTAGCGCACTACAGTAGGAAGTGTGCGGGAGCATTATACTCGCCCTTAAGGTAGACTGTGATGCTGAGAAACCACTGTAGGTAAGGAGTAGCTGGAAGAGAGGGAAGGGATGGTGGGAGGGAAGGTAGGGAAGGAAGGAGAGTGTGTGTGTGTGTGTGTGTGTGTGTGTGTGTGTGTGTGTGTGTGTGTGTGTGTGTGTGTGTGTGTGTGTGTGTGTGTGTGTGTGTGTGTGTGTGAAAGAATGAGAGTGAGTGAATGATAAAGATGAAGAAAGAAAAATAGAAGTTACAAGGAACGCAAATAAATAAAAAAAACAAAACACTGACATGGAGAAGAAAGAAGAGGTGAGAGAATAGAAAAGAAAGAAAAAAGAATAAAAAGGAGAGAAACACGAGAGAGAGAGAGAGAGAGAGAGAGAGAGAGAGAGAGAGAGAGAGAGAGAGAGAGAGAGAGAGAGAGAGAGAGAGAGAGAGAGAGAGAGAGAGAGAGAGAGAGAGAGAGAGAGAGAGAGAGAAGAGGGGCAGAAGAGCTATTGATTAAATATTCATAAACTGTAATATTAGCCTAAGATATACAAATTAGTATGGCAAGAAGGGAAAAAATAAAGGGAGAGGAGGAGGAAGAAGAAGAAGAAGAAGAAGAGCAAGAAGAACAAGAACAAGAACAAAAAGAATCAGAAGAAGAACGAGAGTGTCTATGTTGGTCTTCTACTGGTAAAGAAATTCTACATGTAATTTCTATAAGTATGAGAGAAGGAAGGAAGAAAAAGTGAAATGTGATGAAAGGAAGAAATAAAGGAAGGTAGAAAAGTGGGGAGAGGAGGAGGAAAAGGAAGAGGAAAAGGAGAAGAAAAATAGAAGATTTGTAGGAGTTAAGAAAGAGACAAGGAAGAGAAATACTATTACTACTACTACTACTACTACTACTACTACTACTACTACTACTACTAAGAGAGCCGGAAGGGACCAGCAGTATTTGTAAGCTCAACGCTGATTGGCTGCCTTGGGACCTCACTCCACCAAGCGTAAACATTAAACATTTATTTTTTCATTCCTACCATTTTCCGGGACATTCTCTGCCTCCTATATTTTTTTACATTTTTTATAAACAATTTCCAAGGTTACTTTCCACTCTTTTATTTTTTTATATTTTATTTTTTAGGCTTGGTTTCCCTCTATTATTTTTTTTTTATTCAGGAAATGTTTGGTTATTATTTATTTATTTTATATATTTGTTTTGATGGCTAGTTAGGGAAAGGGGAAGTGTGTGTGTGTGTGTGTGTGTGTGTGTGTGTGTGTGTGTGTGTGTGTGTGTGTGTGTGTGTGTGTGTGTGTGTGTGTGTGTGTGTGTGTGTGTATGTGTGTGTATGTGTGTGTGTGTGTGTGTGTGTGTGTGTGTGTGTGTGTGTGTGTGTGTGTGTGTGTGTGTGTGTGTGTGTGTGTGTGTGTGTGTGTGTGTGTGTGTTTGTGTGTGTGTGTGTGTTGGTAGGCGATGATGTGCGTTAGTTTATAATAACCCTCTTTCTATCTCACTCAAGTTTATATTATTGTTACGTTTATACCAACACCAAACACACACAACAAAAACACACACACAAAACAAACACACACACAAACTCATCCATCCACTAGTTTCTTACACATGAGAACATTTCCTCGCAATGCAAACACACACACACAGAGGAAAGTTTTATAACAACACCAATGAGTTTGAACACATGAACACCAAGCTTTCTGTTGCCCCTGAGAGCTAAGAGAACATTCCTTAAGTCTACCTTACCACGCCTCTGTAAGGTAACTATCAACTCAAGCTGCTACATTTTTTTTTTACTTAGAATTTCCTTACGTTACTCCTGATGGTAATTTTCTACCTAGTGACTTTTGGGATCAGTTAGACGTTATAGTACTGGATGCAGATAATGATAGGTAGTGTTATAAATCCCGCTAAGGAAGGAAGGAAGGAAGGAAGGAAGGAAGGAAGGAAGGAAGGAAGGATTGAAGGAAGATATGATGTGTGAATTATACCCAAAGATTGAAGGTTAGAGCAAGGAACGTACGTACAATCCTCTTCTTTATGACACCCAAAACAGAGAGAATAAAAGATCGAAAAAAAGACTTATTTTCCCTCCTTTAATCCACACACTGTAACACGCACGCAACAAACACTACTACCAGGAACACACAACACAATGCTATGACATATAACTACATAAATAAAAGAAAAAAGACCAATTTCTAAAGAAGGTTAAGTTCAATCATGTAGTACCTTCAGAAGTAGATTAGTTCTCCTTCCTCTTCCTTCCCTCTCGTTTACTATTGTATTCTTTGAACTTAAAAATCAAGATCAAGATCATAACTTAAAAAAACAGCTTTACGTGAAGATGGTCTGCCCTGCCTTGCCTTGCCTTACCTTGCCTTGCCTTGCCTTGCCCTGCCTTACCTTGCCTTACCTTACCCTGAATTACCCTCCTCTTTTCTATCTTTTCTATAAATAGACAAAGTGTAACTGGCTCCTCACCTCGCTTCTAATCTATATCAAAAATTTTACGGTTTTCTCATAATTTTTTTTGCGTGGTCTGTAACATTTAGGTAACGTCACCTAACACGCCATCATTCCCTTGCGTCTCGTTCCTCAGCACACCTTGAAATCACCTACATACACGTAACCAATCTATTCTCAACCCTTTCCTAGAGTCTTAAGAAATCGATACAATCCTGTGAAGACCTTTAGGTAAGATATATAACACTAAAACCAAGAACAAACAACAATAACAACAACAATAAAAGCAACAACAACAACAACTGAAACAATACTAGCAAGGAACAGATATAATATTATTCTTCATTGGTACACAAGTCTTTTTGGGAGTACAGGAGATTGATGGGCGGGAAATGTAGAGTATTGGGGCGGTGCAACGTGTGTGTGTGTGGGTGTGTGTATGTGTGTGTGACTGACTGACTGACTGACTGACTGGCGTAACGGGACACAGGAGGCAGGGAGAGGCAGGGGGAGGCAAGGGGAGGCAGGGGGCAGGCAGGGAAAGGCAGGGGGAGGCAGGGGAGGTAAAACTTGATACAGTACGTGGGGGCAGAAAGCGATAGGCTAGAACTGAAGTGAACTGAAGCCAATATATGCAGATGTTGATCGATGAGTAAAGTTTGAAGTTAGTATACTGAATGCATTTCTCTCTTATTCCTAGTGTATTATTATTATTATATTATGTTATGGTAAAATAAATATATATAGTCATTAGTTTTTACTCTAATATCAGACTCCAGGACAATGGCTGCTGCTGCTGTTTTTTTTTGGGGTGGTGTGGCGGTAGGGAAGAGAAAGGGGAGGAGAGAACCATTATTTATACTTGCTTTTTCTGTTTCTGTTCGTGTTTTGTCTGTCAAACGAGTAATTGTTGTTTTCTTCCTGATCTACGCTAGCGAGGCCAGCGGTGAGGCGAGATTGGAAGTGTGTTTGTGTTAAGGTGTGTGTGTTTGAGAGAGAGAGAGAGAGAGAGAGAGAGAGAGAGAGAGAGAGAGAGAGAGAGAGAGAGAGAGAGAGAGAGAGAGAGAGAGAGAGAGAGAGAGAGAGAGAGAGAGAGATAACGCAAATGATCCATGATTTAAAGAGAGTCAACACACACACACACACGCACACGCACACGCACACGCACACGCACGCACACACACACACACACCCACACACACACCATGCCTGTAACTGATAAAAAAAAACCACATCTATCAACCAAACGAAATAATAAAAACAACTCTCATACACCCAACAACTAACAAACAGAAAATAAAACACACAATAATAATAATAATAATAATAATAATAATAATAATAATAATAATAATAATAATAATAATAATAATAAAACAAAACACTTCAACACACTTGCTTTAACCAGACATCCATTTAACGTTAAATTCTCAAGTCAAACACGTCTTTCCACCCATCAGGCAGCAGAGCGCCGGCAAACACAACACACAAACAGACGGGGACAAAGTTTACAGTTCAAGCAAGACTGACGCGCCGCTCGACAACCAACTAAGTGTGTCAGGCATCAGTGAGGAGAGGATGTAGAAGGGGAAGGAGGAGGAAGAATGTTATGTAGTAAACACCAATAAGGCATATGAGAGAAGCAAGCGTCCCCAGGGTAACGGTGACGCAGGGAAGGTTGCCATGACGACGAGGTGAGGGGACGAGGAGGTGGAAGGGACTGTATATGATAGAGGCTGCGGTGTAAATGACCTTTAGTGAAGCTCGTGTGCTCTCCTCAGACCTTAAGTTAGTTACACCCACAGTTAGCGTCACCCCTTGGACCTTACCTATGCTAACCTTGCGATGGTTCAATCTATACACTCGATATATGTGAATTATTGAGGCTTCAGGCTTATTCACCTTTACTGGACTATGGTGAAATAGGCTGATTTGGGCTTTTTCAATGGTAAACAGGTAAATTTTGGGCTTTTTCAATGTTAAAAAGGTAAGTTTTAGGCTTTGGACTGTAAACTCAAAGAAATACATAATGATATGCCATTTGAAGCAGGTTCAGGAAACTTCAGAAATCCAAAGTCAATTCCATAAAGTAATTCAGTTTCCACAGTTTTTTTTCTTTCTCCTGAACTTCTGCGGAAATGTGACCTGATATATATGTTTTTTTCTTTACCTGTCGCAGCCTCGGAGTTATGTAAAGCACCTGAGCGTGGATGGTGATTGAGGTTCGCTGCTAGGATACTGAACTCTCGCTCTCTCTTTCTTTCTCTTTCTTTTCCTTCTTACTCTCCCTCTCTTTCTATTTCTCTCTTTCTCATTTCCTTAGGGCGTTCACCTTCGTTAGGCAAAACCAGGCCAACCAAAACACGAGAGAAAAAAAGTGCATATATTTTCACTCCTCAAAGGAAACATAACAGTCGATCCTTAGGCCAGAGAATCAAATATATATAAAAAAATGATTCCGTTTCCTGGTATCATCCTCATTATCATATTTCCTGGTCAGAGACGGGGGTAAAGGGGTAAGGGAGAGCCGCCCCCCATTCCTACTACCCTCAGGCTATCCTCGTAGCAACACATTTCACAGCTGATCGAGTCCTGCCATGATTTTCAACCCTCCCCGCGGTAAGATTGTGAATTATTGAACTGCGAAGGATCCTCACCCCAAGGAACGCCACCGGGAGACCAAATAGATTAGAAAAGTTGATATTAACCATTCTCTGAGTTTCACGTATGTTAGAGTAATTCAATATTCTACTACTACTACTACTACTACTACTACTGCTGCTACTGCTACTGCTACTGCTACAACTACTACTACAACTACTACTACTACTACTACTACTAGCTTTAAGATGGATGCCTCAGTTAAGAGTTTATCATTTTCTACATAATAAATTCTCTGACACGAACATAACATAATTTATACTTTGTAAAGATCATCCTGTATAAATAAAATAAAAAGTAATTATAAGAAATATTGCAATGTGTATGATGAAACAAATAATTGATCGATGCCAAGGCGTTATTTTTAAGTTTGATTTATTGACTGAAGTAATAATAGGTAAGGTGGAGATGGAGACGAATTGAATCAGATAGTTTTAAGGATCCAGGAAGATTTCAGGTGTGTGTGTGTGTGTGTGTGTGTGTGTGTGTGTGTGTGTGTGTGTGTGTGTGTGTGTGTGTGTGTGTGTGTGTGTGTGTGTGTGTGTTGAAGAATCGCTAACATCTAGTATTTTTTTTTAATGTGTAAGGAATTATGAAGAACTTTGACATTTGATGAGAGATGTTCAATTAAAATGATATGAAAAAATAAGAAAAAAATCCACTGACAGTAAAATGAAAAGAGTAAAATGTGTTAAAAAGAATGTAAGTAAAAGTGAAATATTGTTTAATTGTTTTTGTTTATTCTTTAATATATTTTTTTTTATTTTCTCTATTTGTTTCTTTCATCCTTCTTCCATATCATATTTTCTGTCGCATTTCATTATGTTTTTGTTTTTGTTTGTTTATTTATTTATCTTGTTCTTTTATTACTTCTCTGTTCTTCTTTTTCATATATTTTTCTTCTATCTTCATCTTGTTTCTTTTTTTTATATTTTTTATTTCTCTTCTCTGCGCTTTTATAATTTCCTTTATTAAAAATTCCTTTACCGTGACATTTTCTTTCACTTTCTCATTACATTCTTTCATAATTTTTGTCTAATTAGTTTTTTACACTCCAAAGGTTTTCATATAATTGTTATCGAATATACGACATTCTCTCTCTCTCTCTCTCTCTCTCTCTCTCTCTCTCTCTCTCTCTCTCTCTCTCATGGGAACTGTCAAAGAGAGTCCAGTAAAGTCGTTCAATTGGTATAAATGTGTGTGTGTGTGTGTGTGTGTGTGTGTGTGTGTGTGTGTGTGTGTGTGTGTGTGTGTGTGTGTGTGTGTGTGTGTGTGTTAACGTGACCTACATTTCTTCCATTAAATGCTTTATTATTATTATTCTATTTTCTTTTTATTATTTTATTTTACTTTGCTTCAATATTTATGTCGCTGAAACAAATGAACTAATTGATGCAAAATAAACTGCAGGACAAAATTGCGATAAATGCATGTATAGAGAAACAAAGATTTATTGAAAGAGCTATTACATCATTATTAAAGGTATGGGTAGTAAATTGTATGGGTATATAATTGTATGGGATTGAATGTATGTAATTGTAGGAGTAGGAATGTATGTAATTGTATGGGTGTGAATGTATGTAATTGCAGTTACTCTATCACACTAATTCTTCTCCTAACCTAACCTAACCTATCCTTATTATTCCCATCCCTTCCTTTCCTTCCTCAAACCCTTATCTTTCCTTCCTTCCTTCCTTCCTTTCCTTGCTCCCATCCCTTCCTATCCTACCCTCAAACCTCCTCCTCCTCCTTCTCCTCCTTCTCCTCTTCCTCCTCTTCCTCCTCCTCCTCCCCAGTCCACTCGCCGGCCTGGAGGTGTGCCAGACTAATTCTCTTCTTGAAGTCGCCGCGTAATACTATGCTCACGACGCTCGTCCCTCAGTGTGTTCGAGGGTAAGATGGTGGAGCAGCGAGGATGTGCGAGGCTGTTGGCGTACTAAGTTGACAGGTTTAGTGAGAGTCCTGTGTGTGTGTGTGTGTGTGTGTGTGTGTGTGTGTGTGTGTGTGTGTGTGTGTGTGTGTGTGTGTGTGTGTGTGTGTGTGTGTGTTTATAGAAAGTGCGTGAACGTGTCATAATTTCAGTAATTGAAGTGCTTCCCAGATATAGTCCAGTGGTTAGCAGTCGGGCTTGCGAAATTTGAGTCCCGAGTTCGAGTCCCGATATCCGCTGGCCACTTTTCTTTGGTATTACCGCCGAGTGGCCAAAGATCACCCACATGCTGCCATAACACTATCCTAAACGGGAATTGCAATGTTATATGCATTGAGGAGCTTCCACGGCAGCATGTAGCCTCTCTTTCAACAACAAAGAGAACGAAGAAAAACGAGGCGTCACTATAAAAAATCTAAAACCTGCGCTACTAACGGGCGGAGGCCGATCATCTGAAGAGAGCCTCCATCAAGCCTACCGGCGCCACATGTGCAAGATATAGAAAAAAAAAAAAATATTTAAGTAGTTTGGGAATGAAATATCTTGATGTTTAAGTCACAAAAGGTTCGAGTCGGAAACGATTTCATTACCAAAAACACTAGCGCGAAAAATAACTTGAGAATAAAATGTCTTGAGTACCAATCGCCTGAGTATGAAATGACCTACACAAATCTAGCATAACCCTTCCCACACACCCATACAAAGACAACAAGCACAGCAAACTCTCCAAACACACCCATTTTTAACCCCCTGGAACATAACACTCACTTTCCAAAACAGAACAGTGCCTCCCCCACTCAAACCACACAAAGAAAACAGTAATAACAACCAACAGAGAGAGGTACAAAAAGAAAACTGGAGTTGTGGTGAGGCAGAGAAAGAAAACGGAGATGGTCCCATTAATGCATACAAGTGATCGTATTGTGTTACAGGGGAGACTTGCATTGTTTCTGAAGGGATGGCTGGAGGGAGGGAGGGAGGGAGGGAGGGAGGGAGGGAGGGAGGGAGGGAGGGAGGGAGGGAAGGAGGGAGGAAAGGTCGTGGTTGCACTAAGGGAAGTAGCTGTAAGGAGGAAAAGGAGGAGGAGGAGGAGGAGGAGGAGAAAGAGTCTGTAAAGAGGGAAAAACCTTTAAGAGGAAAGTCTAAGAAGTATTTTTAAAACAGAGAGAGAGAGAGAGAGAGAGAGAGAGAGAGAGAGAGAGAGAGAGAGAGAGAGAGAGAGAGAGAGAGAGAGAGAGAGAGAGAGAGAGAGAGAGAGAGAGAGAGAGAGAGAGAGAGAGAGAGAGAGAGAGAGAGAGGGAAATGAAAATACGTACGTGATGGGTAAAAATATATATATGGAATGTAGAAAATATAACAGAAAAACAGGACA
>JAPQNM010000018.1:23210345-23217845 GCA_029783475.1 Metacarcinus magister
AGAAGGAAAAAAAGGAAGGAAGGAGAGAAGGAAAAAAAGGAAGGAAGGAAAAAAACGAGATGAATTGAATGGATTAGGAAAGGAAGTAAGGGAGGGAGGGAGGGAGGGAGGGAGGGAGGGAGGGAGGGAGGGAGGGAGGGAGGGAGGGAGGGAGGGGGGGGGAGGGAGGGAGCATGTGTGTGTGTGGAAAAAAAGTTCAGAAAACGATGAATATATTATGTGAGTATAATTTTTCATTTTACATTCACTCGTGTGTGTGTGTGTGTGTGTGTGTGTGTGTGTGTGTGTGTGTGTGTGTGTGTGTGTGTGATGGTACATGCGTACATATCAGGCCTATACACGTACGTACACACACACACACACACACACACACACACACACACACACACACACACACACACACACACACACACACACACACACACATACCTGAGCTAACTTTACACAGCAACCCGATTCTCTCTCTCTCTCTCTCTCTCTCTCTCTCTCTCTCTCTCTCTCTCTCTCTCTCTCTCTCTCTCTCTCTCTCTCTCTCTCTCTCTCTCAGCATCCCTTCATCTCATCCCACCTTCTCTCCCACACACATTCCAGTATCCTTGTCTCTTTTCCATCCCCATCCTAGTATTTTCCAGCCTCCCTCTCTTCCTTCCATCCTTTCTATTCTTTCTATCTCCTCTCTTCCTTCCATCCTTTCTATTTTCTCTATCTCCTTCCTCTCTCACACATTCCAGCATCCCTCTCTATTCTATTCCACTGTGTTCCAGCCTCCCTCCTCCCCTCCTATTCCCTCTCCTTTCCTCCTTCATCCCTTCAGTGTCGTAACTTCGGTTCTAGCAAGAATTCGGCTTCGATGCGGTTGGACAAAATTAACAATTGGACCGCCAGACGAGACGAGACGAGACGAGACGAAATGAGACGAGATGAGAGGAGATAAAATAAGACGAGATGTTCTTTGCCCTCGAAACATGAATTGGTGACACATCGTTACAGGAGAATTTAGCGAACGAGCATTTAAAACCGCTAAGTATTTTAAAGTTTTTTTTGGGGTCACCAGTTGAAGGGAAGGGAAGGGAAGGGAAGGGAAGGGAAGGGAAGGGAAGGGAAGGGAAGGGAAGGGAAGGGAAGGGAAGGGAAGGGAAGTGAAGGGAAAGAGAAGGAAAGGTGAAAAGTGAAGTGAAGTGAAGAGAAGAGAAGTGAAGGGAATTGAAAGACAAGGAAAGGAAAGGAAAGGAAGAGAAGGGAAGGCAAGTGAAGGCAAATGAAGCAAATAGAAGTGAAGAGAAGAGAAGAGAAGAGAAGTGAAGTGAAGTGAAGTGAAGTTCCTCCCTCCCTAGTACCGGCCTGACAGTCATCAGCGTCGCTCACATGTAATTGAAACCGTCATACGAGTTGGACTGACGCTCTCCCTCCATGTTGACGCTGCTTCAAAAAGAGTGTGGGGGGGGGGAGGCTTTTTCTCTCTCTTTTTTGTTAACTAGACAGGCTGGACAGAGAGGGAGGAAGGAGAGAGAGGGACGGTAACAGTAAGATAGACAGGCTGGACAGAGAGGGAGGAAGGCAAGAGGGACGGTAGGAGTAGAATAGACTGTAGAGTAGATTGAATAAGGTAGAAAGACAGGATCAAGAAGGAGGAAGGCAAGAGGGAAGGTAGGAGTAAGGTAGGAGTAGAAAGGTTAGAGTGAAGTAAGGTAAATAGCAAGGGAGAGGAAGGAAGAGTAAGGGAAGGTAAGGTAAGAGTAGGGTAGAAAGGTAAGTGAGAAACAGGGTAAGGAAGGGAAGGGAAGGTAAATAATAAGGTATATTGACAAGGTATGGCTGTCAATTTCTCCCTAACTCCCTTTACCTCTCCCTTATTACCCTCCCTTTCCCTCCTCCCTTTCCCCTCTCCCTTACTTCCCTCCCTTGCTTACCTCCCTCCTTTTCCTCTCCCTCCCTCCCCTCCCTTCCTCTCTCACATCTCATCCTTGTTATCCTCACTTCCCCTTACCTCTGCTTTACCTTCCCCTCTTAACACTATCTCTTCTTTCTTCCTCTATTTCCTCCTCCATATACTTTCCTCCAAAAGCAAACATTCCTTCTCTTAGATCTCCCTCCTCCTCCTCTTCCTCCTCCTCCTCCTCCTCTTGCCTCCTCCTCCTCTTGACTGTCCTCGTAACAAATGGAAGAAAAAAAAAACATTAACCTCGTCTTTGAATTGATGTGGAGTCGTTCAGAATTCAGTCATTTCCCTTGCAAGAGGAGGAGGAGGAGGAGGAGGAGGAGGAGGAGGAGGAGGAGGAGGAGGAGGAGGAGGAGGAGGAGGAGGAGGAGGAGGAGGAGGAGGAGCGAGGTCTAGAGAGGACGAGGCGGCGATGTTGTGCGATGAAGAGACTTGATTAGATTAGGATTTTTATTTTTTTTATATCTTAGTGGCGTCAGGAGTGGAGGGAAGGACATCACGGCAGGGAATGGGGCATGATAAGAGGAGGAGGAGGAGGAGGAGGAGGAGGAGGAGGAGGAGGAGGAGGAGGAGGAGGAGGAGGAGGAGGAGGAGGAGGAGGAGGGAGCAAGGGAAAGTATAAAAAAAGAATGAGTGTAGGAAATTGCAAAAAAACATTGTAAGATCCGATTGGAAGATGCGATAACAAGTTGATGTATGTGTATGTGTGTGTGTGTGTGTGTGTGTGTGTGTGTGTGTGTGTGTGTGTGTGTGTGTGTGTGTGTGTTCTCTGATCGTTCTTTCATGTCTACTGAATTCATTTTCCTCGAGATTGACTTGCCTATAAAGTTACTTCAAGGCTCGAGTAAGATGAAAGAAAACTATGGCGGTGGGAGAAAGTTACTCTCTCTCTCTCTCTCTCTCTCTCTCTCTCTCTCTCTCTCTCTCTCTCTCTCTCTCTCTCTCTCTCTCTCTCTCTCTCTCTCTCTCTCTCTCTCTCTCTCTCTCTCCTAACACATCACAAGTCTACAGCATCACACACACACACAGACACAGACACAGACACAGACACAGACACAGACACACACACACAGACACAGACACAGATACACAGACAGACACAGACACAGACACAGACACAGACACACACACACACACACACACACACACACATCCTCATTCTCTCGACCACTATTCATTTCTTTTCTTTTTTATCCGTTTATTGATATTTCCCTTTTCATCTATTTTTTCCGATTAAATTTTGTCCTTTTTTTTTATTGTATTCTCGTCATCGTTCAGTGTGATTGAATGTTTTGTTCTTGTATATGTGAGAATAATAATAATAATAATAATAATAATAATAATAATAATAATAATAATAATAATAATAATAATAATAATAATAATAATAATAATAATAATAATAATAATAATAATAATAATGTATATGGTATTGGGAAGATTTTCTACAGCGAGATTGGAAGGCTAGAGAGAAAAAAAAAGTGATTCTCTTGTATTCGATATTTATTCTTATTTTTATTTTTACATACGTAGGAGAAAAAATGTCTGTTTTTTATAATTTTCTTTTCTAAGTAATCATGAATCTGAGTTTTATTTCTATTTTTTGTAAGTAATCAAATATCAACTTTTTTTTTTATATTTTTTCTAAGTAATCACGTATTTAGGTTTTTATTATATATATTTTTTAATTAATCAAATATCTACGGTTTATTTATTTATTTTTTCTAAGTAATAAAGTTTCTAAGTCTTACTAGTATATGTGACACTCGTATATTTTTTTCTAAAGTAATCCACTACGTACCTATATTCTCACGACCTGAACTATTAAAAAAAATATCTTACTGCATTTAATATTTCTAATCTAATAATCTTATCAATATGTAGATAATGCAAGACTAATATTGATCGAGAGGAAAGGAAACATTCAATTCTTTCCTTCTCTTCTCTTCTCTTCTCTTCTCTTCTCTTCCCTTCTCATCTCTTCCTCCTCTCATGGATCAATATTCTTAACACTCTTACTGTTAACAATGTTTCACTTATAAGTTATCTAAGTCACTGCTGATTATCCTTACTCCTCTTTGTCCCTTGAAGTAAGTACAACAAAATCCAAATCTGTTCCAGGCTACGAGATAAAACATTCAACACCATATACATTGCACTTATAACACGATCCTGCTACACATTGTTTTTTTATCCTAAGTAAAATTACGTTAAGTTTGAGTCTCGATTCCATGTGTTATATTTATCAATCTTGTTCGTGATTCATATACATCAAAGCGTAAGAATAATGATAAATATATGTATGCATGGCTCACAAATCTGCAAAGTGTTGATAAATATGAAACACTTCGCTTAAAAAAAAATAATTCGAGTTATCATCTTAAGTTTAATAATTAATTCAATTCATCACAAAACTCTCGTTGATTAAAAAAAACAATGTCTAAAGTAGAGAAGAATGTGAAGGAGGAGGAGGAGGAGGAGGAGCAAGACCACAAAAGCCAAAACCATCACATCCTCTTCCTCTTCCTCCTCCTCCTCCCCCCTCCTCCTCCACCTCCTCCCAGCCTGGCATTACACTCTTGTCCGCAGTCCTTCACACTTTTCTTTTCGGGAGACAAGAGGATGAGAGTGAAGAGAGAGAGAAAAGAGAAAAGAGAAAAGGTCAAAGGCGGGAATTGTTAATGCGAAGCGATAAAAAATGTAATAAGGAGAGAGAGAGAGAGAGAGAGAGAGAGAGAGAGAGAGAGAGAGAGAGAGAGAGAGAGAGAGAGAGAGAGAGAGAGAGAGAGAGAGAGAAAGAAAAAAAAGAGAGAAAGAGAGAGTACGAATTAAAAATGTGTGAAAAGTCGTCTGGCAACGATTCAAAACCTTTATAAAGAACTTTGAAAAAATGAGAAGTCTATAAAACGAAAGAGAATGAGAAGACAACACTGGAGGAGGAGGAGGAGGAGGAGGAGGAGGAGGAGGAGGAGGAGGAGGAGGAGGAGGAGGAGGAGGAAGAAGTGGAAGATTAACGTAGGGAGGAGAGGAGAGGAGAGTCAAGAGCCGTTCAGAGCCTCGGGAGGAAGACAGACGATGAGGTTGACGTGTGTGAAGGAATGAATAGGAACAAGGGATTCATAAATGCAGTGAAAAATCGAGCTGCTGGTTATAAGTGTGTGTGTGTGTGTGTGTGTGTGTGTGTGTGTGTGTGTGTGTGTGTGTGTGTGTGTGTGTGTGTGTGTGTGTGTGTGTGTGTGTGTGTGTGTGTGTTAGAGAGAAAGAGAGAGAAAGAGAGAGAAAAAAAAAGAGAGAGAATCAGGCATCTACTCAGTTAAAAATTATCATCATTCTCTTCCTTCTCCTACACCTCATCATCATCATCATCAATAGAAGCAGCAATATTTACCTTCTTCCTCCTCCTCCTCTTTCTTTCCAACGGGTCTCTCCTTACACGTATTCACAACAACAATAACAACAACATGCAAAGATATATTGTAATGATTGCGTCTCGCCCAGAGGTTTGCAGGCCGGCGTCCCCTTTGTCTACTTTTTACAATTCCCCTTCGTGGGCAGCACAATGCAAAACCTGGACGCGTGCCATAAGGCCATAAGACTCTATGGCTTATGCAAGTACTTTCTACAGTGGGGTCAGATTTAACCTCAGGGAACAACAATTGGTGATGGGAGGCGCAACCATCCATAGAGACAGTTAGTTAGTTATCAGTGACGTAAATCTTCCTCTTCAAGACACTATACTATACTAGCTAACGTTCTTTCATTATAGTAAGTGAGGAAGAGAAGAGAACAAAGCCTCTATACATTACTTTATTATACTTTTGTCCTTGAATACTGATAAAACCAAAGGCAAGGCAAGGCAAGGCATGGCAAGCCTGAAACATTACCCAAACCAAAGCCAATCAGCCGTATATATATAACTTCATAGCTGGAATTACTGCATTTATGGAGCACACTTCTACGATTTATGAAACCGTCCGAAAGAAATCCCAATGTCCTCGCCACACGCACGCCCTCCTGCCGCAGCCTCACCCAGCAAGTCTGCAAACACATCCACTCTTGTGTAAGCTTAATCAAGTCTGATCCTTGGTGGCGCTGCGTCCCGGCGTGGCGCTCTTGGAGAATGACAGAAGAGTGTGTTTGAGTCCACGGTCTTGGTGTCGTTGGTATATAGTTTCAAGGTCATTGGTTGTGGTGTGAGGGTCTTGCAGCTATATGAACGTAGCCGCTAAGCCTTTATGTAAATTATATGACCTTCGATTTATAGTTTAAGTAGAATTCTGTTTATTTGTTTGTATGCGGAGGTGGCCGTGGGTCTGCATGTGTGTGTGTGTGTGTGTGTGTGTGTGTGTGTGTGTGTGTGTGTGTGTGTGTGTGTGTGTGTGTGTGTGTGTGTGTGTGTGTGTGTGTATGGTAAGGGGAGGACTTCTAAGGTACACAGTATTCTTGGAAGGAATGAAAGAACAATTACCATTACAATAACTTCGTGAAACTTTTCTTTTTTTATTAGAGTTTGCTATGAAGATTACATAAAAAAAAGTCTTGACGGCACTGAAATGGCTGCGAATGAGGCAAGAAAAGTTATAAAAAAAAGTTATGGAAAAAAAAGTTGATGTTTTCATCTTTCTCGAATATAAAAGTTAGTTAGTGAAATATTCTCTTTATTCATTAGGTAGACGTATGGGTTCAATTTAACTTTAATTAATGACTTTATAAGGAAATTGTGGAACTAAAATTTTAACACCAAAATATTGTCTTTAAACAACACGCACCAAAATTATATCTACTACTGCAGTGATACCAACTCTACAATAGTCCTGTTTCAACCTCTGCAGTGTTACCAACTTTTTCTACACACAGTATCCTCGCAGTATTACCAACATCATGAAGACTTATACAGTGTTACAAACCACAACTATGTAATCTTACAGCTGCAGCATTACCAACGACCAAACACAGGACAGCTACACAAACGAGTCATAATCATGTTTTTTTTTGAGAGAGAGTAAAGAATGTAAAATTTTTTGGCCTAAACTACTAACTTTTGTTTATATAATTACATAAACAAACTGAGGAATTATGAAGATTTATGGAAATAGTTATAAAAAGTAAAAACTCGTGGGAATGAAGTTGTATGTTGTGAAAATTAACCTTTTTTTTTAATAGAAATTACAAACACGTACTCAGTTTTATTTACCTGAATTACAAAAATATTTATGAAATTGTCAAAATTCGGCCAAAATTGTGCTGAGGGTCGCACACGCACACGCACACACACACGCACACGCACACGCACACACACACACACACACACACACACACACACACACACACACACACACACACCAATAAAATCAAGAAGAACATGAACACAAAAAAAACACAATAACTGAACACAAACCACACACATAAATTTTTCAGAACTTCCTTTCTTACCTCCTCCTCTCCCTCCTCCTCCTCCTCCTCCTCCTCCTCCTCCTCTCCCTCCTTCTCCTCCTCTTCCTCCTCCTCCTCCTCCTCCTCCTCTTCCTCCTCTTCCTCCTCAGTCTCCACCAAGGCCCCAT
>JAPQNM010000018.1:23222845-23230345 GCA_029783475.1 Metacarcinus magister
AAATTACAGAGTTCCATCATTTTTCCCACCTGGCCCTTAGAACACTGCTGGACATTCCTTCTGGCAGGCGAAACGACCCAATAATTGTAACTAATATACGACTTAACGTAACCCAAGTTGGCGTCGCAGCAAAACGTGTATTTACGAGTTGGGAAGTCGACGAGAAACGTGATATATTGGCGGGAAAGTGTATGGAAGGAACGAAAAGTACAAACAAACTTGACACACGTTATGAAACACTTGTATATTGCCCTAGTTACCTCTCTCTTTCTCTCTTTTTCTTTCTCTTTCTCTCTCTTTCTCTCTCTCTCTCACCAAGGAGCTAACCTAACCAAACCTAACCTTCTGAAACCTAATATAACGTAGTGACAAATGACAGTCATCTTTCTTTGCCAGAACTCGGGAACAGCAGTCTAAGTCACCTCCCTCTCCCTCTCTCTCTCCCTCTCCCTCCCTTGCGCCTTCACCCTCCCACTGCCACGAGTCATCTAAGGCATGACGCACCTTTTGATTACCTGACATTAACCCTTCATCAAGTAGAGGCCTCCAGGTGAGCGGGTCAACATACATAAGTCACCTGTAAAACACCATAATCATCTACGGACTCAGCCATACATCTTGGCGGGCGACTCTACTCTTCTCTACCTCTACCTCAGCCTTCATTTTTGTCATACACGCATACGCACACGCACGCACACGCACACGCACACGCACACACACACACACACACACAAACACACACTGCACCGCTCTTCATCAATCACCCAAACAGCCACCATCACCATAATTCGTTAGCAGTGCCTGGAAACCGCCTGGAAGCTGCCTATCATTATCATCATCATCATCATCATCACTGTTTTACACCACCATTGTTCTTCTTCATCATCAAGGCCACGCACATCATCACCACAACCATGCAACACCACTACCACCATCATTACCAACACCATAATTGCCTCCTATTTCACTTACGTTCCATCACCATTATCCTCACGTATTATTACCCTCATTAAAAGATTGTCATTTTTATGCAGCCATCATTAAAAAAACATTACTACTACTACTACTACTACTACTACTATTACTATTACTACTACTACTATTACTACTACTACTACTTCTACTACCATCACTAGGATCATCACATAGCAACCATACATACAACCATCCCCAACCACCACCACCACCACCCTTTCCAGCCCATTTCCAGCTTTATCCAGCCATTTCCATTCCCTGGCTGCCCCTTCCAACTCCTTCCAGCAACTTCCAGCCAATTCTAGCCTTTTTCCACCCCCTTCTAGCCTCTTTTCAGCCCATTCTTGTCAATTATATCCTCTTCCAGCCCTTTTCCAGCTAATGCTAGTCTCTTTCCAACCCTTTCCAGCTCTTTCCAGCCAATTATATCCCCTTCCAGTCTTTTCCAGCTTTTTCCAGCCAATTATATCCCCTTCCAGCCTTTTCCAGCCAATTATATCCCCTTCCAGCCCTTTCCAGCCCCTTCCATCCCCTTCCAGCCCTTTCCAGCAGCCCCGCACGTGCCTCAAAGCATCCAGAGTTACAAAACCCCGCGTGTTTCTATTAATAGGGTTTCCTTAATCACCTTCCCAATGGCACTACACAAGTAAGGTCGAAAGAATACTTTGTGTCATGGAATTAATGGAATGTTTCTCAATGTGGTGCGCGTGACGTCAATGACCTTCACATATTGATGAGAGGAAGATGTATTGATGATTATCTTGCACGAAATAGATTGCAGTCCATGAAAGAAATGATTTGATATGTGGTAACTAATGATGGGTTTTTCCTGTTATCAGTTATTTCCATATTGATAACAGAATGTGTGATAACTAAAATAAAGAAAAGATAATTAACTTATAAGGATTGTGTGTCGTCTTCGCTCACTAATAACTGGAGTCTGGCTGGAAACTTATTAATTGAAGCTCTATTTTTGGGGAGGGAAGATATGATTTCCACATAATCCATCAAACACACACACACACACACACACACACACACACACACACACACACACACACACACACACACACACACACACACACACACTTATTTTCACCCAACTTTCAGAATCCTCCATCTCAAGTATGTTCTCCTCCTCCTCCTTCTCCTTCCTCCTTCCTCCTTCTCCTCCTTCCTCCTCCTCCTCCTCCTCCTCCTCCTCCTCCTCCTCCTCTTCCTCCTCCTCCTCCTCCTGCACCGTTAATTCCCTCAGTCCCTTCAGATTGGACTCACGCCTCGCCCCTTCTTCATCGCCTCCGCCAAGAAGACGCACGAGTTTGGGGTCTCAACGAAAAAGTTTTGCTAAATTTGTTCCTTGTGACACCAATATGATACCACCACCACCACCACCTACCACCACCACCACCACCACCACCACCACCACCACCACCACCACCACCACCACCACCACCACCGCTGCTGTCCCTCCCTCCCTCTTCCTTCCTTCCCTCTCCCTCCCTCCATTCCTTTCCCCCTCCCTCTCTCCTTCCCTTCCTTCCTTCTTCTCTCCCCCCCCGCTCCCTCCATTCCCTTCCTCCCTTCCTTCTACACCAATCTGTGGCCACGAGAAGGAAGCAGAATAAGCAGGAGGAGGAGCAGGAGGAAGAGGAGGAGGAGGAGGAGGAGGAGGAGGAGAGGAGGAGGAGGAGGAGGAGGAGGAGGAGGATGAAGAAGAAGAGGAAGAAGAGGAAAATTTCTGGTCAAGGATATCTAGTCAAGCAACAAATGATGGACCAAGAGGGGAAGGTCAGTCTTATTGAGTGTGGACCAGGGGGTGAGGGGGGAGGAGGGGGAGGAGGGGGGGAGGAGGAGGAGGAGGAGGAGGAGGAGGAGGAGGAGGAGGAGGAGGAGGACAAGGCGGGGTTCGAACCGGTGATGTGGACTGGCGGTGAAGGAGTAGGTGAAGGAGGGCGTGGAGAGGACAGGAGAAGGACGAAATGAAGGAAGGAAGGAAGGAAGGAGGGAAGGAGGGTAGGAGGGAAGGAAGGGGAAGGAGAGGGAGAGAGTAAGGGAAGGATTAGAGGTCAAGGATGGAAGGAAAGGAAGGTAAAGAAAGAGAGAAAGTAATAAAGGATGAAGGGAAAGAAGGAATGAAGGAAGATAAATGGAAGGAAAGAAGAAATATAATAGAGAAAAATATATAAAAAAAAGTGATGAAGGACTGTACGATAAGGAATGGAAGGAGAGAAAGAAGGATGAAGAGATAAATGTTAGGAATGAAGAAAAGAAAATAAAGAAAGGAAGAGAAATAGAAGAGGGAAAGGTAAGGGAGGCAGAAGAGAAAAGGAGGAAGAGAGATGGACATGGAAAATTAGGTGAAGGAGAAAAGGAAAGAGAGGAAGGTAGGAGAGGGAGGAATGGTAGGGAGGAAGGAGAGAGAGAAAGGGGAGAGAGGAAGTGGTAGGAGGAAGGAGTAGAGAGGAAGGGGAGGGAGTAAGGGTAGGAGGAAGAAGTAGAGAGGAAGTGATAGGAGGAATAGGTAGAAAGAAGGGTAGGGAGGAGTAGGAGAGGAAAGGTAGAGAGTAAGGGTAGAAGGAAGGGGAGGGAGGAAGGTGAGGGAGGAAAGGGAGGGAGAAAGGGAAGAAGGAAGGGGTAGAGAGGAAGGGTAGGGAGAAAGGGAGAGAAGAAGAGATAGGAAGAAGGAGTAGGGAGAAAGGGGGGGAGGAATGTGTGTAGAGGAAGGGGAGGAGGGAAGGTAAGGCAGCACGATCTATATTACTAATTAATAGATAAGTTGCTACTAAAGGTGGTGGTGATGGTGGTGGTAGTAGTGGTGATGGTGGTGGTGGTGGTGATGATGGTAGTAGTAGTAGTAGTAGTAGTAGTAGTAGAGGTAATATAATCATTCCTCTTCTGATATTTTTCAATCTCCATTTTTTTTCTATTACCACCATTATGAGTATTTTTACATCACCTTAAAATTTCATGGGTTGGCAGAGCAGCAAATTCTTACCCATTGCAAAGGGGTAAAGGGTGTAATGGAAGCCCTTAACCCATAGTGAGAAGTGTGTGTTGTCTGTCTCTATGTAATGCCTCGTTCATACACACTAAACGAGCACCATTCTTTTTTTCTTTTTTTTTTTACATCACAAACCAGTGGCACCGATAGGCTTTATAGAGGCTAAGATGGACCGCCGTTTGCCCGTTATTGGCGCAGGTTTATATATATTTTTTTATAGTTATTCCCTTAACTTAACACGGTCACTTTACACATTCTAAAGTGCGGACGTATATATATCAGCAGCTGCACACCTTTCAGTATTCCGTTTTCTTTGTATGTGTAAAGGTATCACTGTTTTATATTTTTTTCTAGATGTTAAGTAGTTTATACATTATTATTACTGCTTCCTTGGGTTCAATCATTGTGTTTTTCTATAATAATTATTTGAGTAAACGAATCATTGTGTTATATATTTTTTTCGACGGTATTAAGTAGTCTATACATTATTACTCCTTCCTTCCGTTCATTTAATCCTTGTATGTTTCTCTTAATATTTCTATAATTTGTGGTTTGTATGAATTAAAAACAATGCGAGTTCCCTTGTTTACCCTCACTGCTTGTATGATTTAATAACTAATGAAATCACTGTTTGTTATTTCCCTTCTTTTTATGTTGCCATTCGTGGGTTAATGCTGAGTACATACAGGTCGTAGCAGTGTTGAGGGGAATGCAGGAACGAGTGTGGAAGGAAGAAGAGGAGGAGGAAGAGGAGGAGGAAGAGGATAGTAGAGGGTAGGAAAGTGTTGCAAGGATATGTGATGCAGGAAGGAATGAGAGAGGAGGAAGAGATAGGGAGAAAGGAGACAAGTGTGGGGGAGCGTAGAGAAGGGAGGGAAGAGAGGGAGGGAGAGAGGAAGGAGGGAAGTGTTGGATGCAGGCAAGCAAAGTGAGGAAGGAAGGAAGGAGAGGATGGAAGTACATGCAATAGGGAGTGGAGAGAGAGAAAGGAGAATAGGGAGAGGGAAGGAGAGGAGAAGGAGAAAGGGAGGGAAGGAGAAGGAAGAGAGGATAGGGAGAGGGAGGGAGAGGGAAGGAGTGGGGAGAGGGAAGGAAAGGGAAGGAATGGGGAGGGAAGGAGCGGGAGAAGGTACCCTAATATGCTTGACAGGTGAAGGACAGGTGAGTATGGAATGGAAACTAATTAGGAGGAAGGAAGGAAGGAAGGAAGGAAGGAAGGAAGGAAGGAAGGAAGGAAGAACAGAGATTAGGCTGAACTGAGAGGAGGAGGAGGAGGAGGAGGAGGAGGAGGAGGAGGAGGAGGAGGAGGAGGAGGAGGAGGAAGAGGAGGAAGAGGAGGTAGAGGGTTAATAGGGCCAGAAAGCATTACCTAAAGCAAACACAATACAGTCACGCACACCATTACTCCACGTACACACACACACACACACACACACACACCACACACACACACACACACACACACACACACACACACACACACACACACACACACACCTTCCTCACGTATCCAATCTAGTCTCTTACTCCTGTTCCTTCCAATCCCATCTCACACCCTTTCCTTCCCTTCCTTCCCTTCCTTCGCTTCCCTTCCTTCCCTTCCTTCACATCCTTCCTTCCTTCACTCCTAACTACATCAAACATTTCCCCTTAAAAGTGTCACCAGTATTATGAAGTTTTGTCCACACCCACACCCACACCCACACACACACACACACACACACACACACACACACACACACACACAGACGGGGACTAAACATTAAAGTTAGTAGTAAGCTTACTTAGCCTTATTCAACCCCATTTTTCCAGCAAGAGTGAAGACGTAGTAAAAGTTTCGTCAGGTCACATTTAGAAAGCGTCCCTCGCCTATGATCACCTACGAGGAGGAGGAGGAAGAGGTGAAAAAAAATAAAAGTCTTGATTCATTCTTGGCACTAAAAAAAACTTCCGCGTTACTAATAAATAAAGATAATCACAGAGTTTTAAAAGTATTGGATGCTTTATAAATCATTCCCTTTTCTTTCATCCAAAATAAAAGGCAACGAGAAGCTAACATAGATACTAAGAATGGTATGAAAAAATGTGGTTGTAAAATGGTTCTCGCGTTTCATCTTTGTCGTCTTTATTCACACAGCTCTTGGTGGCACAGAGGGGTTGGCGTGTGTGTCTGTACATGGCTCGATCATACAATTACCCGCAACAACTCTACACATCCATACATCATTGTTATACTCGTTAAAAGACCGCAGTGTATAGCTAAGAGGCACGCACACCCACACAACGCCTTTCATACACGCTTCCATATTATTCCACACACACACGCAACACACACACACACACACACACACACACACACACACACACGCAGACACATTCACACAGACACACACACAGACACGCAGAAGAATGATGATTTTTTTGTCATGAAAAACAAACAGCAAAAGTTACTAATTCATATCTTGCATAAAACACTAATTACAATTTTTTTTCTCCCTTTCCTGACTACAATTATTACCTTATTAAAAAAAAAAAAAGTAAAAAAAAATATTAGTCATTGTTTATCCCAGGTCAATATTCAATAAAAAGACACACAATAAAATCGATGCTACAGACGTAACATAATTAAATACCTTTATGGCGCAGACCAACTCAAAGGTAGACTGATATAATCTACGTGTCTATAATTCTGGCTAACTATTATCACCTTAACTCTGGTCCATTCTTCATGCTCTTCCCTGCAAAGCCCCTACCTTACACCCCCCCCCTCCCACACACACACACCTTGCAGTCTCCTTCCCTGCCAATCTCTTTAACTCATTGCTGCATCTTCCTGCAGTCTCTTCCCGTCCTTACAGTGTTCACGTTAAGGTGTGAGCCAGGTACGAATGGGGAAGGAGAAGGGCGGGAGGGAGAACATAGGTGGTGAAGGGAGGAAGAAAATAGTGAAAAGAGAACGAGAGAATAGAATGGGAGGATGAGAAACTAGGAGGGAGATGGAAGGAAAGAATAGAAGGGTGGTTTAGAATGAGGGGAAAGAGAGAAATAGAGGGAAAACTTGGAGGAAGAGAGTAAGAGGAGAGTGTCTGAGGTACGGATGAGAGCTGAAGGAAATGAGCAGAAGGGAAAAAGTAGTAGGGAAGGGGAAGGAGGAAGGGAAAGGAGAGAACTAAAGGGAAAGAAAAAACAGGCATGCAGAAAGAGGGAGGAAATGAGCGGAAAAGAGAAAGAGATGGTTGAGGGAGCAAGAGAAAGGGAGAGAGAGAAAGAGATAGATGGAAGGAGAGAACAAGAGAAGGTGAAAATGAGGATAAAGACAAGAAGAGGGGAAGGGAAACACAACTCACGGCAAGCCTGTGGTAAAGAAATAAAAAGAAGAAGAAGAAGAAGAGGAGGAGGAGGAAGAGAAGGAGGAAGATGGCAAAGAAAAAACATAAAACAAACACGAAGATTAAGCTACCGACAATTTACAAAAATAGAAAGAAAGAGAGAGAGAGAGAGAGAGAGAGAGAGAGAGAGAGAGA
>JAPQNM010000018.1:23232845-23235345 GCA_029783475.1 Metacarcinus magister
GGGATGAAGGAAGTTTAAAGGGAAAGTCAATCGTTATAGTGTTTGAATTTATGTTCCATCGACTTTTCTTTTTATTTGGGTTCAGGCGGAAGGAATGTGTCTCAAGGTGGATTTTTTTTCTTTTATTTTTTTATATATTTTTTTTGTCTTGACGTCAAGGAAGTGTGGACAGCATGAGGTCAGGACAAGTTTTCTAGTTTGTGGAAGGTTAAAGGAAGAAAATTGGGATAAGGAAAGAAAGAGAGAGTAAGAGAAAGAGAAAGAGAAAGAGAAAGAGAAAGAGAAAGAGAGAGAGAGAGAGAGAGAGAGAGAGAGAGAGAGAGAGAGAGAGAGAGAGAGAGAGAGAGAGAGAGAGAGAGAATGAATCTTGTAAAAAGGAAATTGTCCGTCGTTCAAGCTATTTCAACCTCGTTCACCTCTCCGCGGGGGTCATGGCTGTCCCTCCAACTTCCCTCACGCCGCCTCCCTCCCTCCCTCCCTCACTCACTCCCTCCAACTTTCCTCCAGCATCCTCCCTCCCTCACTCCTTCCCTCCCTCACTCTCTCCCATTACGGAGCAGCTCTGGAAAAAGTCATTTCGCCTCGTCACACACACACACACACACACACACACACACACACACACATACACACACACACACACACACACACACACACACACACACACACATACACACATACACACACCATAACATCACGATACACAATCAAACATCACACAGACCCCGACCACTATACGAGATGGAAGGAAAATGTCGGTCTGTGGTTGAATTGAAATGTAAATTTGGAAAAGACAATAAGGAATAAGGAATCCACTTTACCTTGCGTGTCCAGCGGCGACCAACAAAGAGGCAGCGGAGGCATCTAATACAAACATTCCCTCTACACAATACTCATAAAACGGCCACAAATTGATCTTTCTTTACATGAATAATATTACCTTCTTGGTGCCTAAGAAATATTCACCATTCTGTCAGTCACAGCGGCATCGGTAACGTTTCCTCTCATTTTAACGTGATAAAATACAAATATTCATGGAAACACGACCAATGTGTGACCGTCTCTCGCCTGTTATAAGAAGCAAAAGTTCACAAGAGGAGGAGGAGGAGGAGGTAAGGACGCGACAGTTTTAATGAGACTCTTAACACAGATCAGAAGCGTCACTTCCTTACCAACTCACAAAGCAACATTCTACTCACCCTTTACGGTCAAGCACTTGTTCAGATCCGTCTTGTACTCAGCAATCCTACGAGTCCATCTCATGGGTATCTCTAGAGCAACACTGACGTAATAAGCTGCCTGGTAGTGGACGAGGGTCAGGTGGATCCTGGTACTTAGGAGGGTGGAAGAGTCTGAACGTTTGGTGAACTCAGGCATTTCCACACGACGGAAAAAAGTGATGCCGTTGGAATCCTTGAGATCCAGCATGTACATGTGTATCTAGAAAGGAGAGAAAAGGGATGCGCTTTAAAACCAATACTACACACACACACACACACACACATACACACACACACGCACACCGGTACACATACACTAGTTTCACCCTCAATCTAAACGGTGTGGAAAAATGACAATTAACTACGCGGCAGCTGCAATTCTACTTCACTGGATTTCTACTTCCAAACAGCAACAATCGAGGAACCATTTTTTTAGAGAGAATTTATTGCGCTTCAGTGTAGATCAACACATAAAAGATGGATGTGTGAGCGGGGGGAGGCAGCATACAGGGCGGGAAGAGTGTGCAGCATGAAAGCGTGCGGGAGGCCGGTAAGGCAAAGGCAACGGTACCTCACTAACTTTATATTCAAGGCCGAGGACACACTCACCTGAGCCAGGAAGTGGTACGAGTAGTAGATGTATTCAGCAGACTTGTTGTTGGCCAGTGAGTCATTGTACACCAGATCCTTGATACACAAGCTTACTGTTACCACACTCCCTGTTGAAGAAAAACACAACTTTGTAACTACTTGACACATGAAAAAAAATAAAACACCGTCTACTCACTGCTTGACACATTGACAAAAAATACAACACATGATATTGCTCTCCTTGTCTCCCTTATTCTTTGGGATAATAATTCTTTGACTTTCCAATACTGACGCAAAATGGCAAACCTATGAAAATAGAGGAGGAGGAGGAGGAGATAATGTTGGTGAGGGAAAGGAGCGAAAGTGGAGGGAAAGTGGAAGGAAAGGGAAGGAAAGGGAAGAAAAGGGAAGAAAAGGGAAGGAAAGGGAAAGAAAGGGAAGGAAAGGGAAGGAAAGGGAAGGAAAGGGAAGGAAAGGGAAGGAAAGGGAAGAAAGGCAAGAGAGGGAAAGGGAAGGGAAGTGTCACATCGAACAACTGTGTCACTTCCAGGAAACACAGATTACCATTAAAGGTTAGAGCCGCGACTTGCTTCATCTTGATCCCTGTGCCTCGTCCTCACTGGATAGAGGCGGCGCTTTCTCATCCTCATAAGACGGTAAGATAAAGGTGAACAGTACCTGGTAACGTA
>JAPQNM010000018.1:23240345-23250345 GCA_029783475.1 Metacarcinus magister
AAAATAAATAGAAATATTGGATGAAGGAAATGGATGGATGGTTAGGACGACGAAATTCTGACAGTAAGTTTTGAAATGTCTTGTAGTTCTGTTCCTCTTCCTCTTCCTCTTCTTCCTCCTCCTCCTTCTCCTCCTCCTGCTCTTCCTTGTCCTTGTCTTCTTCCTTCTCGTCTTTCTCTTCCTCTTTTTCCTCCTCCTCTTCTTCCTCATTCAGTGACTTGCCTAATTTTGTTTTTTTCGTTATTAGTCAGTCAATCAATCAATTAATTAATAAAGTTGTAAATCAGTCAGTCAGTCAGTCAGTCAGTCAGTCAGTCAGTCAGTCAGTCAGTCAAATTATAACCTCTGGCAATAGGAACGTCTGTATCTGTCAGTCTGTCTGTCTGTCTGTCTGCCTCAATATACTTGTCTCTTTGCATGCTCTTTCTGTTTGTTTGTCTGTCTGTCTGTCTGTCTATCTGTTTACTTACTTGTCTGTCTTTCATTGTCTGATTATCTTGGGTGAAGCAATTGTGTTTATTCTCTTTGTTTGTTTTCGTTTAATTTGTTAAGTTTTGTTTCTTTTCACTTTCGTCTTGTTTGCTTGTTTTGTTTGTCTTCGTTTCTTTGGTATAGTTCGATGTACGTGCTTGTGTCTGTGTGTGTGTGTGTGTGTGTGTGTGTGTGTGTGTGTGTGTGTGTGTGTGTGTGTGTGTGTGTGTGTGTGTGTGTGTGTGTGTGTGTGTGTTTCAGTATGTCCCTGTCCGTCTGTCTATCTGTCTGTCTGTCTGTCTGTCTACCTGTATGTTCTATTTATCTATTTATCTATCTATATATCTACCTGTCTGTCTGTCTGTCTGTCTGTCTATATGTATGTCTGTCTGTCTGTCTCGCCAATCTGGTTTCTATCAGGTTTCTAAAAGAGTTCCACTGCAAGCCTCTCTTCTCTCCCTTACACTCTCATTGATTCACTCTTTATCCTTTTCCTCCACTTTCCTCTCTCTATCTCTCGTCTTCTCCTTTACATTCCTTCCTTCCTTCCTTCCTTGATTGATTTAGTTTGTATCCTCTTCCTCTACTTCTCTCTCACATATTTTCTTTTCCATTCCATTCCTTCCTTGGTCACTCTCTCCTCCCTTCCTCCCAGCCCACCCTCCAGCCCAGACCCTTATCGGACCACCACCCATTCCCACTTCCTCGCGTCTTCAGGTTAAACCCCTAAGGAGCCACGCCCACACAGCCCTTGAAAGACCCTCGCTATATCGTCCCTTCGTGACCCTTTTATTTCCTCACCAACTGCCTCGTTTTAGTTAAGAAAGAGAGACTTGCATGGCAGATTTTACCCTCCTCTTCCTCCTTCTCTTCTTCCTCCTCCTCCTCCTAATACTTGGAAACGAGAAACACTACAATAATACCAACAAATTGAAACTTTAGGGACATCATTAGGACACAGCGTCAAGAAAAATAAATCCCCAAGAGACGAAAAGCCCATGAGAGAGAGAAAAGAAGATAGAAAAAGATGATAGATAGAAAGAAAGTTGTAGAAGATAAACGCCTTAGGAAGACACCAAACAACCAACCAACCCACCAACCAACCAACCAACCAACCAACCCAACCAGACAAGAACGTGTATCTAAGTAATGAAAAAGCTGCCAATAACACGAATCTCACCTCCACCAGCCTTTTTTTTATAATGTTTTTTTTCTTCTCTTCTCTCTCGTGTGTGTATCCTGCCGCGGAGGGGAAGTTTAATGGAGTGTCCACCAGAGGGACGACACGCCAAGACGACCAGCATCCGTCCCACGACAAGATGCATTTAAATCAGCTTCACGAGGATCCGAAGTTACGACCAAACACTTAAAACTATTTAAATTTCATGAACGTGGAGAAGCAGAACTAATCTTGGCTTGAGTTGAGGAGGGACGGAAGAGAGACATTCAAGGGACATTCAGGGACATTCAGGGACTCACACCATGAACAGACTGTAAACATTCATTACTTTATGCTAAGAATATAGGGTTAAGGAGCTGAACTAAGACAGAGTGAAGTGAAGAATCTATTACGGTATTATTTTGCTTTTTAATTCGTACAAGGAAAGTAGGTCAGTCAAAAGATATAAAAGTCAATATTACAGAAAAAAATATCTTAATTAAAACACTATAGTTTATTCCTTGAAACAAATGGATAAAGAGCACTTTCCTCTATCATCAATCTTCCTTTCTATCGCACTTGTATTAAGAAAAAATAGAAGAAAAAAAATCTACCTCTTACTTCTCTCTCTCTCTCTCACCTTTTCCATTACCACACCACAACACAACGCAACACAACACAACACAACACAACACAACACTACACTTTCACCCACACATCCACACATAAAAACAACGATAAATTACTTTCCAAACTCAACATCCCAATTCTCCTTTACAAAACATACACTCTTATGTTCTTTCCCTTCACATAAAGCCACAACATCAACAGGTTCACACGTCCCTCTTGGCTTCATGACAGATCTACTCAACGCTACATTTTCTCTCATATGTATTTTTTTCTGCGCCAGTTTCCAGGTTCCAGGGATCCATCAGAGCGACTGACAGAAGGGACAGCTGTGGGCCGGCGACCAGGAGCGAGAGGAAGGGAAAAGAAGTGATGAAAAGAAGGATGGATGGAAGGTTGGTTGGTTAGGAGGAGAACATAGATGGAGGAAGACAAGGATGAGATGAAAACCAAGACGAAGACGAAGATGTATTTGGTAAAGAAGAAAGGTTGAAAGAAGGAATGTGATGTTAAAGATATTGAAGATGGTGTGAAGAAAAGGAGGTAGAGAAGAATGTTGGAAATATTTTTAGTTCTTGATGAGATAAAAACGAAAACACACACACACACACACACACACACACACACACACACACACACACACACACACACACACACACACACACACACACACACACGTACAAACAATACCAAAATAACACCTTTCCCCAATCAATAAACCACAAAATAAATAAAAATAAATAAAAAGTAACAAAACAAAAAAAAAAACCAGGACAACAAACTTAAGACTGAACGACCAAAAAAAAGTTATAAATTTTTCCTCCATCTTTCTCAAAACCTTTTCCTAGGCAGCTGTTCCCTACTAGGACACCTTTCCCCTCGCCCAAGCCACAGAGGAACACTTCCCTTGCCTTCCCACCCCAGACCTTCCTCGCTTGATGAATGGGCGAGGGCAGAGCCTCATTCCCCTCCATTCTCTCAGCCCTGCCAGAGAGGAAGGAAAGCGATAAGTTTTGTGTCAACTAGGCGGGGATTAACTCAAATGGGATGAAAGAGGAGGAGGAGGAGGAGGAGGAGGAGGAGGAGGAGGAGGAGGAGGAGGAGGAGGAGGAGGAGGAGGAGGAGGAGGAGGAGAGAGTATGCGGAGATAGATGCTAATGACGTCTGAGAGTGGAGAGGAGAGAGAAAAGGAGAACAAACACGTGAAGTTAAGAAAGAGATGAGCAAGAGAGATACGTGCGTCCATGCGGGAGGCGAGGGAGGGAGGGAAGAGAAGGGGAAATAGTGAAGAGAAAGGAGAGGGAGGGAGAGGGAGGGAAAGGGAGAGGAGGGGAGTCAAGGGTACGGAGCAAGGATACTTTAGTCTAATGGTTCATGTCATCAAACTCTAAACGGCGCATCCTTCAAGGCCACACCAGCTAAGAACGCCGAAGGAAGGACAGGGAAGGAAGTGGAGATGGACTGAACCTCATCCCATCGTCACTGCTGCGGTGTCTTTGGCAGTGACTTGCACGTCTCTCACCCTCAGTCGGCCACACGCAGAGACACTGATCACCTGTGGCTCAGACCTGACAGGGAAGGGAAGAGAAAGGCGACCAGAGCGAGGTGAAAGGAGATTAAAACAGGAGACACTGCGGCTGATAGAGGAAGACGAGGAGGAAAAGGAGGAGGAAAAGGAAGGTTTTAAGAAAGGAAGAACTGCCAGGTTAACGGAGGGAAAGCTTGGAAATATTGCAGAAAAGGAAGGTAAGAGCGAAAAATGAATTAGTGAGAAGGAAGGAGGCGGAGTGGAAAGAAACGAGATAAATGACAGGAAAATGAGTGAAAATCGAAGGAGTGTGGAGGTGGAACCGATTTGGGGAAGGAGTAAAGAAAGGCGGAAGAAAGAGAGAGAGAGAGAGAGAGAGAGAGAGAGAGAGAGAGAGAGAGAGAGAGAGAGAGAGAGAGAGAGAGAGAGAGAGAGAGAGAGAGAGAGAGAGAGAGAGAGAGAGAGAGAAGAGAGAGAAAGAGGGTAGGGTACGAAATACTAATGAGGGGAAAGAAGAAAGGAAGGGATAAAGAAGGGAAGTAATGCAGGATGAACAGGGAATGATGATATGAAGAACACAAACGGACGGATGGACAGAAGGACGGACGGACGGACGGACGGACGGACGGACGGACGGATGGGCGGGCGGACGGACGGAGGCAAAACAAGAGGCAATCAATTACCTGCCCGGCACCTCGTCACCGGCAGGACGGAAACTGAATTCAAACCCTTGGAAATGACGGGAAGCGGAAACTGAAGGGAAAGGAAAAAAAAAGGGAAAATATAGATGATTTGAGGGAAGAAGAAAGACGATTCACCAGACGAGAGGAAGTGGTGATGATTGTGGTGATGATGGTGGTGATGGTGGTGGTGATGTTAGTCCTCACCACACACACACACACCCACACACACACCCACACACACACACACCCACACACACACACACACACACACACACAGGGAAGGGTAGTGCGTGACTGTATCCTGTGCCAATGAAAACTAATGAATACTTTCCAATACCACCGAACAAAGAGCGGAGACACCCTCACTAACACCCTAAGGCGACGAGACTATACGATACGATGCACCTTTCAATGCACGACACTCACGCAGTCCGCCTCTGTATAAGGACTCACCGACACGCATGCACGCACACGCACTCAATACATGCACTCAACTCACCACACACACACACACACACACGCGCACACACAGCCAACCAAGCACAAAAACACTTCCCACCACCACCAGCCTCTCTCAAGTTCGCTATTGTGCTCAAGTAATGAACTTTCCCCAGCAACATAATCTCCCGGTACCGCAGCCCGTGACGCCCCTTCGCCGCCGTTGTGCTGTTCATTAGGGGATGAGGAGCAGCTCGAGGTAAGGGACGCGCTGAGTACCATCCCCGGGGAAGGCACAGCGGAGGGAATCCAATACAAGATCTAATATCGGACATAGATTTTCCTCCCGCACGAAATGTTCATAATGAGAACAGTAGACAATCATAAATGGCGCTGTTGTGTGTGAAGAAAAGGCTCTTCATATCACGAATGGGATGCTGAAAGATCTTCTCCTCCTCCTCCTCCTCTTTCTTCTCTTCCTTCTCCACGCCACTCTCTCTCCTCTTCTTCCCTTACAGCACCTTCCTTCAGGCTTCCTTCATACTCAAAAATGCTTCCACGCCGTCACAGCCTCCCGTCACAGTCTCCCGTCACAGCTTTCCATCCCACCGTCACCCACACAAAGGGAGAGACAAAAGGTGTGACGCAGGAACAGGTAGTGACGGATAACCTTTCATTATAAAAGTTGGTTTGGAAATGTTCGGTGCAATAATAATATTCCTTCAATACAGACTACAATTGTGATGTGCACTTCATACACTCGATGGGAAACAACAATTATATTTATACAATGGACCTAACATATTATAGAGAGGCGCTGTTATGTTATACCTTGAAAATAGAAAATGTTTTGTAGCGATCACATTTCCAGAGTCAACTATAGACTAATTGCACTTAAAAGCATCATGCCACGCCACGCCACGTCCATTTCAATTACCATCACTACTATTATTATTATCATTATTATTATTATTTTCGCGGCTCTCTATTCAGCGTCACTCACAACACACATTACCTACACGTATACAAACACACTATCAGTACTCAAGGTAATGATCAGAGTGCCACTAAGAGCATGGTGACACTCGTATATTTATCACCACAGAAGCTGAAAGTATTGAAGGTGTTCGCGTCTGTGTCACGCATCACACACGCCCTGACGTAATGTTTAGTGAAGGTTTGTTTGTGTTAGTATGTTATTTTAGTCACATTTCAAAGGGTGTCACTGTATTTGTCTGTTGAAACACACACACACACACACACACACACACACACACACACAACACACACACACACACACACACACACACACACACACACACACACACACACACACACACACACAAAGAATCACAGTCAACACACAGGTCTCTTTGAACCACACACAGATACACTATTGGACACACACTGACATCACTTCCCTCGACACAAAGTCCTACTCGTGTGTGTGTGTGTGTGTGTGTGTGTGTGTGTGTGTGTGTGTGTGTGTGTGTGTGTGTGTGTGTGTGTGTGTGTGTGTGTGTGTGTGTGTGTGTGTGTGTGTGTGTGTGTGTGTGTGTCCGAGCAAACACCAAACAAACAGACCCAACACTAGTAACGAGTCTCTGAGCAAACATCATCACACACTCCCACCATTTACTCCGATGAGGGAAATGACGCCGGGACAGAAAACATCAACAGTCACGCCGCCGCAGGAAGGAAGGGAAAGAAAAAAAAACAGAAAAAAACACAGTGAATGCATGAATAGGAATGAAAATGAGTGGCAGGTCGCGTGGGACATAAATAGCAAATCCACAGAAAAGTACAGACAGCGTTCAAACGAAGACCAGGAAAGGTAAATGACACAGAGGAGAGAGAGAGAGAGAGAGAGAGAGAGAGAGAGAGAGAGAGAGAGAGAGAGAGAGAGAGAGAGAGAGAGAGAGAGAGAGAGAGAGAGAGAGAGAGTAAAAAGAAAAATATATATACACTGACTATTCCTGTTGTTGTTGCTGTCTGTCAGTGCATCGCAAAGGCTATCCACAGGGGGATGGAAGGATGGATGGAAGGAAGGATAGATGACAGGTTAGTAATCAAGATATCAGCTTCTCTTCTCTATCCTATCCTATCCTCTCGTCTCCTCTCCTCTTCTCTTCTCTTCTCTCTCATCTCTCATCTCTCTCATCTCTCACCTCTCGCGCATCACAGGTTCAGAAAGGCGAGTAAAAACATCACGCGTGGGACGAAAATATCTTCTTTGATGGTATATCTTTAACATTGAACTGCTGACGTGTGGCAAAGACTGAAAAAAAAAGAGGTAGGAGGCAGGAAGGTGGAAGGATAAAAAATTCAAGACAGAAAGTATACAGGAATAAACAAAATAAATAGATGAAAAAAGAAAAGAAAAGAAAATCTGTCTCTAGTTTAATCTTTTTCGAATGGTAAACTGATGAGAGGAAGGAGTGAGGAGTGGAGTGGAGGAGGAGAATGGAGGGAGAAGGGACGAGGGTGATAAGACGAGACTGACGTGTACAAATGTGTGACAAAGACAACCGTGGCTCAGCGGTGTGTTATCGTAGCTCCTTCTCCTCCGCCTCCTCCTCCTCCTCCTTCAGTAGGTGTCGATATATAAGCGATGTGCTGTTTACCGCGATCTGGCGCAAGACAAGTGACTGGCGCTGGTGATAAGTGTGTGTGTGGGTGTGGGTGTGTGTGTGTGTGTGTGTGTGTGTGTGTGTGTGTGTGTGTGTGTGTGTGTGTGGGTGTGTGTGGGTGTGCGTGTGTGTGTTGAGAAAAATTTTTTCTTTCCCTCCCTCTCATTCTATTTTGTTTTGCTATTCTTAAGTTCACTAGTTTCCTTCCTTCATTTATTTTTTTCGTTATTCTTTTCCTCGTCCTTTTCTGTCCCTTTCCTGTACGTACAAAACATCACGTCAGTACATACATTAAGCACATACTGAAACATTACGTACATACATACATACAGGTTGTGCATATTGCCTCTCCTTTCACCGAGCTTAAAATAACTTAGAGATGAGAAGACTTTAACTTCCTCCAGGGATTGACTAACAAGTATTTCCAAAGTTTTAATTAGTCTCCCTAAGATCTGGATGAAATAAACTTGATCCAGAGTGTGGAGGCCGCTGGGAATGTGCCGCACAGACTACATCAAACCTTTTATCATTTCATCCTCGCATCTTGATTTCGATATACGATCACCTCCGATTAATGATGCGATATTTCCTTATCTATAATGTATTTCTGGCCCTCTAGCAAGTAAACTATAAGGGCAATGGGTATGAAACTGAGAAGGACTTAACGTTAGCAGACTTTCTCATGGTTTCTGGTAAGTGGTGCCATCTATGTGTTGCAATCAGAACTATTTTGTTAGTAGAGAGAAAGAAAGAGATGCCTGATACGGTAGGATACATCTGAATCTGTACTCCTATGTTTGACTTTCACTTCTGTTTCATTCAAATTGCCTTTTCTCTCTCTATTTTCATAAGCATAACTATATATATATATATATATATATATATATATATATATATATATATATATATATATATATATATATATATATATGAAGTTACGGTAAGGAGAGAGAGGTTGCCTTAGATACAAATTCATAGTATATAACAATCATCTATTAGTCTCTTTTACATTTAAAAAAAAACAAAAAAAACAATGTGATCCATGGCGATTGAAATAGATTCTTAAAAGCTATTATTTCTAAGGAGTAGTAAAAAAATAATTGTTCAAGGACATTATGAATAGGATAAAGATTGTAAGGTGTAAGAAGTGAACAAGACGTCGGTTTAGTCACATCCAAACATCACCTTAAACAACAGAATGGTTTATCTTCCCTTATTATACTTTAAATAATGATGGAGAGTAATGTTCAAACTTTGTGTCCACACTCACCTCGCCCATTAAACCTCCCTCATCACCTCACCAGACACCCAACACATCACCCTTACTTTAGTCTAACATAACTCACCTCCCCAACTTTTCTTTACCCTTCCAATACCTTTTTTCACCTTCCTACTCTTCCTACATCCTTTCCTACCTTGCCGTACCCTTCCTTAGCCTCTCTTTCACCTTTCTACCCTTCCACCGTCCTTCCCTATCCTTCCTTATCCTCCTATCTACCTTCTCACTCTTCCACCGTTCACCGCCAAGCCTCTGCACACTCACCAGGTTCACAAGAGCAGGTCGAAGCGTTGTGTCCCTCGTCAAACATCACGCCCTGATCCTCCACGGTCTTGTAGATGTTCCTAAAGGGTTCTGCCACCACGCCGCTGTCAACGAACTTCAAGTTCTGCACGTATCTTTTGCTGTGGGAGGAATTAGAAGGTAACACTCGCAATATTTTTAGTCTTCCTCAAGCTTATTAGTTAGTTACACGCACGTGACTTTTCTGCGTGAAGTGAAATTGTTCTTAATTTAGTTATGTTTCAAGCACTACTACTACTACAACTACTACTACTACTACTACTACTAAAGCAATAACGAAACTAGCCATAAACGTTCACACACCCAAAATACATAATTTAACGACAGTCCTAGCATACGAGACTTGCAACATCGCTTCTATACTGAGAACCTAAAGCCAGGCGAGTCGAGGCCAAAACTTTACATCTCTCAAGGGAACTCACAAACCTCACCTACTTCCAGCAGAGCCTTCACTACGGCCTGGCAGAAGCGGAAGGGCGGGGGAGAGGAAGGAAAGGAAGAGTAGGATGGGGGAGAGGGAAGGAAGGGGTGGTAGTGGTGGTAGTAGGCAGCTAGGTTACCGTACTCTTCGGCCCACCAGGGAACTTTTAAGAGTGCCGAGGCGGGAGTGAACGATCTGAGCCTCGCAAGGGAGCACACACTACCTCGTTATGAACAAACACACACACGATGATGCCCGAGAGAGAAATAATAAATCACATATTTAATTTTCTTTATGACTTTAACGAGACTGAGTGAGTTCAGGTGTGCAATGGGAAGGGAAGGGAAGGGAAGGGAAGGGAAGGGAAGGGAAGGGAAGGGAAGGGAAGGGAAGGGAAGGGAAGGGAAAGGAAGGGAACGAGTGAGTTTAGCTGTGCAATGAAATACTAAAAAAAGGGAAGG
>JAPQNM010000018.1:23257845-23280345 GCA_029783475.1 Metacarcinus magister
CAATGCATAAGTAACAAACAATGCATTCATTTTTTACTCTACTGCACGAAAGAGAGAAAAAAAAACTATTATAATTTATTTCTGTAATATTTCATTGGTGTTCTATAAGCTTTATATTTTGAGGTTACCGAAGAGACACTAACTAGCACCATTGTATTTATATTATAGTATTTATATATTGAGTTTATATATTATACAGGGACTGCCTCGTGTGGGTGGGTCTGCTAACCTTCTACAGCTCACTTATATTATTATAGTCTAGTGTTATATTGTGTTAAAACCAGTACTGTCAGTGTTCGTGTTGGGTCCATCAGCTGTACTCTTACTACAACATGGAAACTTTTAACTCCTGAAGGGAAAAAAAGTTACTGTCCGTGTTTCGTGATGCATTTTCATCGTCATTATTCACTACGACCTTCACGAACACAACTTTCAGGGCTAATGCACAAAGTTTCCAACATATTTTCCTTGAACTTCCTTCCACTACGCTTTTTTTTTTAATTCGTTTTGATAAGTATAAGGTAAGACACCTCAATGCACTCTATTGTGTGTGTGTGTGTGTGTGTGTGTGTGTGTGTGTGTGTGTGTGTGTGTGTGTGTGTGTGTGTGTGTGTGTCAACGCTAAAACCTTGTCCTGCTAACTATAAACAAAACGAGGACCTGCGAGACCACGAGGCGGGTCCGTACTAGTGATCGAGACTTAAAAAACAGCCTCGTTAAGGAGGACTAAACTAAACGGACTGTCTCTTTAATTATCAATCTCACTTTTGGTTAATAAGAAAGAGTAAAGGTACATTGTAATTTTGTACTTATTTGTTTTATGATTATGCTCTAGTGTATTAATGTGTGTAAAAAAAGTGACTTCGTTCTCACCTCCTCAAAGACGGCTGGGCTGTGGTGATGGTGTCTGCTGTGGTGGTGGTGTCTGCTGTGGTGGTGGTGTCTGCTGTGGTGGTGGTGTCTGCTGTGGTGGTGGTGGTGTCTGCTGCTGTGGTGGTGGTGTCTGCTGCTGTGGTGGTGGTGTCTGCTGTGGTGGTGGTGTCTGCTGTGGTGGTGGTGTCTGCTGTGGTGGTGGTGTCTGCTGTGGTGGTGGTGTCTGCTGTGGTGGTGGTGGTGTCTGCTGTGGTGGTGGTGTCTGCTGTGGTGGTGGTGTCTGCTGTGGTGGTGGTGGTGTCTGCTGTGGTAGTGGTGTTGTCTGCTGTGGTAGTGGTGGTGTCTGCTGTGGTGGTGGTGGTGTCTGCTGTGGTGGTGGTGTTGTCTGCTGTGGTAGTGGTGTTGTCTGCTGTGGTAGTGGTGTTGTCTGCGGTGGTGGTGTTGCTGGGTCTGGTGGTGGTGGTGTCTGTAAGGTAAACAAAATAATGATGTTAATTCAAAAAACAAGTCAATTTGGGTTGAAATTTGTGTGATGAACAAGACAAACTGTACAGCAGATGAAATCATTAGGATAGGAGGATTAGGGGTGGAAGGAGGAGGTGAGGGAAGGAGGGAAGGAGGAGGTGGTGGTGAAGGAAGGAAGAGGAGGTGGCGAGGGAATGAGGAGGTGGAGGTGAAGGAAGGAGGAGGTAATGGTGAGGGAAGGAACAGTAAACACAGAAAAATGAGAGTAAGGAGAAGACGAGAATAATCCGTCTTTGTCGAGGCTTCGTGGTATCTCGTGCTAATGTATACCTTCCCTCTCTCCCTCCCTTTGTCTCTCTCCCTCTTCCTCCCTCCTTCTCCCTCCCTCCATCCCTCCCTCAGTAAAATGAAGGAGGACACCGTTGGAAAAAGAAAAATGCAATCAGTCGTGGATTCATTTTTCAACAGTAGCGAATTCTTACCGAGACTTGATAACCTGAAACCTAACCCAACCAAGAGACGTGAAAATTGCCAGCCTATATGTACGTCTATATCTATACATGCTACTTAGGACTGGACATGGAGAGAGAGAGAGAGAGAGATTGAACACGATGGTAAGGAGTTGTATATTACATAAACATAGGAACATAAGAAAATGAAGAGGCTGCAAAAGGCCAGTTGACCTACACAAGGCAGCTCCTTTGCACCTAACACTTACATGGGAAGGAATTTATAGTAATCTGAATAAATCTGAAATAAATAGATAATATTATAGAGGCAATGCAAATAAGTGCTGTTGTTGCTGTTGTTGTTGTTGTTGTTGTTGTTGTTGTTGTTGTTGCTGCTGCTGCATGGACGTGACGGATGATAGCGAATAAAATAAAGCTTTCTGAACTATAAACAAAACAAATGAACACGGATACAGTCACTCATACACACCCACACCCACACCCACACACACACAACGTATAAATATACACGTAAGGGAAATGTCATGGGCGTGACAGTCCCAGTGATAGAGTGTGTGTTGTGGAGGAGGAGGAGGAGGAGGAGGAGGAGGAGGAGGAGGAGGAGGAGGAGGAGGAGGAGGAGGAGGAGGAGGAGGAGGAGGAGGGTGGGCGTACAGAGACTGATAGACAGATAGATACACAGACAAACATAGGCAGGCAAACAGACAGAACACAACACACACACAACACACACACAACACACCCACAACACACACCCAAAACACACACCCAAAACACACACCCAACACACACCCAACACACACCCAACACACACACACACACACACACACACACACACACACACACACACACACACACACACACACACACACACACACACACACAACAAGGGCGAAAACAGAGCAAAAATAGACCATAACACAACCACAACAGACAAGAACAAAGACTACAAACACAAACACAATAAAAACCGATAGACACATACATACAAAAACATTACATTGCCACTACAAGGCTCGAACAGAGAGCTACAAAGATAGACACGAGCAGGCAAGACAAGCTGAATAAGACAATATCAACCCGGCCACAGATGCTTCAAGGGCTACCTTAACCACGTCCATCACCCTCCAGCAGTGTAAGCAGCGGTGGACCTCACCAGCGGAGCGTCACTACCACTGATATTAGCGCCAAGAGTAAATTATCTCTGGTGCGACCTTGAGCCTCTTCACGGCAAGGCAATCCCGACTTACATTTACACATCCATAATCAAAGAAGGATTTTCAAGGTGATATAAACTTAGAACTAATAATGTAATGATCACAACCTGTTATTCTTGAAGGAGAGAAACGCAGCTTTAGAATTACATGTACTGAAGGAAACATAGAAGAGTTACCGTTATTATATTCAGGTTTACTTACAGAAAGAAAACTAAATACGTCTACCCTTAAATAACACCGTGAGGGTTATGATATATGGGAAAAGAAAACGTAAAACCGTGATTCATTTCCCGGGTAGAAAGTGGCTGGAGGAGGAGGACGGAACACCACTAGTAGGACAAGGATACGACTAAAAGGAAGGCAGGCAGGCAAGAAGGAAGGAAGGCAGGAAGGAAAGAAAGAAGCGATTTATCTCCAAGCTCGCATTAGACACCCGAGGGACGGTCTATCAGGCTTCAGGGGCCGCGGCATTATTTCTAAGTGACAATATCTCACTCGACCAGCAAGAACACAGACGCAATTCTCGCCAAGATTCTGTAATTAATTTCTAGACTATGCGTGAGTGTGCTGATAATTCTGCCTTTCCTCCTCTTGGTATAAGGGAGAAAGTAGTAGTAGTAGTAGTAGTTACAGTATTATTATTATTATTATTAGTATTATAATTAGTAGTAGTATTAGTATTAGTAGTAGTAGGAAAGTTTCTGAGAGGTATATGGTGGTGGTGGTGGAAGGGAAGGATGCTTGTATTAGTGGTTGTGATTATGTGGTTGTTGTGTGGTTGTGGTTGTGGTTGTGGTGGTTTTAGTACCTTCAGAATCTGCCTGGTTGTTGGTGAGGTCCAGTGGTTTGGTTACCGTCAATATTGGAGCTGAAAATAAAGAAAGAATATTTGAATCAGTTTATTTTCCTCACAGCCATTCCTCGATTCAATAAATGCATTTGGTTTTAGTTACACATGAAAGAAAGAAAAAATAGAAACTCCCAAAGTACACACGCACACCCGCACGCGCACGCACACACACACGCACACACGCACAGACGGACAGACGCACACACGCACGCACGCACACACACACACACACACACCACACACACACACACACATTCCTAGCAAGAAAAATAAGCTAAAAGTACTTACATGTAAAAGCAAGTGGCTGGGAGAGGAAGAGGAGGGGAAAGGGTAGAGATGAGGGGTTTGAGGGGAGGAGAAGAGAGGTGGAGAGAGGAGAAGAGGGGAGGAGAAGAGGAGAGGAGAGGTAAGAAGCAGCACTCACCAAGCGTACACGAGGGTATAGTAGTGTTCTCAACCAGCGCGGTGAGGACACGCTGCAGGCACTCATCAAGGTCACAGTGGCACCAGTTCACACGGTAGGCTGTGATCTCCCCACTTACTGATGCCTGACCCACGCCCACCAAGACGCACGCCACACACGCCCATGCTGCCAGGACAAGAGGGAGGGGTTAGGTAATGTTTAAGTGAGAAGTACTATAAGGAAAGGTGAGTTGATTATTACCTTCTCGTTAAGACATTATAACGTACAATGAGTTCAGATAATTACCATAGTTTACCCTTGTTCTTACCTGTTCAGCATCAACTCTTAGATAAATAATAACTAATAGATAGGGTGAATGCGGTTTTTTAAGCCTAAAACACTACATAGATCTATAAATCACTATATTAACAGAGGTGATGGAACAAGACAAGTGGAATTGATAACAGATACGTGCAAAGTTTCAAAGGTATCACTGTATATTTTTTGTCCAGAGGTCTTTCTTGTGCATAAGCTTTGTATGAAGGAAAGAATCTGACCAGTTGTTGAATCGCAGTGCAGGCAAGCAATGCATACAAATGGAAGGGCAAGAGAGATTTCAAGACTTGCATGTATTGTATAGATTCCAGGAAGTATATATAGTCCACCAGCAACTCCTGACTTTACACATTCGCTGATCTGTAAACTTTTTTCATATTCCTACTCAAGGCTAATACTCCTCTGTCGTATTCCTGTTTCTTTTTGAAGGGAAGACTGTGATGAATAGAAAGGCGAGTTGACTGAAGAAGAAGAAGAAGAAGAAGAAGAAGAAGAAGAAGAAGAAGAAGAAGAAGATGAAGATGAAGAAGAAAAAAGTCACTGAGATGAAAGGGAACAAACACTGTGACAATGGTTTTGAAAAAGGAGAAAAGTTAAGCGAGAAGGACAAAAGGAGTGAAAAGACATGAGAGATAAGAAGTTTGCAATGGAAGGAAGGAAGGAAGGAAGGAAGGAAGGAAGGAAAGAAAGAAAAAAAGGTAAAATTAGAAAACATGATATAAAAAAAAAAATTGTTTTAGTATAAGAACGAGAATAAGGTTAATAATTAGTGCAAGATACAAGAATAGGAAGAAAAAAAAGTTATTAAAAAACTCATCTAATTCAACATAACTTCCTTGTACTTTTCTAATCATCATCAACGATACATTACCTTCCACAAGCCTTTCCTTCCCCTTCCATACCTTACCCTCCTCCTGCCCACCCACCTCCTTCCACTAAGACCATCCACTCCTCACCCTTCCTTGACCTCCTCCACTTCAGCAAAAAATTCTCAAGGTCACGAAAATAAGTTAAAAATATACATGAAACACGCCACTGAAATATTCTGATTCGTGGCCACAATTCCTCTTCCTCCTCCTCCTCCTCCTCCTCCTCCTCCACTCAAAACCTTCGACCTCACCAAAAGAAAAAGGGAGAGACACTGACCCACAAAAGATCGCTCACTACATAAACTGCTCACTCTGACTTTCTTTTTGTGTAGCAGTGAAGAGTTCTTGAGAGCCGCGTTCTCCTCCATTCAGGGGGAGGGAGAGAGAGAGAGAGAGAGAGAGAGAGAGAGAGAGAGAGAGAGAGAGAGAGAGAGAGAGAGAGAGAGAGAGAGAGAGAGAGAGAGAGAGAGAGAGAGAGAGAGAGAGAGAGAGAGAGAGAGAGAGAAACAACGACGTCTTAAGTAGCAACAAATTTCAACCTACATTATCCGGTGGAGTGAAGGAGGAGGAGGAGGAGGAGGAGGAGGAGGAGGGAGGAGGAGGAGGAGGAGGAGGAGGAGGAGAGAACACAGAGGAAGATGAAAGGGGAATGAGAGGAAGTTAGAAAAGCAAACGACAAAGAGAAGAGGAGAACAGATGGTGGCTAGAAAAAGAAGAAGAAGAAGAAGAAGAGGATAGAAGAAAGGATAAAGTGAAGGAGGAGGAGGAGGAGAAAGAAGGGAAGAAGACAAAAATCATAGACTAGTGGACACAAATCAAAGAGGAGGAAAGAAAAAGGCATGGAAGAGGACAAGAGCTATAAAAGGAGGAGAAGGAAAACGAAGAGGAGGAGGAGGAGGAGGAGGAGGAGGAGGAGGAGGAGGAGGAGGAGGAGGAGGAGGAGGAGGAGGAGATAACAAACACGTGGTCAGCTGGTATACACTAGTCTCCCCTCTCATGGCGTACCCAAAGACACGACTACCTCCCACGCCCCCCAAGACAGGCACTACACACCCCACCCCCCTAAGACACTCCCCCTCACCCCGTCCCCCCAAGAACAGGCACTATGCCCCCCCATCCCCCCCAAGACGCATCCCTCTGTGCACATCCGGACCAGTTCCTAAACAGCCGCACGAACCAACATTTGTCACAGTTATCGTGGCTGGAGGAGGAGGAGGAGGAGGAGGAGGAGGAGGAGGAGGAGGAGGAGGAGGAGGAGGAGGAGGAGAATGACGACCACCACAACCACGACCACAACGGGGACGAAGGAAGACGAGGAAGAGTATAAAAAGAATAGGAAAGTGGAAGCAAGAAGCGGAGGAGTAAGGAAGATGGATGTAAGAAGATACGTCGAAGAGAAGGAGGAGGAGGAGGAGGAGGAGGAGGAGGAGGAGGAGGAGGAGAGGAGGGAGGAGGAGGAGGAGGAGGAGGAGGAGGAGGAGGAACATCATCATCATCATCAGCAGTAGTGAGAATCCAGTGTCACTCTTACTGGCAGTGATTGCTGGGCTGAGCGGAGGAACAGCGCGAAAGATCCAAGACTCAAGACGCGATAAGAAAACGAGAAACTTATTATAGTCTTGTAGAGCCGCTGGGGACAGTTTTGGCGGGAAGGAAGGAGAGAGTGCGAGGTTCTTCCCGCATTTACACCCTTGATCGCGATCCCAACCAAAGGAAAAACAATCCAAAAACCATCACTAGTCATGGAGATAGTTAGTCTTGCAAAGGGAGAGCAGAGTTCGGGGTCAGTAGCGCACCGCAGACTCGCTCCAGAGAGCTTGAAAGGCTTTTACTTGAGTCAACATCCAGAGTCCAAGAGAGACAGTGTCAGATGGATGGCGGTCGTTTCTTTAAAATATAGTAGGGAGGAAGGTCTTTCTTTTAGGACTGGAGACGCTCGTAAAGTATCAGGAGTGTTGTAAGACCATTTAGAATGACGCTCCCCCCGGCTGGCAGGTAAAGAGTGCGACAAGACGCCACCCGTCACCCTCGGGAGTGGTATGAATGAGGCAAAACAATGATTCGCGTGACGGTGTGGTGTGGTGTGCGCGATGTTGTGGAAATGCGAGATATATAACTACCAGGGACGGAGAAAGGATATAGTAGAAGGATGAAGGGACGGAAGGTAGATAGACAGGAATGGGAGAGGAAAGGAAAAGGACAGATAGAGGGAGGGAAGGAAGGAAGGAAGGAAGGAAGGAAGGAAGGAAGGAAGAGAGGAGGAGAGATGTTGTATTTTTAGCTTTTCAAACACACGCATACACCATCAGGATAAAAACAGAAATACAGACAGCTATAGAAAGAAAAAAAACACGCATAACTGCACTACAATCATACTTTTAAATCTTGTTCTTGTTAAACTTTACACTTTATACATCAAATACTTTTTTTTTCTTTTTCTTTTCTTATTTCCCATTTCCTTACAATCATAAAATGGAGATCTGTTTTAAATCCTTGAAACTAAAACCTCACTTCTTAAATCTCTTGGCTTTCTACAGCTTTACAGTATTTCTCTTTTCCATGAACGATAAAATAAAATAAAACTTCTAGGCACTTACATCGCAACCTTCCAGTAAACTTCAATATTATGTTCCTTTAGAAGTTGGTAAAGGTGTTTCTACTCTTCCCTTTTAGACAAATCGAGGACATTCCATAGTGACACAAACTACAAACTTCCAAACTCCTTTCTAGTAGCTTCCAGTTCTCTATATCCTCCTCCTTTTCCAGTTTCCAGCGCGGCCGAGGTAGATTGATAGCGTTCTTCACCCAAATCCGTTACAAGTGATGTCCCGCAATTTTCAGTCTCATCACCCACTCGGTCTCTTATCAATGATCTCGATGTTTGATGTTTGATGTTCTATCCAGCGTTAGAATGACTGTATCCTTCCATGTCACTCTACTGATGAACTAACAAGAGTGAATTGAGGAATCTCGAGATTTATTGAGGAATGTATCACTTTTATTTTTCTATTTTTTTGTGTGATCAGGAAATAAAACCGGTTATGATTAAGGAAAATAGTTATGATTCGAAAAATAATATCTAAGATCCTAGAAAAACATTTATAATCATGAAAATAAGCTCAAGAATAGGAACAAAAAATACTTATTACGCAAAAAAAAACTATTATGAAAACACTTTTGATAATGAAGAAAAAAAACCACTTAGGATTCGAGAAAAAGAACAAATACATTATTAGGGAAAAAAAAACATTTGTGAATAAGAAAAAAATAACTTAAGGTTGTCGAAAAAAAAACCACATTTATAACTAGTAAAAAAAGAATGGAAAAAAACCACGATTACAAAAAAATAAATAAATACGAACAAAATACTTTCTCCAACGAAAAAAAAAATAAATAAAAAATACACGATTACAAAAAACCACAAAACTTTATTCTACTAACGACAAAGGAAAAAAAACAAAAGTACTTCCACTTAACTAAACTTAATCAACCCTTTAACAAACACAACACAATTCCCACACATTAACTACATCAACAACCCTTAATAAACTCTCCTCTTCCTCTCCTCTTCCTCTCCTTTACAACCTAACATACTCTGGCATCCTAAACCCAATGTTCCTTCCCTCTTAAACCTAAACTGACCTAGTGGTCTTTACTTCCTTTATCACCGTCCATTAGGTTACGTTTTCAAGGTCATCTGCAATAACTTTCACCCTCATTAAATTACTGATCTTATAAGGGATAGCTTGATGGTTAGACGGTAGTGTGGTTGTCTCTTTTACTTGTATACCTGTCTGTCTGTGTGTCTGTCTATCTGTCTACCTATATTGCCTACCTGTCTGTATGTCTGTCTGTTTGCCTACCATACACACACACACACACACACACACACACACACACACACACACACACACACACACACACACACACACACACACATTGTCACTTTCTCATAAACTTCTCTAAATCTATCCCGCTAGAGTCACATAATTTTTCATACTCGTTTCCAAGCTTTTTTCTCTCCTAAGATGGAATAGTTTAAGTTTATTATTTTCTATTTTGTTTTATTATTATCATTACTATTTTTACCCAATACAACAGTTCCTTCCCTCGTTCCCTATACAATTAACCTCCGTAGTAAACTATCATCCTTCACTTTGCCTTCACTTGGTATAGCTTAAAACACACTTTCAAGACCATCACGTTACCTGGAAAAGCAAATAAAGACTGACATTGTTCGGTGAAATTCTTAAGTCTTCCATTTTCTTTTTTCTTTCCCACCTTTTGATGTTTCGTTTCCCGTTGAAAAGAGAGAAAAACACCCACACACGGCACACACACGGCACACACACGGCACACTCACGGCACACACACATACACACACACAGAGTAAAAAACAATAAAAAAATAATGAAAAAAAAAACTCATTCGCTCAAACAAACGATCTAAAGAAAAACACAAGAAAAAAAAAAGAAGACAAAGAAGCGCAACACAAAGACGTACAGAAAGAAAACTACTTAACGTAACAAAAACAAAAGAATAAAAGCAAACTGCAAAAAAAAAGAAAAAAAAAGAGGAAAACAAAACACACAAACACACAAACAGACCTGTCAAGGCACAGAAGGAAAGATTAAAAGACATGACAAAGAAGAAGAAGAAAGAGGAATGAATAGAGAGGAAGAGGAAGGTCACGAGGAGGAGGAGGAGGAGGAGGAGGAGGAGGAGGAGGAGGAGGAGGAGGAGGAGGAGGAGGAGGAGGAGGAGGAGGAGGCGTTAGTGTTATTGTCGTTAATGATGGTAATGGTAGTGGAAGAAAAGGAAAAAAAAAGAAAAGAGAATAAGAATATGAATAAGAAACACAATATAATAATAATAATAATAATAATAATAATAATAATAATAATAATAATAAAAAGTTACTTAAGTTACAAAGGGAAAGAGACGTAGTGTAAGTATGGAAGAGAAGAAAGTAAAGTAAATAAATGAAACACACACACACACACACACACTTAAAACACACAAAAAAACACTCAAAACCCAAAACCCCAAACACTCAAAACACACTCAAAACACACTCAAAACACACTCAAAACACACCCCAAACACACCCCAAACACACCCAAACACACCCCAAACACCCCCCAAAACACCCCCAAAACACATTCAAAACACACTCAAAACACACACACTTAACAAAGAAAAAAAAACACCAGGGGACCCACCACCACCACCACCACCACCACCACCACCACCACCACCGCCACCACCAGGCAGGCCATCCCAAGGGGCCTTACACACTTAACACGCTCCTCGCAAACAAGTTACGTGTCCCCCTCTGTCACTTTTCCATCAGAGGACAAACAAATTTCCTGTAGAATAGCAAGAGGGAGGAAAGTCAAGGGCAAGAGAAGGAGAGAAGGAGGGAAGGAGGGAAGGAGGGAAGGAGGGAAGGAGGGAAGGAAGGAGGCAAGGGGAGAGTACCAACCTGTTTAAGATGTGAGAAGAGGAGGGAGGAATGGAGGGAGGGAGGGAAGGGAGGGAAATAGTCTATACTAGGAAGGGAGGAAAACAAGGTGTGAAGAGAGCGAGTAGTAGTAGTAGTAGTAGTAGTAGTAGTAGTAGTAGTAGTAGTAGTAGTAGTAGTAGTAGTAGTAGTAGTAGTAATAATAGTAGTAGTCTCAACCTTAGCAATGACAGCATGCAAGAAACAGACCAAGAGAGAGAAGACCAGAACGAGGCAGAGTATAGAGTGTAAAGGCAAGGCAAGGCAAGGCAAGGCAAGGCAAGGCAAGGCAAGGCAAGGCAAGGCAAGGCAAGGCAAGGCAAGGCAAGGCAAGGCAAGGCAAGGCAAGGCAAGGCAAGGCAAGGCAAGGCTAAGAAGAGGGTCGGTCGGTCTGTCTGCCTGGCTGGAACGATGCTATTTGCCACGGTGAAGTAACAGCCTCAAGGATCTGTAAGACATGGCTGGGAAAGGAGCAAACACTCAGAAGACAGCTCTCCTTCCCTCCCTTCCTTCCCTTCCTTCCTCCTTTCTATTCCTCCTCCACGCCTAGCCATTCCCAGGAACACAAATCCAGGAGGAAAAAAAGGTGAGAAAAATACAAAGAAGGGAAGGAAGGAAGGTGGAAAGAGAGAGGTTAAAGATAGAGATAGAGAGATAGAGAGAGAGAGAGAGAGAGAGAGAGAGAGAGAGAGAGAGAGAGAGAGAGAGAGAGAGAGAAGAGAGAGAGAGAGAGAGAGAGAAAAAAAAGAAGACAAAGAGAAGAGAGATAAGGGAAGAGATGAAACAAATGAAGGAAGAGCAGGAAAGACAGACAGGAGAAACAGGCAAGAAAGGAGAGCAGGACAAAGGACGAAGAAGCGAATGGGAGGAGATAAGGAAAGAAAGAGAGAGGAAAAGAGAGAGGAGACAAGGATGGGAAGGAGACAGAAGAGAGGCAGAGGAGAAGGAGGAAGAGGAGGAGGAAGAAGAGGAGGAGGAGGAAAAACAGATGACGTAAGGGATGGAAAGAATCAAGGTGTCTGCAGGTGAAGGGAGGCAGCTCAGGTGTGAAGGTACAACACACTCACCTGTAATAAGCATCAAACTGGCCCGCATCTCTCTCGTCTTGTCACCTGAGAGGGAAAACAACACCTGATTATACCTGGAAGTCTTCTCGGTACACACAGACACACACAGACACACACAGACAGACACACACTCTTCCTCTGTGATGGCTTTAAGGGTCACATTCACCACTGCAAGGCGTCATAATGCTCTTTACAGCCTTACTTTCCCTCAGATTTTTTTGTATTTACACCGTTTCTTCCCACCATGAAGATAAGAGAGACAGTCGCGCTCGCCTTACGATCACACACTATCGTAAAGCGATAAACCAGCTTGATTTTTTTTACAATAGTCCGTCTTTACCAGAAAACATCGACTTCTTAGAGATAGGAAATGTTTACATACTTCATTTTTTTTTGGGGGTAAATATATAATACTAACTAAAATCGAGATGAATAGAAAAATAGAAGCTGTGAGAGACCGTCTATACCATGAAACATAAATGATGATGATGATGATGATGAATCCAACAAGTAAGTCAACAGCACTAGTTATGAAAGGCTAGTTGCCACCACCCTCACCAGATGACGCCACAGAAGGGAGGGCGTGAGGGTGGGCGTGAGTCTTAGCAACAGAAAATGAGGCGCTGGTAACCTCCTCCTTCTATCTGCGTTGCTACCCGGCCGGCGCTACTCCAAGTCTCCTTATCGCCTGGAAGCCCTTAAGAAAGTAGCATGACCCTTATTCTAACCCTTCTACGCTAACACACCTGCACAACACAGGTAATGAGATGCTATCCTCTCACCTGTCTTATCCCATGCCTCCTTGCCTTTATCTTTTTTCTCTATCTATTCCTTTTCTTTCTCCATTTCCATTTTCCTTTTCCCTTCCCTCCTTTCTCTCTTTCCTGCTACAACTTTTCCTGCCATTCCTTGCCCTTCCCATGGCCTATTTTTTCCCCTTAACGTCCATTTATGTCCTACGTGGCGTTGATGAGACTCTGGAGGCTTCAAAGGAGGAGGAAGAGGCGCCTTACCACGGGAATCTACAGCACAGTTCAACGGCTACACCTGAGCCTTCTGTGTAAACCTATTCTAGGAGGGTTTTAGGGGGAAGGAGGAGGTGTGTAAGGCCGGGATATGGAGGTAAGTGAAGGGTTGGAAGATGACGTTGTTAAAGTGGTGAGGGTGTGATTCTGAGGTTGAAAGGGCACTGACGCCTCGCCCTGATAGCTGTCTGGTCTTAAAATGAGGATCGTCCACCGAGTAACGAGCGATAATTAGGTGTGATTAGTATACCCGTTGACTTGACGGTTTACTTTTAGTCCCTCTACTAGGCAGGGAGTCCCACACGCCTTACAAGCAACGCCCAGACCCACGCCTTCACTCCTTGTACCGAACACCACCAATTTCACGCGGGGAGTGTCATCTGGGAAGAGAAATATTCAAAGACACGTCATAAAACCCTAAAGGATGTGAGTGAGGGTAAGAAGACCATTTCTCAGGAGTCAGCGAGAGCGGGGCGCCGTGAAAGAATCGTGCAGGCTCAGCGCGGGAGCGGCACAGCGGCGTAAAGCAGGACAATGCAGCCGCCTGTCATACCAACGACGTCGCCGCCACAGCCGTAAATTGTTGACGTGTATTGAACGCGTGGAAGCCTGCCTTGCCTTGCCGGGCCGCCGCTGCCGCTGCTACGTCTCACGAAATACCGCGGCTTTACTCTTCTCTGTATTATTTGTCATGCCGGGCATCAGTCAGTGTGATGGCGCATATTCCCCGACCATTACACGCTGAGTTACCCCCGCGAGCCCAGATGAAATGTTCCCATGTGAGTTGTTGGGAAAGGGATGCCGCCACCCTCTCCCCCTCCCCCGGAAAGACAGGTTATTGGGGGAGATAACGGCGCCAATTTTCATGGTGTAGTGGCGGAAACGTGAGTAAAAGCAACGTTACCTCACTGATAAAGAGCAGCCACCTACACACACACACACACACACACACACACACACACACACACACCCACACACAACCCCCACCCGGCCGGCCGTCACAGTCCTCGCCGACGTTTTTCACTGATAAAAGACTTGTGTTCCGCTGCTTCCTCGATACTCCGATACTGCTGTGTAGGGTAGGGTGACGAGGCGACCACCTGACCTGCCCTGACCTGACCTACCCTGACCTACCTCGTTCTGACCCCCTGACCACCACGCCCTTCCATACCAGCTCGTCCCTTGCATCACCAGACACCAGGAAGAGAAATACTAAAAAAAAAAAAACAACTACCATTCACATGACCTGATTTTGGCGTCACAACCTTGAAAAACTTAAGTAACCCCTACATCGAGAGAGAGAGAGAGAGAGAGAGAGAGAGAGAGAGAGAGAGAGAGAGAGAGAGAGAGAGAGAGAGAGAGAGAGAGAGAGAGAGAGTTAGTAGATAAGGGAAATAATGCCCTGTAGAGCCAGCCAGTGTTGGAGTGACGTTAGGGTCTGTTTGTGTTGGTCACTGGCGGTGGGAACAGTGATGGACGGGCTGGGGGGAGGAGGAGGAGGAGGAGGAGGAGGAGGAGGAGGAGGATCAGTGGGTTAGGGACGATTGGGTCATGATGGGGAGACATACTCGTTACTACTGTCCCCTTCCCTCCCTCCCTCCCTTCTCCTTTCCCCTCTACCCTCCCTCCTCCCCTCACTCCTCCTCTCATTGTCTAACCTAACACACACACACACACACACACACACACACACACACACACACACACACACACACACACACACACACACACAACACTTTCCCCTCACCGCTACACCCACTAAGCAAGGGATCATCCTGCTTGCCTGCCTCCCCTCACATCGTCATATCATCCCCTTCTCTCCTTCCTTCATTCCTTCTTTCCTTCCCAAAAAACATGAATTTATAACACAATTTGATAATGTTCATGAATACGACTTGTTAGTTTCCCTCTGTAATGATGATGATGATGATGATGATGATGATGATGATGATGATGATGATGATGATGATGATGATGATGATGATGATGATGATGATAAAAAGGGAATATAAGGAGACGAGAGGAATGATTTGATGTGTTAAAAAAAAAAGTGGAGAGAAAAAAACAAATGACGGCGGAGATGCGTAAGGAAGAGCAATGTTTGTATTCATGTATTGTGTTTTTATTCATGTGTTTTGTAAGTGTGTGTGTGTGTGTGTGTGTGTGTGTGTGTGTGTGTGTGTGTGTGTGTGTGTGTGTGTGTGTGTGTGTGTGTGTGTGTGTGTGTGTGTGTGTGTTGGAGTGTATGTTCTGTATGTGATTTCAGACATAACAATAAAATGGTAATATCGTCCTTTTAACATTACCGTAAGTCACACCCTTAACGCAAGTCACATCCTTGAACGCTAGCCTCCTACGACTTAACGATGTGATGATAATAACAACTCATACCATCCACACGATACTCTCACTGATAACAATGGAAAGAATACTCATAAAAAACACTACTAAGCCTGCCACTAACACCCTAAGTTCAGGTATATGTTAGCTTTCTAGACATAGCTTCCTAACCTAACGAAACCTAACCTTACATAACCTGATCTAATATATTATCTTTATTGGCATAGCTACCTAACCTAACCAAACCTAACGTAACATAACCTAACCAAACCTAACGTAACATAACCTAACCAAACCTAACGTAACATAACCTAACCAAACCTAACGTAACCAAACCTAACCAAATCTAACCTAACCAAACCTAACCTATTCTAACCTAACCAAACTTAACCCATAATAAAAGTTAATGATATCACAAACTCAATACATGTCAATTAAAAATACAATACAGTCTAACTACACAAAAAGATAAATACAATAAGATTTAACATGCAATTATTTCTATACACCAAGGAAACGAACACTATAAAAAAAAATATCATACAGTACAACAACAAAAAATCTATACAGGAATATTAAACAAAAAAGTAATGTAGTAATAGTGTATTTATAATTTAGTCGAGGAGAACGGAAGAAGAAAAAAGTAAATGGAAGTAAGAATGGACACTAAACAAATCATACTCTACACATATAATCCTTTCTAAACACCAAGGAAATCAACACTAAAAACAAACCAGCAATGAAGGGACAGGAGAGGAAGACAGAGCATCACCCACCCACCTACCCACAGCTTCCTCATACCACGGAAACTATAATGACCACCTAAGAGGAATAAGAGTAATAACAGGAACCAGAGAGAGGAAAGAACACGAGACAAATGGTAAAGATTAAGGAGCTATTAAAAGAGTAATGGTTAGGGAGTGACTTATGTGAGCGTTGATGTGTGAAGGATTATCATCATTACTATTGGTTAAGGGTTCGAAGGGAAGGAGTTAACTCTCTCGTAATGTAAGTAGTTAATTCTGATGTTCATGCACCGTGACGACCCTGACTTATGGCCTCACTCATGCACATTACTGATTTAAGATTGTCTATTACGTGTGTGTGTGTGTGTGTGTGAGAGAGAGAGACTACAACAGACATACACACATACAAAAGACAGACATAGACAGTCAGACTATAAGAGTAACATAGCTAAAACAGATAGACAGACAGAGAAGCAGTCATACATCCACACAAATAACAAGACAGACAGACAGCCAGACAGATAGACAGACGGAGACAAAAACTTTCACTGTTCCTATTACTGCTAACTTCTGGTGTAGTTTTCCAGCTAACACAAACTGCTGCAATGACGGTGATACGCCAAACATCGCTAAAATAACAACATCACTAAGGAAACTCTCAACGTAGCAGCTTAAGGAGGATTTCAAGTGAACTCTTTCCTTACCAAGTCTTATCTCCACCCACAACAAGGCTTCCTCGTTCTCATCCTTGTCTTCGTTGTTCTCCTTCTCTTCCTTCTCTCCTCTCCTCTCCTCCCCTTCCTCTTTCCTCGTCTGTCCTCGTCCTCGTCCTCTTTTCTGTCATTGCCCTCGTTCTAGTTGCCTTCTTTCTTTCCTCTCTTCTTTCTCCTCCTCCTCCTCCTCCTCCTCCTCCTCCTCCTCCTCCTCCTCCTCCTCCTCCTCGTCATTTCTTCACATATTACCATCACCTCCCCAGCTACATGCATCCCATTTCACCTTCCCATCTCCTCCTCCTACTCTTCCTCCCCCTTCTTCCCTTCCCATCTCCTTCTCCATCTCCTTCTCCTCCTCCTCCTCATCCCTCCCTCCCTCTCCCCCTCTTCCCTTGCCATAAAAAGCTTATAAAACAAGCATCAAACGTCGGCAGTGAACGACATTGGCACGGTTGAGTTGTTACTTGAAGGAGTAGAAGAGGAGGTAAGTGTTTCAAGGTGAGTTTGGGAACACCACTTTCCTCTGCTGTCTCCCGCTGATGATGATGATGATGATGATGATGATGATGATGATGATGATGATGATGATGATGATGATGATGATGATGATGATGATGATGATGATGATGATAAGTAATTGGTAAGGAAGGGAGACTGTCTTTCGTTACGTCTCTTTAAGTCTATAAATGAAAACCAATTTTAATGTTTTAGCCAGAAAATTACATTCTTCCATTTTTTCTTTAACATTTATCGAGGCGACGAAAAAATAGACGATGTAAACGCATGGAAAACTCAATACTTGGGTTTTTCAATAAATACAAACAGTTTAGCAAGCACTCGTTACCTTATACTTGTTCGTTTAACAATACCCGCTCGTTACTGTAACCCTTCAGTCCATATGAGTAAAGGTAGGTTTGTCGGGAGAGTGTGTAGCAACAACTCTTTATATTTACTGTGTCTATGCATTTCAACGGCTGTGGGAGCGGGAGGCGGCCTGGCAACACAATCAGAGGTAAGGGTGAAAGAATACTGCGCACGTGTTGATTCCCAGCGTGTCGTGAAAAGGTGACGAAGAGTGATGGTGCAATGGGTTATATTTTTCTATCCTTATACGAGACAAGGCATAGAGAGGGAGGGAAGGTAAAATTCTTCCCGGACTCTATAGATTGAGTTTATGTATGCATGTTAAAATGGAAAGAAAGGTTAATTTTTCTTCCTTACACGAGACAAGGCATAGAAGAGGAGGGAAGGTTAAATTCTACCCAGTTTATAAAAAGGCTGAAAACAAGTATTAAGATGAGTTTAGCTTCATGTAACAATAACTTCTAAAATGTTTGTTCTTCTCCACAGGTTACACTGGTTCCGTGGTGAGTAGTGTGCAGGCCTTGTAGTGAAGGCCACCTAGATGTAGGGAGCGTCGCCCCCTGTTACCCTGCGTCACGGGGGTTGTCACTCTAGCGTCCCATCAAAGCCCTAACTCTGATAAACACACACTCAAGGTACATTTGTCTTGGTTTCTTACACCCTACCAGACCCTTGGCTTACCTTACCCCTGCCAGGCCTAGCAACATACACACACACACACTACACTACACTCTCACTCTCTCACTCACTCTCTCACTCTCTCACTCTCTCACTCTCTCTCTCTCTCTCTCTCTCTCTCTCTCTCTCTCTCTCTCTCTCCATGACAACACCAAGAGGCGGATCACCATAAAGATTACTAAGAAGTGTTGTCTTAGAAGCGACGAGTCAAAAGAAGAAGAAAAAGATAAGCAATAGAGAGGCTCAGATCGTAGTGCCTTCACCTCCTGACCTTCCTTTACTCCCAGCACCTTACAGCCTCCCTTCCTTCAGCATCAGCCTTCCCCCAGCCCTGGTAGCTCATCCTCTCGTCCTGCTAGGCTCAGTGTCCCGGCCGTCCCACACTGTTCCTCTTATTCTCCTCGGATATGCACACCCGATGCCTCGCTAGAAAGGGAATGTGTTGCCTCTGACGCCGACATGCAGCCTCCATCTCGCATCTCGCATCTCGCAAAATTTTTCTCAAAGAACTCACTATTATCCATTATCACGTCTCATATTTGTGTCACTTCATAAATGTTTAAAGTTTATTCACGAATGTACTGATTAATATATAAAAATGAAGGACACTCGCAGATTTTACTGAAGTTTTACATTATTTATCTCTACAAGGACACAGGACAATTTGAAAGGATGGCAGAGGGAGTAAAGTGTGATATTTTCTCCTTTTATTACTCGGTCTACATTTTTCCCTTCACGACGACACGAGCAGAGCAGAGCAGAGCAGAGCAGAGCAGAGCAGAGCAGAGCAGAGCAGAGCAGAGCAGAGCAGAGCAGAGCAGAGCAACACAGAGCAGCAGAGAGCAGCAGAGCAGTAGCAGAGAGCAGCAGAGAGCAGCAGAGAGCAGCAGAGCAGAGCAGGCCAGAGCAGAACAGAGCAGATAAGCAAGCGAGGCGACCCGTCAAACTATATTACTTCCTGTGTTTCTGTCTTTTCTTCGGTGTTGCAAATACTTATATCACACGCCGCTGGTTCAAGGTCTTTCCTTATTGCATTAGAATCATATCTCCCTCCTCCTCCTCCTCCTCCTCCTCCTCCTCCTCCTCCTTCTCTTCTTATTCTTTTCGTCCTTCTCCTTCTTTCTGTCCACCTCCTTTCTCAGTTACTACCTCCTCCTCCTCCTCCTCCGCCTCCGCCTCCTCCGCCGCCTCCTCCGCCTCCTCCTCCCTCCGCCTCCTCCTCCTCCTCCTCCTTGGTACTGAAGCGACACTAACGGAGCAAACTTCCAAGATTTTTCAACGCCTGAGTGCTCATGGGCGTGTACACCTCCACGTACACATACACACACACACACACACACACACACACACACACACACACACACACACACACACACTGCTGCTCAGATCCCCCCCAAACTTTCGTCTTTAAAGGCGCGGGTTACTTCCTTCTTCCTCGATAATGTATGCTATTATAGTGCCATAGAGAGAGAGAGAGAGAGAGAGAGAGAGAGAGAGAGAGAGAGAGAGAGAGAGAGAGAGAGAGAGAGAGAGAGAGAGAGAGAGAGAGAGAGAGAGAAACAAAAATATATATAGATTATTTTTAAATTAAATAGAAAAATATATATATCTAATCTGTATGTAAATTACTAGTCGCAAAAAATTATATACAAAAATAATATCTTATAATATCTTATAACTTTACTAAGACTTTTAACAGCGATTTTCATCCCTCTTTTTAAAGGTTATTTTTGTATTATCAATTATTATTATTATCATTATCATTATTATTATTATTATTATTATTATTATTATTATCCTTGTTATTATTAGTATTAGTATTATAACCAATGACATTAACAAAGGGAAGAGAGAAAAATAAATAAATATATACACACAAACATGAAAGAATTGAGACATAAAACTAATAATATAAGGAATAAGTTTTAATCTGGCGTCTTTCTAAGCATCGTGTGTGTGTGTGTGTGTGTGTGTGTGTGTGTGTGTGTGTGTGTGTGTGTGTGTGTGTGTGTGTGTGTGTGTGTGTGTGGCCTTGACCAACCCTTCCAGATAAGTGAACAAATAACTAAATCAATTGATACAGTAACCTCTGAATGATCCTATTATTGTTTCCCTTCAATCCTCCTCCTCCTCCTCCTCCTCCTCCTCCTCCTCCTCCTCCTCCTCTTCCATCCACGTCAAGGAAATTAACAACAAACACCATATTTTTTCCTTTTTCCTGCCTGAGTTTCAATTTATTTCACCATTCACCGCTGCCTCCGCCACTTTGAAACTCGTGCTCCGGCCTCGCACTTGAAACAGGAGAGCATCGTTTCAATTCGGTACGAGATAGAAATAAAAAGAAAAAAAAGTGTGCAAGAATGAAAAAGGACTCAAAACTGTATGATTTTCTCGCTTATTTTCGTACCAATTGCTGAATGAAGGATTTTTTGGTTTCGTTTTTGCATATATTGTTAGATAATGGTTAAAAAAGTCTATTTACTATAATTTATTTACCATGATAATTCGAATCTAGAACAAAGGCTGTTGTATTATTAGTGTTATTTTGAATATATTGTTATTATTTAATGTTATCAAAAAACATTATCATCACGTTGACAAATGCTCAAAATACTCTTGGACGGAATTATTCTCTCGGTCGTTATCACTATTACTCTTTACCTAATCAAACCTAACCTAACCTAACCTAACCTAACCTAACCTAACCTACCTAACCTAACCTAACCTTACCAAATCTAACCTAACTTAACCTAACTAAACCTAACCAAACTCATTTTAACCTAACTTAGCCTAACCTAGCCTAACCTAACCTAACCTAACCTAACTTAACCTTCAAGTCCATTCTTAACGCCACTTTGCATCTATAACAATATACTTTACACTACATAACTAAGGCGAGGTCATTTAATACACGACCCGGCCTGTGTATTCCATGCCACTACAGTCTACAGTCTCCCTCGCGTTGATTGAATTCCCTGAACAAGCAACGCCCCATAAACTACAGATAAATGACAAGTATTAACTGTTATGGCGACATACTGCAGTTAGGCACCACACACACACACACACACACACACACACACACACACACACACACACACACACACACACACACACACACACACACACACGACATATGATATACTACGTAGTTCTCGGGTTTATTTGCGATTTTTTTTCCTTTTCTTATTTTTTAGAAGTCTAGGCTGATATCTGAGCATTTATTTTCTCAAGTATTTTTTTTAATGGGTGTTTATATCTTATCTTATATAAACTTCATGTATAATCTTCACTATTAATTACATTCCTTTGATGACGTCCTTCCTCTATAGTTCCTTTATATTTTCACGTTACGGAAACAAAACAAAAAATCTTCCCCGCTGAGAATCATAACTGAGAACACAAAATCGATTCTTTTTATAGCACCGAAGCTTCGCAAATACAAACACACCACTCAAAGGCCTCAGATACTCCTTAAAAAAACACAACACACCATTTGTCTCGTGTGTAGCCAGCGGTGTGTATGTGTGTGTGTATGTGTGTGTGTGGGGGGGGGGAGGGTTGGTGTGTGTGTACAGAAGGGAAGAGTATAAGGACTGATGTTCATCCCGGAAAGATTCTTATGGATGGACGGAAAAAAGTGTGTTTACGTGTCTGTAGTACAAAGGCTGCCTCCCTCCTTCCCCCCCCCTCTCTTTCTCTCTCTCTCTCTCTCTCTCTCTCTCTCTCTCTCTCTCTCTCTCTCTCTCTCTCTCTCTCTCTCTCTCTCTCTCTCTCTCTCTCTCTCCACCCGCTGTAGGCGATGAGGGTATGGAAAGTATAGAAGAGAGGAGATAATACAGAGGTGATAAACAGAAGGGGGAACAAAAATATAAGGGGATGGAGAAGAGAAGGCCATGAGGGTATGGAAAGTATAAGGGAAATGAGACTGGAGAGATAAAAAGAGAGATAAAAAAAAGAGAGGGAGGAAAAATACAAAGGGAAGAGAGGAGGCTTGAAAATACAATCATTAATAATGGATTCCCAATAGTGTGATGGCGGCGGCGTGTTATTGTAAACACTCGTGGTTCTTCGGGAAAGT
>JAPQNM010000018.1:23285345-23302845 GCA_029783475.1 Metacarcinus magister
TCTATAAAATGAATAATACATACTATATACAAATGGTAAAAAAAAAAATTCAACGGTGGTATTCCGGTTATAAAAAGACGAACGCGAAAAACAATTACTCACTCGACGTCTAGAACCGGAGTGAAAATACGTGGGTGGAATGACGTCTACAAGGTATAAATAAATATAATAATAAAAAATAATAGTTTACCAGAAGAGAAAAAAAAAATGGAAAAAAAAATGGAAAATAAAAAAACGGACCATAAACGAACAGTCTGCGTTGATGAAGATGAGAAAGAAGGGAAAATGAGCCGCTGAGATGATGATGATGAAGGTGAGATGATGAAACTGAGGTAATGAGCTTAAGTTAATATTAGGATTTAGTGCCGAAACATGCCATCAAAATTTCCTTATAATTGAGCAACTGGAGAGAGAGAGAGAGAGAGAGAGAGAGAGAGAGAGAGAGAGAGAGAGAGAGAGAGAGAGAGAGAGAGAGAGAGAGAGAGAGAGAGAGAGAGAGAGAGAGGGGGGGGGGTTTAAAGACGCAAACTTAAGATACAAAATAACATGGATTCCCCTGCTGAGAGGTAATTCATTTCAGAGTTTCACGGGTAGAAAAAAAATTTGTACATAACTGACAAGCTAATTACGGCCCAGCGAACGCACGCACTGTTTCTGGCGGAGTGTGGAAGGAGGGAGGAGAAGGAGTGGGAGGAGGAGGAGGCGTGGTGGTGTTGCGCACGCCTCCCCAACCCCCACCTGTCGGGGAAACACAAGGAACACCTGGGGAATTCTGGAAGGAAAATTGCCGCCGTCAGTCGGACGCACACTCGAAAAAACGTGTAACAGAGCCGCTAGCCTCACCCGTGCTCCCTCCCAACACACACACACACACACACACACACACGCACACACACACACACACACACACACACACACACACACACACACACACACACACACACACACACGCACACGCACACACGCGCACACACACACACACAATTGCATCCTCCAGCAACGCACTCCCCTCGCCGTTGTGATTTCATAACCCACGTTTGCAACATAGTCGAGCTCATACAGTATTGGCGCCACGGTTGATGTTGTGGTCCCGTTGCAATCCTGGCCTCGCTCTGTGCTGCATGGCCTACTAATTTTTTTTGTTTTTGTTTTGTTTTCCATTTGTGAAGTAATACCAATAACGGAAACTCGGTGGCTGGCTGACTGGCGTGGCTGGCGTGGCCTTCTCAAGGGATGGGGCACCGATGGAAATGTAAAATCCTATGAATGCAAAGTGGTGTAAGGTTTTAGTAAATTAAGTTTTAGATTATTAAAAATGAACCGTATTTAGTATCGTTATTATTGTTCCACTCATACATTACGTCGTGAATGTATGAATTAAAGTTTATTTATGTATGTCTCCGCTATATAGTATTGATTCTGGTATATTACTGTCCACTTCCCTGCCTTTTAAGTAATACCCTTAGTTCATTTCACTTCATACAGCTGAAAGTATAAATCTGACGTGAAAAAGAAAGGTTCATTCGTCCTGTTTATTTCTATTTTTTTTCTGCCTTTCATTCCACACTGAATTTTGGAAGGGAATTAATCACTCTGTACGATTGCAATAATATTTCGTCATTACTATTACTCTTCATTACTATTATCATTATTTCCTTCGAGTGAGAGGATGCAACGATAAAGTATATATGTATAAATTCCTCTGACAATTATATTTACGTATGTTCTGCACGGGATGGAAAGATGTGTCTGGGTGTGGCGTGTTCAGGACAGGAGCAACATTAGCTACTCCTTCTCTGCCAATTATAATGATTGTAATAATACACAAAGGGTTTCTTACTTTGGTTATGTAAGGAAATAAGGAATTGAAGTGTAATATATTAGCATGTGGCACGGACGATGTATAGGTGTGGCACAGGGCTTAGTAAGGAGACAAGACGGGATTATTATGTATGTGGATATGGTATTACATGGGATGTGGAGAGATAATATGGCTGGGAGATGAACTAAGTGTAGGCTGAAGGTAAGGTTATAGGTTATCGTATCAATAACTATCATACACAGATTAATGATTATCGTACGTATAGGAAAGTTAATGTGTGTAGGGAAGGTGCGTCATTGCCTGCAGCGGACAGGTGAACTTAATTAATGAAGCAACACAACAACAACAACAACAGGTGTGGAGAGAGTGCATTAAGGAAGACTAATCATTGTGGAAGGGGAGCAATTTCCGCTAATTACACGTTATAATGAGAATCTCTGTTTGACGTGACTGGCAGCAGGTAGTGTGTGTGTGTGTGTGTGTGTGTGTGTGTGTGTGTGTGGTGTGTGGGTGTGTGGGTGTGTGTGGGTGTGTGTGTGGGTGTGGGTGTGTGGGTGGGTGTGTGTGTGTGTGTGTGTGTGTGTGTGTGTGTGTGTGTGTGTGTGTGTGTGTGTGTGTGTAGGAAGTCTTCGATCATCTATCTGTCTATGAAAAAATATACAAAAACAACCTCGATTCTTTTTTTTCTTTTTTTTTTTTGTAATTTTTCACGGTAACTCATTTCCTTTTCTTCCCCGCGTGGCCTGAAGAGCGGCTTAGTAAGGCGAGGTGGCGGGTTTAGGTAAGCATCGAAGTTTGCACGCGCGTGTGACTCCAGGGAAGGGAAGGGGAGGGAAGGCAAGGGCAGGGAAGGGAAGAATTTCTCTCTCTACACACACACACACACACACACACCACACACACACACACACACACCTAACTGACACAAACAAAACTGAAAACCAAGAAGAAAAAAGCTTAAGTCCCCCATTAAACTAACAAAAAAAAAATAGATAATAAAGATTCATATAATTAGGAATAAAAAAATAAGTTACATTACCCTTCAGCATGAATTTCAATGATACTTAATTTTGACAGAGAATGCAATTTGTAAAATTGGTTCCATCGTTCATCTAAAAGTTTTCTTACGTTAACTTTGGAACCAAAACTCTGCTCTCACCTCCCTTTCCCCTCCCCTCCCCTCACCCCCTTACTTAGCCTGTACGCGGGGAGGAGGGGGGAAGAGGGGAGGAGGAGGGGAAGGAATGGGGGTCATTTAGCTCACTTTCCTTATTTTTTCGTCTTTTTTTCTCCTCTCCATCTTGACGAACTTGCCCTCATTATTCTTATCCTCATTTTCCTCATCATCTTTCTCCTCCCTTCTCTTCCTTCAATCTTCCCTCTCCCTTTCTCCTTATCTTCGTCCTACTGGTCTTTCCTTCCTTTACCCTTCCTCCCTTCCTCCTCTTTCTCATCTCTGCTCTCTTCCTCCTCCTCCACCACCACCATCACCATCACCTCCACCACCACCACCACCACCACCACCACCACCTCCTTATCCCCTGTTTCTTCTCTTGACTCAGGGCAAACAAGGCGTCTGCTTCAGTTACATTGCATATCTCTGCTTGTTAGGACCTGAATTTGGCTCTACATTACACTCTACTGGACGATATTCTTAACGTATGGTAATTAAATCCACAGTGAATAAATATAGAGAAGGAGGGAAGGAGAGAATTCAGAGGGACGAATTGCGGAGTTCATTTAAAAATCACGTAATTGAGAACATTTATGCTAAGATACTGTGCTTCATCACCTCGACCTCTTGAGTTATAGGAAGGCAAGCACCTATTAATTCACCCTCTCTACCCCGATATTGGCTCCCATTCCTCTCTCTTGTCGAAACAACGCACGCACACACACACACACACACACACACACACACACACACACGACCCTTGTTACGCCCGAAGCACCGGAGTGAGCGAGGCAATGAACCCGTGCGATTCGAACACAAGTCTCGCTCATGAAACACCACAGAAGAAATAATAGTCACGTAGGAAAAAAACTACCTTCCTTGAGGAGTGTTCTGATGATAACGACGCTTACGCAATTATGCCTCTTATCAACTGTCTCGTTATAATACTCTTTGACAATACTTTATAATACTCTTATGGTATTTTTTTTTTACAATAGTTTACAACACTTAATAATTTTACAATACTATTTATGGGAGGGTCGGAATTTTCCTTTTTAAAACCAAGTGCGTAGTTTGCTATCAAAATATTTCTTCTTCCTGCTTAAATAAATGCAGAATGATAAAAACTACACAACGCAGTAACCGTAAAATTCCAGCTAAGGAAATACAAACTCGTAAACATTTACAATAATAGTGTTATAGCAATACGCTCCAACCGGCGGCTGTCTGCTGTCTGCCTGCCTGTCTGTCTGTTTGTAGGAGAATGACCGACTACCCTGCCGTGCTGAGGTAATGGACAGTAAACACGAGATAAACATTACAAGACACCAACACCTTATATGTTTCACTAATTCTACGCAAACAAACGAATAAAAGACAAAATGAACGTTCCCTATTATTATTAAGTTATCGTTTAAACACAAGAAAACCAAAAGAAAATAGTTGGCAAGTAAAATTTCGTCTGCAAAGTAAATGGCAGACAAATGGTACGGAATTTATATCATTAATCTAATAAGCAGTTGATTAAATGGATATATTAAATCAAATTGAAGTATTGATCATTAGTAAACCTCAAGGGAAGATAATCTCAAGGTCACGGTTTATACTGAGCTCTCGTCTGCCGCGTCAAGCTGAGTCTGGCTGCAGGAATCTGACCAGACACACTTGAAGCCACGGCACCCAACACCCCACAACACGCACTGATATACACACATGATTTCTAGTATTTCTAATGAGCACCAAAGAAAAACCAAAGTACTATTTACATATTCATAAAATCATATTATTCGTATTGCAAGCTATTAACTATTACATTTAGAATTATGTTGACACTTCAGAATGTTTCGTCATGAGCGTTGCATAGCATGGTATATATAAACTGGTCCACTATACACGGTTATTGATGCTTCATATGACGCATTAAAATCCATGTTGCAACTGACACGAATGAAATACCAAAATGTTTCCTGCATGGACGACCCTGTTATGTAAGGCAAGTGTTCTGCATGACGATGTGTTCACTTCACTTCAACACTGACGCAGGAAACACACGCGGAGCCACTACGAGGAAGGGCTTATGTAATGTGTGAGGGTGTGTCTGGATGGGCGTGCTGGTCGTGTGGGGGGCGGGGGAAGGACAAGTGCAAGGGCGTGATGAATAATCGTGAATAATGCGTTGATATATCACCCCCACGCAAGGACCAGATGTGCAATTATTACCAGGAATTTAGCAGAGGAAAATATCTATACGAGTGAAGTAAGAAGATAATTTTTTGAAAATTTGCGTTACTTAATGAATATGATAATGTTTCCATGCATCAACTCTTCCATGAAAAGAAAAAAAACAAAAAACAGGTAATTCAGATTTTACATGAGCGAATTACATGTTTCCATCTTACCCTATCCTTTGTATCTTTATCTCACACCAATCACCTGCATTTCCTCCCTCACTACATCTATAAGCCTTCCTTGACCTTCCTCTTTTCCTCCTACCTGGCGTCTCTATCGTCAATATACTTCTCCCAACGCACCTACCCTCTCTTCTCCACATATACCCAAACCATCTCGTCTTTTTCTGTCTCGCAACCGTCCTACTTACGTTGTCCCTTTAATATGCTCATTCCTTATAATTCTTCGTCATAATTGATAAGCGTGTTAGAAGCTTTAAAACAGTAAAGAGATGTAATGGGATAAATAAAGATCAATCAACAATCCCCGATGGAGTTGTATCAGTGTTGTGAATTATTAGTCGTAGTTGCCGCTGACCGCTGTGTGCGAAGCTATAGTGGTAATATTTATTATACTTCCCGCCTTAGTTTTCTATAATATTCTGTTGTATTACACCAACATCCTTTCTCGAAAACTTATGACGAAATATATGGATGCAAACAGAAGCAGACACGTTCCTAGGCTACGAATTAAGGATTATATACAGAACATAGTATATCTTCCATGCTACGAATTTAAAGTGATAAGTTACGTTGTCTACTGATAATATAAGGTCCCACTCATCCCCTTGATTCACGTTATTATGTCAAAAGTAGGTAGTTTGTAGTATTATAGCTGTTAGACCTAAATCATTGTGAGACTGCTTGTAGTGGTAGTTGGTTCGATCTATGACAAGGAACTATGGTTAAGATGTTTAAGGACGTACAAGGTCGAACCAGAATTGACTAGATAGTGTGTTAGCCAGTACACGGTAGACTAGGCCTTCCGCTCACCCTGGTAGGAATAGTACTTGAATTATCTAGCCCCCCGCATTTACTATTGGTTTAAGTCGTGCAGGAGTCGAGTGTAGTGAAGCAGTGTTGTTACGGACGGCAAGGAAGCTGTCTGGGCGGTACCATTGTGAGTCAGGGGTGAGTACTGGTAATCTATGTACCCACAAGCCGCCTCCTGACATCAACGTTCTCACTACTCAGTCAATATCCTTCACAGTTACAATGAATACGATGATAATGCTAGTTACAATTGCGACAGACATACATACAGACAGACGGACACACATCATGGTCGCGGCAGAAGTACCAACGTATGCGAAACTTTATCAAATATGAATTAGGGAATTACATCAAAAGGACTGCATGTTCGGCTCTCAATCAATATTTTCTTCACTAATGTATAATGTTTACTCTCCATCTTGACATTTTAAAGAATGTTTGCTTTAAATACCGAGTTTTAAAAAAAAATAATGTGTCATGGATGGTAGGCCTGAGACAACACACACTCTGGCTATTACAGTAATACAGTAATAAAAAGTTATTGCCACTGTAACCTTTATACTTTCATGTATTATTACACATTCTTGGAAAATGAAATCAAATTATTTATCTAACCTTACGTTATAGTTTTTTGGGAAGATGATGAACAAAACTAACCTTCGTTCACCACCATCACCATCACACAATCACCATGAACAAGGAACTGAACAGATCACCACAGTCACTCACCTTGATCAGCACCGTCCTCAGCTCACCAACACACAGGGCACAGCACCAGGACGTGGCTAACACTGGAGGCACACAGCGGGGCGGGGGTAGGGCGGGGCGAGGCGTCGTCATGCTTCTCGTCTCCAAGTAAACACACACTGTAGCTTTGGTGCCACGGTGACTGTGTTGGTATTCAGTGCTCACCATACTGTATAACGTCACTACATCACTGCGTCACGTCCCTGTACTTTGTTAATGAGCCACGAGCGTCACCATCACACGTCCGTCGACACGTGAAGATGGCGATATAAAGGGACTCCCTTTGCGGTGACGTCACTGAAGTTCAAAGATTCATAAGTGTTTCATGACTCGCAATGGTCTCAAATGACTCTTTCAAAGCTTGCCTACTGTCTCTAAGCCCTCGAATTTCTAGTTGATTCTTTGTTATAGTAGAACTTATATTATAACATTTAATATAATTCCTACTATAACAAGGAATTAACGAAGTTCGAGGGTTAAGAGACAGTAGGTATGCATTGAAGTGTCATTTCAGATAGCTACGAGTCATGAAACACTTATGAAACTATGAACTTTAATGACGTCACCGCCTCATTCCAACCAATGGTGTTGCGCGGGGCAGAGGAAGTCTCTTTTAAAACACGCTATGTATCCACTTTGGTTCAAGAGCTACGATGCTTCATGAAAAAGTATTAAACATTCATCTTTAAACATCACAATTCATCTCATTGATTAAACTAGTCCAAAAATATATATAAAAAACCTTCCCCCCTTTCGGTTTTCCAAGGAGACATCAACGTGGTCTAAGTGAACGAAGATGGAATGGATTAAACAGGCAAGTTATGGGGTCTGCTGCTCGCCTCTGGAAACTGGATTCCTCATACATCTTCCAGGGAGAGGAGGCGGCTAAGGGGGGTGAGGGTAAGGACATGAGGGTGTTATTAATTGACGTGATCTGTTCGCCTGCCTGCCTGCCTACCCGTCTGTAGGTATGTATGTATGTATGTGTGTGTGAGAGGGAGAGTGTATGTGTGTGTACCCTCCTCTCTCTCTCCCCTAACACATTGTAAAAATTGTCCCTACGTTATGAATACCAAACACTTTCTCGCTAAGCCTTCCCTCCCCGCCTGTGTGAAGCCAAGCCTTCCACACCCTACTATTCCCTCCCTGAGAATCGATACGAGAATCATCAATCTTATAGTAGGACTTCCTTACATAGTCCTTCTTCCTTACGTGTCAAAAAAAAAAAGTGATAAATTTAATGTGTTGAATGTGGGTGGGAGGAAATTTATTTGGGTGTATCGATATTTCTATTGTTAATTATAAAGAAAAAGGTCAATTAAAATTCTTTAATTTTTATTGCTTTACAAGATATTCTTTTTATACAGCTTTTTTTTTGTGGATATGAATGTTATTATACTCTCTCTCTCTCTCTCTCTCTCTCTCTCTCTCTCTCTCTCTCTCTCTCTCTCTCTCTCTCTCTCTCTCTCTCTCTCTCTCTCTCTCTCTCTCTCTCTCTCTCTCTCTCTCTCATAAAGTGAAAACAAAAAACAAGCTTTATATCCTTAACACTAATCATTCCATCTCCTCTAATTGAAGATGAACTCAAAACACAAAATCATACTTAAAATTAAAAAAACAAACACTTCTCAAAACACTTTTTTTACAATACTGAAAACAAACTATGGCAATTTAGTGACAATAATTAATAAGTCTTCTCAAATCAAACGACAAATAATATTACAAACTCAATACCCAACGAGACATAACAGTGCCTAACTACGCTCCAGCACTGGCACACCGGGACAGCGAGGACATACTTATAGAGGCAGCGGAGGCAACATGTTAGTGAGAGGGAGACAACAACAGCCTTCCCCTCTGTCCTACACAAAAACAGGACTGTCATCATAACATTCTAACACTTCAAAAAACACACTTTCTAAGCAAACCAAGAATCATTACATTTTCTCTACTGCAGTCACATCAATTTTTCATTCAACACAAATGCACAGGAATATTTATATGTATTCATGTTTGTTTTCTTAGTCACAAATATACACAGGTTACAGTTGGGGTTTCATAGGTTCTCAACTTCAAAAGAATAGTTTTCATTGCAAAAATATCATTTTGATCCGTATGGCACTAATCTTAAGTCATTTACACTCACACTTTATGATACACTGTTGTAAGGACTTTGATTTGACATGGCTTAAGATAAATACAAAGACACTTCTAAAACGTACATAGCACTCAAAACACACACACACACACACACACACACACACACACACACACACACACACACACACACACACACACACACACACACACACACTCAACCACTCACAATATATTCTCTACATTCAATAATATAGAAATATCTATAAATACCAAATGGTCTGGAATGTTAAGGTTTCCACTACAATTTTCTCTAAAAGTTTGACTAGATCTTTCAGTATATATCATTACCACATTCAGCCTCACTGCACACACTGCCTTGCCTCCAGGACAGTGATAGGAAGCACAACTAAGACGTGAGCTGCACCTTGCTAGCTCTCCTCCATTCCTGCTTGGTGACAACAGAGTGAGGGAAAAATGTATACTGTATTAAAACTGTTGTTATGAGTCCTTTTTTATGAAGAGTGGAAAAGAGGAATATGGATAGCTTGTACCTGTAGACTCACATGTATTAATTTAAAGTTTCCTCCATTGCTCATTTATAATTACATGACATCTAAGGCAATAATAAAAACATATAGTAAACAAAAATTAACTTTCAGGACCCAAAAGAAAATAAAAAAATTATGTACTTATTCATATGGACTTGAATAATGTTGTTTTATGGTTAGAATTTTAAAGCTAGAAGGAAGTTTAGTAAGAGATCCAAGTGAAGAACCTAACAGTAGAGTCCAATCAAGATACACAGAAGATGTTATGTGTTTGAAGGTCACGGGGAGACAAGGTGACAAGGTGACAAGGGGAGACTTGCTAAGTAGGATAACAACTTGATTTGGTGTTCCTGTTACTGTATGTATAAACTTGGAATTCCTGTACCACCACTACTACTATTACTACTACTACTACCACTACTACTACTACTACTACTACTATTACTACTACTACTTCTACCAGTGGTTGGACAGGACCAAAATGAAATGTCTGATGCTGAACTTTCACACAAAGACACTTACAGTAATTCAAACTTTGTGAAAACTTAATATTTCTGACAACAGACATTGCAAAAGACATGTTTGCTTATATCTTTTTTTTTAAAGTATAATTGTATATGCATCTAATTCTTTCTTTGAGTGTTGGCATGAATGGTTTTCAGTTTATGAAGAGTTAAAGTGGAATGTGAAGGATTAAACCACTTTTTTTCTTCTTTTTCTTATACAAATATTTTGAATCAAAATAACTGACCAATAATCATTCAATTATACTGAGATAAAACCTACATTTTATAACCATCTTCAAACGCAATATTCCCACTAAATACATATACATATTCTAATAAATCTGTTAAAATATTTTATCAGAATGCCTCTAAATCACCACTAAACATATTTTTCCCTTCTTCAATAGAATATATAAATGCACACTTTTTTTTTCATCATCAACAATATATGAATTTATATTAATCTAAAAACACTATGACATGCTAATTTATACTTAGGAATATGTTACCTGATACTATCACTTTGATTTTGACAATAACAATAGACTCTATAAAACTTGTCTACAGAATAAACATAACACTATTTCCTTCATCAATAACTAACTAACTATTCAACACTAAAAACTAAATAATATAGATAACTCAATTTGTTACTATAACTAAACCAGGACTGTGGACTGAAATGCATTGCTCAGAAATAACTAACAAATATATACTTTTTGCCATACAAATAATTTTTGAGATGAAACTTCCTTAACTAATTAAAGACTTTAAAATACAATAATTTACAGGTAAGACTTAAAAAAAAAGTGATATTAAAGAAGAGGCAATAATTTTTTAACGTATTTGCATAACTTTACATTTCTAACTTTATATATTCAAAGATATTCAAGATTTTATTGCAAGAATGTCCTTTTATTTTTAACTGGAAGACAAATTCATTGGTCAGAGTTAGATTTTACTGCATCAAGAAGTATGTAGTAGTATTATGTAAGCTGCTTTTGATACAGTTGAAGAGATCAGTGAGGCAGCAACAATCATATATATTAAAAGATGTAAAAAATTTAATGCTATTGGTACTACCAAGTTGGATCATCCTTAAAATAAAGCTGGATGAAAAACAGTGATGCTGGAGAAGACTCAACAACGATCTTAAAAGTGTTATATAAGATTTTAGAAAAACTTGGCTGATTCTGCCCATTCAGCAAGGAAACATTGACTCACCTTCACATTTTAAAAAACTAATAATATTATCAACAACAAATGAATAAGACTTTAAAGTTAAATATCACCATATAAGTCTATCATTACAATTTTTCCTACTTCTCGAATATGTTTTTTGGATATTCTGTAAAGGCATTCAACATTTCAGCTTCACCATTTCTGTGTTAAAATAATTTGTCAACCTCCTCATAACTAAGTTGATTCTGAGCACTGCCTTCCATCCCACAGTCACCGGCATCCGATAAAATATACAAAACGGAATAATAACTAAACACAAGAAACCAAATCACAGAAATTATTGCACACTTTTAAAAACAATATAATGGAATGCATTTGTATACTAATGCTTGGTGCTGGGAAGGAAGAAGAAAAAAAACTACCCAACAATTATCTGAGTATTAACTATCTTTGGATGTGACACTCAAATCAACTTCACAAAATAAAACAAAACAAAACCTTCACTGTTACTCTTAGCACACACATTAACACTCATACACTTCCTCACGTTCTCAGCATTATCAGAGGTGTGTTGAGAGGGTCTTGCCATTCTTAGTAGGCTTGAGGTGAAGTCCAGTGCCGTTAGTTGTGCCGGAAGTTTTAGACAGACAGGGGGAAGGGGAGCGGCTGATGGAGGGGTAGCCGTCCATGGGGTTGGTGCCGTCTAGCTGTGTACCTTTCTGCATGCTGCTGATCTTGTTGAGTGTGGCGTGGATGCGGAAATGTAACCTGGACTCCAGCGAGTAACCCTTGTAGTTGTTTCTGAGGGAAAGGACATTCGTGTTAAGATTGGGTATATGGATTTGGTTTCTTTTTTTACTGTCTACCTAATTATATATCTGGTTTATATCCTCATTAAAAAGAGGTAAGCAAGACAAGGCAGTTAGGATTCAGGGAGACTATGCTTTGTCTTTTTGTAGGACAGAATACAGAGGAGGGGCTTCCCAGACCCCTCGCTCCGTCTCTTTTTGTCGCCTTTTACTTGGATTACAGTGGAAGTATTCTTGCAGCCCCACCACAGGTCTACATAACCTGGATGAAAGTGACATCGCTTCCCTACTTAACACTATAAGAACACTATTATATCCTTTAGAAATGTTTAATAATGAATACTAAACCCAATCAAAATTCTTCCTTCTGATGACAAATGTGCACGTCATGGCTTTGCTTCTATCTTATTCAATGACTTATACACTCAAATTATGGTTTCCTTCCCGTCACAGTGAACCAAGAATGAAATAATTAAAGTAATCTATCTAAAAAAACACTGCAAGACTTTGAAAGGCTACCACTGAGCATTTAAATATAAATACGGATTTCTAGATCTATACATTCAAAACTTCCTTCTAGATAACAGGTTTATAATGATGGAATATATGAATATGAGATAAGAACACTCACTTGGCGTGTTCTAGGATGATGCGTGACTGTTCAAGGTCATTGGATCGGAGGAGGAGGAGACCCAGCTCAAGGAGGGCGTTGGGGACGAGGTAAGTGTCTTCTTTGATTTTCTTCTCATTACTCACAATGAACTTAAAGCATTCCTCAGCCTGCAGCGGGGAGCTCATGTAGGCGAGGCAGGAACCCTTGACTAGGTGTGCCAGCAGGTAGTCATCCCAGTAGTATTCACTCCTGCTGTCCACTGTTCATAGAGACAAATAATTAATAAGGAAGACTTGGCATAGGAGAATAAGTGTAATATAATATAATAGATGTAAAGTTCTTTAAAATTTACTTCCTAGATAGATCATAATTGGTTTTCAAGTGCACATTATGTACAATGAATATTCACCTTTTGCGCTATAAAAATTCATTGCAATAAGAAAAGCTATTACTTCATAACTCTATAATTACCTTTAATTGCTTCAAGTCTCTTCAATTCCCTGTCAATTATTGAGTAGACTTTCTCCACATTTTCATACTTCTTGGCCAGAATCTTGAAGCCATTCCAAGCGTAGATGAGTTCTAAGGCAGACAGGGATAAAGTTTCTCCTTGTGCGAAGAATCTTGCTGACTTCTTGACTGCAAACTTTTCAACTGGAAGACTCTTGCCTGCAATCCGCTGCTTCAGACCGGGTATACTCCTGAGAAGTAAAGTGTAGTTATTATAAAGTATTAATATATATCTATTCTATACATTCACCTTTATTTTCCAAAGTATGTGTTAGTTTTCATGCCTGTGTCTGCTACTCTTCCTGTGGAGTTTGTAACCTTTATGGGTATTCCAAACCTTCTTATTATCATTATTTTTTTTTTTTCATGGTGTTGGTATTGTGTGTTTGAGATGATCCTTCCAGTGCAAAGGTGACCCAGGTATATCTTTATTTTTCAAAACCCAACTTGAGATTCTCCAAAGTTGTAATTAAGACAGATTAAACTTGTAGATAAAGAAACACTATGACCTGCTATACATACTAGTTCTTATGTTTTCAAAATGTCACACAAATAACTCACGTCAAACCCATGTCTTTTCTATCCCAATTTTTCAAAACTCAAAATTTCTAAAATCATAATTAATTAGTGCATTGTATTATTATTCATATAGTCTATTAAATCTGAAAACCGATATATCAAGGTTTTTTTTTAATGCTATTGGAGAACCGGCCAAGGGCAATAATAAACTATATAAAAAAATCCTAATTTGCGAGTTTCCTAAATAAGAAAGAATAATAAAAAAGTGATGCCAAATTAGGGTTGCATGTATGTTGATACTCCTCTCTTAAATGAGTTCAAGTTGAAGGAAGGTGGAAATACAGCTTCAGATAGAGAGTTCCAGAGTTTAGTTTACTGTATTGTAATCTTACGAGGGAACTGATGGGGTCATATATAAGAAAACTGTAATTCTGTCCAGTGTCACGGAGGCCGGGTAGTTCAGTGATGCAGTGCTCGGGTTGCACAGGAAAGTTGTAAGTTTAATAAGAGTTCACGGCAAATATTTGGTGAGAACAGTAGTGGTCTCATTAAACCCGGCAGAGGTTATTCTTAATCATGTTTTCTTTTAATCTGACTCGGATTAAAGAACAAAATACTCATCTAATAAATAATCCCAACATACAAGTCATTCATACTTTTAACATCACCACTACAGAACTAAATTGGATCTAAAATTAAACATCTATTGTAGCTATACATTACTACAGGTTTTTTTCAAGTCCATCTCCTTCCCCTTCCCTGTTCCTTACTTCATAGTCTCACTTAGTTCTTGTTTCTCTGCTGGTGTGAGTTCATCCATCCTCATGCACATGCAACACGCCTTCTGGTAAGCATATGTAGCCTTGGACCACTTGCTCTCTAGTAGAAGCTTGTCAGCATACTCCTCAGCCTCTCTGAAGGACAAAACAATTATTAGCAATGTAGAATAAGTAGTTGTGATAGATAAAAAGAGTCACATCACAGTCAGCTCCAGAAGAAGAGAGAGAAAGACAGATTGATTGGTTAGTTGACTGATTAGTTAATTAACTGATTGGTGCCACAACAGTGAAGTAATACATATGATAATAATAAAAAATAAAAAAGTGTCAGTGTCTTACTTGAACTGAGCACTCATGATGCAGCACCACATCAGCTCCCAGTAACACAGGTGGTGGAACTGACGCCACTCATTCTGGCTGTTGAGTGAAGTTTTATACTTCTCGATGGCAAGGTCAAAGTTACCCTTGACGTACTCCAGCCGAGCAGCGAAGAACAAGAACCAAGCACCGTTGGGATAAAGCTGAAATAAGGCAAGAAAGAATATAAGAATTGTTAAAATGTTCAATACACAAAAATGTAAGTTCTAAGTATATCGTCCTTTTCCATTTTAATTTAAGGTGAAAGAAAGAGTGTAAACTTCAAGCTGCCACAGATATACTTAAGAGAATATGTTTTTAAAGCTCCCAAAAAGTGCATAATACCCAATCTTTCTTATCTGTACTCTGTAAATTGGTACAAGAAAACATCTAAATTCATTCTGATTACAATGATAATTTTCTGTATGACATGGATGTGGAATGTTACTATCCAGTCAAACAAAACAGGTGTGTATACTTACAAAGAACGTGTTGTTTCATCTGCAACTACACTCGAACCTTAATTTGATGAACTAAATGGGTAATCTACTTGTCCGTTGTCTGTTGAAATGTAAAGATAGTTTCACTTATCTATATGACTTTTCCTATAGCAAATGGTGTCCAACTGTCCATTAGATATGTAATCTGATAAAGTGAGGTCTGTTGAATCAAGGTAAGAGTGTACAAACTTTTCTTTTCAGTTTTAGGGTGATAAATAAAATGTCTGTAGATAAAATTGTAATAAAACCACCCAGCTACCCAGTACTAAGCATGTACCTTCAAGTGATCGTCAAGAATCTTTTGCGCCATCACCAGGTCTCCCTCTGAGGTGCCGAGGACATAGGTAGCGATGAGGTGGTAGCCGAGCAGCACCAGGGCACACAACACCCTCCGCAGGGATCCCTCGAGGTAGAACCCGCGCTCCAGCTCGGACAGACCCAGCGACTGTACCAAACCAAGGAACAATTACTCACCAAGATAACGTGATGTTCTTATGTAATATAAAGCATTAAATAGTATGTACAGCATCCAGTAAACTGTAATGTATTGTTGAATATTACATCCTACTACTGGGGGTTTACAAAAGAGTACAATTCACTAAACATAGTAAGAAAAACTGCTTTTCTAACAACACCAAACAATACTGATGGAGATGAATCAGTAATATTTTCATAATGTTTATATAAAAATTAGGCGAAAGTGCGGTAGAGATACTTCTGATTATCTCTCTGTTATTAGAATTATTTAAACTAGCAAACTAAATCTCTTATTCTATCCTTCATCATTGCTATCTCAGCTCCTCCACATAAAACAATGAATAAGTGAATAACATACATACAAGACACACCATAATATCAAGAACCAAAACCCAACCATCACAAAAATAACCCAGAAGACACATAAAAACAAGTTATTTCTTAGTGCAGATAACTGTGTGGAAACTCATCAAACAATATGGAAAGAGCATGCAATTATTATTATTCTAAGTGCAACGGTGCAGTGTGTATACAGTAGAGTGAAACGAAATTACTTTATAACAAAATATTCAAGTTATATTTTCAAATCTAAAAGAGTTTGGAATGATGAAAAGAAAAGACGATGTGCTATAGATGCAAAAAACATGATTGTTATATAAGTTAGCTTCTTAATTACTTCATTGAGTTATAATACATTACTTTGAATCAGTTTGTGTCCATGCATCCCAATAAGATGAAATTATATAAGAAGGGAAAAGATAATGAATCCAAGTTATGTAATTATATCAAATACAAACATTTCTATTCATAAAAACTCTAAACTAATGTGCTGTCTTCTTTTCTTTTTCCTTTTTATAACCTATTTGCTGTCAAGAAGAGGCTGTTAGTATACTTTCAAACCTAAGCTTATTCAATCTCTTTGGATTTATCTATTCATCTATTTTCACTATACATCTTAAGCTCCTCTGTGATGTAGTAGAGAGAACACACACAAGCCATGACTATGAGGTAAACGTGTTCATTCCCTTTATGATTTTTATAATTCTATCCTTCAATGCACACTGAAGATAAGTCAAGGAAGGTACACTATGGTAACCCAAGATCTCAAAGGTGGTACTGTGTTCTTGGGTACAATTAGTATTCGACATAGATGCAAGGACTAAAAAGATGGAAGCTGAACCCTGAGGCATCATTCAGTTTGGTGGATGTCCTCAACTTTACCCTTACATTGTTCTATTTATTTGATCTATCTGATGCCTATTCCTTTGATCTCTCCTCAACGTGGTAACTACAGCAGAAGAGTACCAATTTATTCCAGTTATTACATTTTCTTCCTTGCATCCTCTGATCCTTTCAATTTCCTCTCTCTCTTTTCTTTTACATACTCAAGCACTCTCTCCTCCCGTTACACTTGGGATCGTCCTCCTACAACCACTGCATCTACCTTACTCAAATACACTCTGTCATTTCACTCCCTGGCATTCTTTCTATGTGGGTTTTTTAGTCGCCTTTTATGAGCCGCAGGGAATACAGTGATAATATTCTTGCAACTTCCATAATAATAATAATAATAAGTATACAGAGTTGTCTTCATTTCCTAAGACTCAGTTTTCCTACCAATCAATTCTTAGTAAGC
>JAPQNM010000018.1:23325345-23332845 GCA_029783475.1 Metacarcinus magister
GAAGGAGAGGAGAAAAGGGAGGGAGGGTAAGATGAAGGGAAGAGAAAGAGGAAGAAGAGTAGGGAAGAAAAACAAAGCAGGACTGTAACCAGGAATATATGGCATGAATTTCTCCAAACTACATACACTTTTTTCCCATAATTCCACCCCAGACAGTGACTAATCTCATATAAATCTTGAAAAAACCCACTTTACCACTTTGTTAAAATCACAACATTTAAGACAAATCAAGGAACACAACACCTTCCCTTCCCTTCCCTTCCCTTCTCTTCTCTTCCCTTCCCTTCCCTTCCCTTCCCTTCCTTTCCCTTCCCTTCCCTTACACACAGACACCCTCAGACTCCAACACAACTGTACACTCTTAGCTACAGTGAAGAACAACATTATATTACATTACAGCATCACTTATTTCTTCTCCTGCCCCTCCTTCTACCCTATACACTCACTCTCTCTCTCTTTCTCCCTTCACCTTAAACACACCCTAACACCCTCCCACCCCTCCCTTCACCCTAATACACTCCCACCCTTCCCTTTACCCTACACTCCCTCTCTCCCTTCACCCTATACACTCTCTCCCACCCGTTCCTTCACCCTAAACACACCCTAACGCCCCCGACACCACACCAATCACTACGGCGAGGCTCTAAGCGGTGTGTCAGAGTCTAGACGAGAGGCTGCGACCGACGCCCTGCCATCCCACACATCTCCCATGTCTCCTACTCGTCTCCTACTCGTCTCCCAGGTCTCCCACTCGTCTCGTGTGTGTGTGTGTGTGTGTGTGTGTGTGTGTGTGTGTGTGTGTGTGTGTGTGTGTGTGTGTGTGTGTGTGTGTGTGTGTGTGTGTGTGTGTGAATCAGAAACGGTGACCACCATGAAAAAAAACCATACAAATAATAGAAAGAAAATAAATAAAAACTGCTTTCAAGATTTTTTTTTCTATTTCTATTTACCTTAAACATGAAGAAAAAAAAAGGAAAAAAAAATATTAAGAGGTAAAAAAAAAAAACTTAGCAAATGGAAATAGGAACACTGCAACCAACATATATAAACAAAGGAAAAAGAATAAAAAAGAAAAAGAAAAACAGCATCCAACGATAATTTTTTTTTTACGTATATTAACTTTAAAAAATAATGGTGACAGAAGTGGCAAGAGTGACCGTAAAATAAACAATAAATAATAAGGTCACAGACGGGAAGCAAGGCAGGCAAAGGCGCCGCGGTCACGGTGGTGGAGGCGGGGGGCAGCTTTAGGGGGCGAGAGAGAGAGAGAGAGAGAGAGAGAGAGAGAGAGAGAGAGAGAGAGAGAGAGAGAGAGAGAGAGAGAGAGAGAGAGAGAGAGAATGTGTTTTTAGGTAAGTTTTACAAATGGTAATCAAATGGCTTAATAGTATTCATGAGATTCGTACAGTATAAGGTGTGTGTGTGTGTGTGTGTGTGTGTGTGTGTGTGTGTGTGTGTGTGTGTGTGTGTGTGATCAAGTGTGCTAGCAATGATTAGCGTCACACATCACTGAGCATCACAATCACTAACAAACAAACACACACACACACACACACACACACACACACACACACACACACACACACACACACACACACACACACACACACACACACACACACACACACACACACACACACACACACACACACACACACACACACACGTAGTAGCTCATCCCCGTGGTGTGTCACTATGGCACTATAAATGGCACTATATATGGCACTGTCTTATCACAATCATCACAATACACGGTGCCCTTGGCGTGTACACTGGCACTCAACACTCCCTAACAGTCCTTAACCTCGCCCCGCACTGATCACCGCGGGATGTCTTAAGGCGGTGAGGTGAGGCTGCTGGGATGCTGCAGCGCCGGCGGGTTTATAAGGAGTGGAAGGGTTTAGGTACCGCCGGGAGGAAGGGTTCTAGTGCTGCCGGAGCCACAACCTACACACAGTAACCCCGCGCGAGGCTCACCAACAACTGGCCTCACCTCCCCACGCAAAGCAAAGTTTCCTCCTCGCCCACCGCCGCCGCCGCCCGCCGCTCCGAAGTGAGAGTTAGTTAGTTACCGAAGGGAAATTTTTCTGCTGTCTTGTCTTCGCTCTACTAACTATTTTCCTCTCTGCCTCCCCACCAACACTGTTTCCCTTGTTTCCCTCTGCACTCAATGGACCAAGTTTCCCTGAAGGTGCGGGAATGAGGGGCGGTGTAGGGGGGTGTTGGGGGGGGGAGGGGGGTCGTGGGCGTGGGATGGGGGGGGGGACATGACCCTACGCCCATTGCACTGTACTACCTGCACCTGTACGTACCTGACACACCGCAACACGTGCTGACCCACCCGCCACCTGTCACCGGGAGGGGGGGTGGGGGCGGGGTGGGGGGGGTGCGGGGGCGTGTAGGAATGGGGGCGCGGGGGGAACGAGGGGCGGTGAGTCATACGGGCGCGGTGATTATCTGCAGCGTGTGTGTGTGTGGTGTGTGTGTGTTTGTTCGTTAGTTTGTCTGTTTGTCTGTCTACCTATAGGGCGGAGCGAGGGTATTGTTGTTGTTGTTGTTGTTAATGATGATGATGATGATGATGATGATGATGATGATGATGATGATGATGATGATGGCGATGATGGCGATAATGATGATGATATTGTTGTTGTTGTTGTTGTCAATGGAATAATTACATAGAGAGGAAGGGAGGTGAATGAATACAGAGGGAAGGAGGGAGGGAGGGAGGGAAGGGAGGGAAGGAAGAAGGTAGAAGGGAAGGAAGGAAGGGAGGGAGGGAAGGGAAGGCATAGAGTGTGATGTAACGAGCAGTAATTGTATGTGTTTGTCTCCCTTTCTCTTTAACTTTTATGACAGGAATCTCTCTCTCTCTCTCTCTCTCTCTCTCTCTCTCTCTCTCTCTCTCTCTCTCTCTCTCTCTCTCTCTCTCTCTCTCTCTCTCTCTCTCTCTCTCATCATTCAGTCATTATCACTTCATTAACAACCCATTATGTGAAAAGTGTCATTAGTGCCATTAATAATTATCTATATACATCTACCTTTCTATTTATCTATCTATCTATCTATCTATTTATCTATATATTCATCTGTCAGCATATCTATCGATCTACACATCATTCTATCGCCTTTAGCGGTCACCAAATATATCACTGTCAACCTTTTTCAATCCTAAGTTGTGTCTTGATTCGCTAGCTGGGAAGAAACGTATTGAACTGACAGTCTGAATTGAGGTTTTATCGAGATTCAGTCAAGTGGTAAGAATGAATGCATGTATGAATGAATGTATGTATGTATGTATGTTGGTATGAATGTATGTATGTATGTAGGTATGTATGTAGATATGTTTGAATGAATGTATGAATGATTAATGAATGAATTAATATATTAATGAATGACGGAGGAGGAGGAGGAAGAAGAGGAGGAGGAAGAGGAGAAGGAGGAGGAGGAGGAGGATATGCGAGAATACAGAGTGATTCATGAATAAGAATGAAAATAAAACGAATAATAATAATAAAAAGATTAGTATCATCCTATGCTGCTTTGATACCACCATAAGATAGACACACACACACACACACACACACACACACACACACACACACACACACACAACATAATCACTAGTTTCCAATCGCATTAAAATCATTTACTTATCTATAAAAAAATAATCACAGTATTACATAACAAACTACATCTCATAACTATTTATATATATCTTTGTTACCTTTTATAATCTCCCTTTGAAGATATTTATAGCCAGTGAATCTACTTCTACTTTTCTGTCTACTTCGTGAAAATGTTTTATTCTTTGGTCTCCCTTTTAAAGCCATCCACAGAAAACTAGTATATTTAAAGGGCAACTCTCTCTCTCTCTCTCTCTCTCTCTCTCTCTCTCTCTCTCTCTCTCTCTCTCTCTCTCTCTCTCTCTCTCTCTCTCTCTCTCTCTCTCTCTCTCTCTCTCTCTCTCTCTCTCTCTCTCTCTCTCTCTCTCTCTCTCTTTGTGTATCTGTGTGTGTGTGTGTGTGTGTGTGTGTGTGTGTGTGTGTGTGTGTGTGTGTGTGTGTGTGTGTGTGCAAATTACAGGAAGCAGACCCTACAGCCGCTCCTCCTGCCTATCAAGCATATCAAGTGGCTAACACACGCACACACACACACACACACACACACACACACACACACACACAGTCCTGCTTGTCCTGCCACATACTCTCCCTCCTCCTCCCCCCATTTACTAAGGCTTCTACTCCACCCTCCTCTTCCACCCTTCTCTTTCTTCCACCCTTCCTCCACCCAGTCACCCTTACGCCTCCCCCCCCCCAACCATTCTTAACCTCCTCCTCTCAGTTATCCTTCCCCTCCCTTCACCCTCCCTTCACACCACCTTCACCCTCTCTTCACTCTCCCTCTTCACCCATTATTACTGCTTGCGAAACTTAGTCATGTGTATCTATGTCCTTTCTCTTATTTTCTCTTTACTTATCTGTTTATATTTGCTTTATACTTTCATCATTATCATCATTACTATCATCATCACTACTACTATTACTTCTATTACTACTACTACTACTACTACTACTACTACTACTACTACTACTACTACTACTACTACTACTACTACTACTACTACTACTACTACTACTACTACTACTACTACTACTACTACTACTACAATTAATACTATAAAAGTGATGATAAAACTGGCCCCCTTTACAATCACAACATAACGGAAAAAAGGGAAAAAAAACTTGAAAATAACCACTGAAGCAAACATTGGGTGAGGGAAGAAACAAGATTAAACAATAGAGAAAAAAAACAAACAGAAACAACGGTATTTTAGTGTTTGGTATATTATTATTATTCTACACGAGAATGAAAAGGGAAGGGAGGGGAAGGGAGAGGAAGGGAAAGAGAAGGGAGGGGAAGGGAAACGGAAAGGAAATGGAAGGGAATGGGAAGGGAATGGAAGAGAAGGGAAAGGGAATGAAGGGGAAGGGGAAGGGAAAGAGAAGGGAGAGGAAGGGAAAAGGGAAAGAAAACGGTAATAAATAAAACAGAATAATGGTTTGTGTTATAAAAAGAAAAAAAGTTTATGAGCGAGATGAAGAACTTATACTAAAAAAAAAAACTGAAAAACGAGAAGGGAAAACGAGAATAAAATAGAAAAATGGTTTGTTATATAAAAGGGAAAAAAAATATGACCTTAGAAAGAAAGAAAAAAACTACCCAAAAGAAGAACAAAAATCAATAAAAATAAAAAATAAAAAACGACGTTCATGACTCAAACTTTAACTAAAAAATAAAGCAAAAAGATGATATTATGAAGAAGAAAAAATCATTCCTCCCCAAAAAATAATAATATAGGAAACGATGCTTAGGATTCAAACTATAAATAAAAATTTGACAAGACGCTTCAAGAATCAGTCACCAGGAGGCAGCACGCTTGAACACAACAGAAAATGGTGCTGCATACACCCAACACTCATCCGTCACCCATCACCCCTCACTCACCCGTCACCCATTACTAACCCCTCACTTTTGCATGTCCCAGTTTTACATTTAAAGGGCCACGGGTCACGGGAAAAAAAAAATAGGTTAGAAAAATAAATCTCGCTTGTCGCCAGACCCTGTATATAGGACAATATGAGAAATAAAGGCAATGGGTAGAGGTCCATTTTAGCATTAAAGGTGTCTTGACACTCCGCTTTTGAAAGAGTTCAAGTCATAGGCAGTTGGGAAAACAGACAAAGGAAGAGAGTTCCAGAGTTTACCAGTGTAAGGGATGCAAGAGTGATGATACTGGTTAACTCTTGCATTAGAAAGGTGGACAGAATAGGGATGAGAAGAAGTAGAAAGCCTTGTGCAGCGAGTGACGTGAACACACAGTTTATTGAGTAAGTAACGCAAAACAAGACCAACATTCGTATGGATTCTTTGCTATTTACGTCAACAACTACATTTTACAAGTTTAAGGCGAGACAACAGACCTTGGGCGAAGAATAAAGAAAATGATAATAATAATAATAATAATAATAATAATAATAACTAGAATAAAAAAAGATATTTCAGTCAAACTTTCATTACTTAGTCGCTAATAATAACAATAATAACAACAATAATAATAATAATAACAATAATAAAAAATTTAAAAAATAATAATAACAATAATAACAATACTAATAACTAACTGAAGGAAAAAAATAATTATAAGACAGAGATTTCATCCGAATCGACTTTCTATTCAATTTATCACATCACGACAGCGAGAAAGAGAGAGAGAGAGAGAGAGAGAGAGAGAGAGAGAGAGAGAGAGAGAGAGAGAGAGAGAGAGAGAGAGAGAGAGAGAGAGAGAGAGAGAATCAAGTGGTCAGCTTCAATAGGAAGTCAAAGGTCGGTCAGAATGCGTTATGAGGTTGCAAGGAAAACAAGTGAACTGCGTCTTGTTTACTCTATCTTTTACCTGCAAGACTACTACTACTACTACTACTACTACTACTACTACTACTACTACTACTACTACTACTACTACTAAGGTTCTGCGAGAGGTGTTCCCAGCCCTCTGTCCTCTTTACGAGTCGCGTTCTTACAATATCCAAGAATAAGATAGTAGTAGAAGACGAAGAACAAGAACAAGATCAAGAACAGCAATATAGAGAATAATAATAAGTGGGTGAAGGGTTAGAGAAGAGAGAATAAAAAAGGGGAGAGGAGAAGAGAAGAAGAGAAGAGAAGAGAAGAGAAGAGAAGAGGAGAGGTGAGGAGAGGAGAGGAAAGGAGAGCAGAGAAGAGCAGAGAAGAGTAGAGAAGAGAAAAGAAGAGAAGAAAAGAGAAAATAAAATAAAAGACAATAGAATATAACAGAAGATAAAAAAGAGAAGAGAAAGAGAAAAAAAAGAGAGGAGAAAAAAATACACTTAAGATCAATGTTGTCAGGTAGAAATAAAAGTTAAAGCACAAGAACACACGAAGAGAGAGAGAGAGAGAGAGAGAGAGAGAGAGAGAGAGAGAGAGAGAGAGAGAGAGAGAGAGAGAGAGAGAGAGAGAGAGAGAGAGAGAGAGAGAAGAGAGAGACAGACAGACAGACAGACCTAACATAAGTAGCAACAACAAATGAACACGACAAGAATAAGTTACAAGAGTAGGTTATGTATAAAATAAGGAAGAGACCTACAGCAGCAGAAGCCTCTTGAAGGGTTTCTTAGGGTGAGGCTTCATTTAGAAATTTAGACCTAATTATAAACCTTCCCTTATGTAGCAGACGAGGTAATTTTCAACACCTGTTACGTCACCTTCCACTTTGGTGTCCTTTAGTCTCTATCAAGTAGATATTATAGTAGTAGTGTAGCTAAACAGACAGCCTCGTTAGGCCCAGTAGGACTGTTGCTGTCTGTTCTTCCTTTGTACTCCTTTGTACCTTTGAATATATGATGAACGGGCAGGTAACTTAATCAAGAACAGGTGGAAGATGAGGAAAAGAAGAGGAATAGAAGAGAATGGAAA
>JAPQNM010000018.1:23340345-23342845 GCA_029783475.1 Metacarcinus magister
AAAAAAAGGAAAGGAAAAAAGGAAGAAAAAAAAAAAAAAAGATGAAAAAAAAAAAAAGGAGAAAAAAAAAAGGAACGATGAGGAAGAAAGAAGAAAAAAAAAAGGAGAAAAAAGAGGAAAAGAAAAGGAAAAAAAGAAAAAAAAAAGAAAAAAGAAAAAAAAAAAAAGAAAAAGGAAGAAAAAATGAAAAAGAAGAAAAAAAAATAAAAAAGGAAAAAAAGAAAAGAAAAAAAAAAAAAAAAAAGGAAGAAAAAAAGAAAGAAAGAGAAAAAAAAAGGAAAAAAGGAAAAAAAAAAAAAGAAAAAAAAAAAAAGAGAAGAGAAGGAAAAAGGAAGAGAAAAAGGAGAAAAAAGGAGAAAAAAAAAAAGAGAAAAGAGAAAAAGAGAAAGGAGAAAAAAAAAAAAAAGAAGGAAGAGAGAAAAAAAAAAAAGGAAAGAAGGAAAAGGAAAAAAAGAAAAAAAAAAGAAAAAGGAAAAAAGAATAAGAGAAAAAAAAGAAAAAAAAAAGAAAAAAAAAAGGAAAGAAAAAAGGAAAAAAAAAAAAGAAAAAAAAAAGGAGAAAAGATAAAAGAAAAAAAAAGAAAAAAAAAGGAGAAGGAAAAAAAAAGAAAAAAAAAAGGAAGAAAAAAGAGAAAAAAGAAAGAGGAGAAAATAAAAGAGGAGGAAAAAGAAAGACAGAAAAGAAGAAAAAATAAAAAAAAAAAAAAAAAAGGAAAGAGAGAAAAAGAAAAGAAAAAAAAAGAGAAAAGGAAAGAAAAGAAAAAAAAGAAAGAAAAAAAAAAAAAAAAGAAAAAAAGAAAAGAAAGAAAGGGAAAAAGGAAAAAGAAAGGAAAGAAAAGGAAAGAAGGAAGAAGAAAGGATGACAAAAAAAAAAAAAAAAGGAAAAGGAAAAAAAGGAGAAAAAACGAAAAAAAAAAGAAAAAAAAACAAAAAGAAAGAAAGAAAAAAAAAAGAAAGGAAAAAAAAAAAGGAACAAAAAAAAGAGAAAAGAAAAGAGGAAGAAAAAAAAAAGGAGAAAAAAGAAGAATGAAAAAAAAAGAAAAAGAAGAGGAAAAAAAGAGAAAAGAAGAAAAAAAGGAAAAAAAAAGAAGAAGAAAAAGAAGAAGAGAAAAAAAAAAAGAAAAAAAGGAAAAAAGGAAAAAAATGGAAAGACAAAAAAAAAAGAAAGAAAAGAAAAAGAAAAAGGAATAAAGAAAAGGAGAGGAAAAGAAAAACAAAGCGAGAAAAAAAAGGAAAAAAAAAAGAAAAAAAAAAAAGAAAAAAAAAAAAAAGAAAAAAAAAAAGGAGAAAAAAAAGTAAGGAAAAAAAAACAAGAAAAAAGGATGAGGAAAAATAAAAAGGAAAAAGAGAAAAAAAGAAAAAAACAAGATAAAAAAAATAAAAAGAGAGGAAGGAGAAAAGAAAAAAGGGAAAAGGAAAAAAGAAGAAAAAGAAAAGGAAAAAGAAAAAAAAAAAAAAAGAAAAGAGAAGAAAGAAAAAAAAGAAGGAAAAAAAAAAAGAAAAGAAAAAAAAAAAAAAAAAAAAAAGAAGAAAGAAGAATAGAAAGAAAAAAAAGGAAATAGAAAAAAAAAAAAAAGGAGAAAAAAAAGAAGAAAGGAACAAAGGAAAAAAAACGAAAAAAAAAAAAAAAAAGGAATAGAGAAGGAAAAAGAAAAAGGAGAAAAAAGAAAGGAGAAAAGAGGAGAAAAAAGGAGAAAAAAAAAAGAGAAAAAAAAGGAAAAAGGAGAAAAAAAAGGAAAAAAAGAGAAAGAAAGGAAAAGGAGAAATAAAAAGAAAAAAAAAAGGAAAGGAAAAGGAAGAAAAAAAAAAAAAAAAGAAAAGGAAAAAAGAGGTAGAAGAGGAAAGAAAAAAATGGAAAAAGAAAAAAAAAAAAGGAAATAAGGAGAAAGAGGAGAAAAAAGGAAAAAGGAGGAGGAAGAAGGAAGGAGAAAAAAAAAAAAGGAGAAAGGAAAAGAAAGAAAGAAAAGGAAAAAACAAAAAAAAAAAAGAGAAAAATAAAGAGAAAAAAAAAAGAGAAAAAAAGGAGGAGGAAAAAAAAAAGAAAAAAAAAAAAAAAGAGGAAAACAAGGAGAGGTGGAGGAGAGAGAAGGATAAAAAGGAGTGAGGAGGTATAGTGAAAAAGGGAAGGAAAAGAAAAGAGGAGAGGAGAGAGGGATATAGGCGCATAATTAGATGCGAGAAGGAACTCGAGGGAGGGACAGAGGAAATGAGGGAAGGGACGGAGGGAATGCGGGAAGGGAAGGAGGGAAGGAAGGAGGGAAGGAAAGGAGAGAAGGAGGGAAGGAGGGACAATATTCAAAGGGATGGAGGGAAGGGGGGTTAAAAAAGGGAGAGTAAAGGTAGTAATTAGGAGAGATAAATTAGTGAATAAATGTAGGATTATAATAATATTTTTTCCGTACAGTGAATGGAAGAAAAAAGAGGAATTTGAGTAAAAATGAAGAGGGAGTTGTGAAGATAAAAAGAAGGAAGGAGGTCAAGCGTAGAGAGAGAGAGAGAGA
>JAPQNM010000018.1:23347643-23352643 GCA_029783475.1 Metacarcinus magister
GAGGGTGCGAGAGAGGGGAGAGAGGGAGAGAGGGGAGAGAGAGAGATAGATGAGAGAGGAGAGAGAGAGGAGAGAGAGAGAGAGAGATAGAGAGAGATGAGAGAGCGAGAGGATGAGAGTGAGTGAGTGAGTTTGCATAGAGGTGTGAAGGGATACTTTAGAACTCCACACCTGTGTAACATATGTGCCACACACCTGCTCTCTCTCTCTCTCTCTCTCTCTCTCTCTCTCTCTCCTGCTCATCTCTCTCTCTCTCTCTCTCTTTCTCTCTCAATATACATTTCTATATAACTTTCATTTTCTATACACCTACACCTTTTGTATACCTCATTTATTTCTTCTTCTTTTCTTGCTTTACTTAAAGAGAAAAACATCAGTTCACTTTCTAAGAATTAAACTAAACTTACATAATATTACAATTCTTTCAACTTTTTTTTTCTCTTTAAGTATCAATATCGGATTTCAATACTTCCTTCAATTCTTCCTTCTATTTCATTCCACTATTACGTGTCTTTTCTTGGTGTTAATAAATGATAAAGAGGAACAAGACAGGTAAACGAAGACAAGGCCAAGGAAGGTAAGACAATATAAGACAAGTTAAGACACAAGACATGACACAACAAGACATGATAAGAGAAAGAAAAAAAACAAAACATGACAGCCAGGCAAGACAACACAACGCAACAACAAAACAACAAGACAGAACAACAAAACAAAACAAATAAAACAAGACAGAAAGACAAACAGAACCCAAAAAATAATTAAAATAGAAAATACCACCACCACTACTACCACCACCACTACTACTACTACTACTACTACTACTACTACCTACCTACTTCCTACACTCAACATCATATTCCCATAATTTCAACACCGTCAACGGAACACAAACACAAACACAGACCAAGGCAAATTATAGAGGGAGTGATGGAATGCAAGAAGACAAGACAAGACAAGACAAGACAAGGTGAGGTGAGGTGAAGTGAAGTGAGGTGAGGCAGAGACACACATAGGCTTCCTCTCCTCTCCCTCTACATGTGTCCTCTAAAAAAACAAAAAACAAAAAACACAAGGGTTATAACGTGTGTGAGAAGCAAAATTTACCCTTAAGTTAAGTCACACTAAAATTTATCTCCTTAGCAGATTCAAGAGTTCAAAAAAAAGTGTTATGGTTCGTCATAATAAAAAAATGACTATGAAAAATGCGTGTAAAGAGGAGATGGAGGAGGAGGAGGAGTGAGGAGGGAGGAGGAGGATGGAGGAGGAGGAGGAGGAGAAAAAAGAAAAGGTAGAAAGTAATTACTATTGTATGGTTTCCTTCCAACCCCTTCTCTCTCTCTCTCTCTCTCTCTCTCCTCTCTCTCTCTCTCCTCTCTCTCTCTCTCTCTCTCCTCTCTCTCTCTCTCTCTCTCTCTCTCTCTCATCTCTCTCTCTCTTGCTGTGACTTTAGAGAGAGAGAGAGCGAGCGAGAGCGAGAGAGAGAGAGAGAGAGAGAGAGAGAGAGAGAGAGAGAGAGAGAGAGAGAGAGAGAGAGAGAGAGAGAGAGAGAGAGAGAGAGAGAGAGAGAGAGAGAGAGAGAGAGATAGTGTGTGTGAGTTAATCCGTGGGTCCGTGAGGGCAGCATGACATGAGGCTTGAGTGGCATCTAGAGCACACTTGAGAGCTTCCTTGTAGCAGGCACGGCACTTCAGGCACTCTGCAGGCACCCTCAGGCACTCCACAGCACCACCTGACACTCACCCAGCACCCCACGCACTCCCTAACACTCCCTGACACTCCCTAACACTCCCTGACACTCCCTAACACTCCCTAACACTCCCTAACACTCCCTAACACTCCCTGACACTCCCTAACACTCCCTAACACTCCCTGACACTCCCTAACACTCCCTAACACTCCCTAACACTCCCTGACACTCCCTAACACTCCCTAACACTCCCTGACACTCCCTAACACTCCCTAACACTCCCTAACACTCCCTAACACTCCCTGACACTCCCTGACACTCCCTAACACTCCCTAACACTCCCTAACACTCCCTAACACTCCCTGACACTCCCTAACACTCCCTAACACTCCCTAACACTCCCTAACACTCCCTAACACTCCCTAACACCCACAAGCACCTTTTACCTCTCTGTGTTTCCTTGGCGTCGAGGTCGGTTCAAACGTCACTCGCAGTACATCACTTTTTCCCGCGGTTTTTTTCCCCCCTGAAGTCTGATAAGCATAGGGCATGAACAAAATATATGTATAAAACATTTGATAAAACGCGTCTCGTGTCTTCTAAGGGTTGGCAATGGATCTACCTCGCTTCGTTTTTCTCTCTCTCTAAAAAAAAAAAATAATAATAATGATAGTAATAATAATAACTCCGCACTTTCTCAGTGTTTTTTTTTCAGTGCTTTTCCACGGAGTTGTTTTGATACATTGCTTGTTTGCTGAATGCAGCGTGTTTAGAAGCAAGCAAGGACGGTGCAGGCAGGCAAGCAGGCAGGCAGGCAGGCAGGCAGGCAGGCAGATAACCACTAACTCTTCCTCTCCTTCCTCCACACACACTACTAAACTATGATGCTTTCTGTCCTCTTCCTCTTCCTCCTCCTCCTCCTCTTTCTAGTCCAGCTGTTGTCGGGGTGGGAAGGCATGCATGCAGGCAGGTGAGAGAGAGAGAGAGAGAGAGAGAGAGAGAGAGAGAGAGAGAGAGAGAGAGAGAGAGAGAGAGAGAGAGAGAGAGAGAGAGAGAGAGAGAGAGAGAGAGAGAGAGAGAGAGTTAGTTAGTTAGTGAGTATTTCTGGTGTACGTAACGACTACGCACGTTCAGGTATCGCCATCCGTGCAGGTGATGTACACACCTGCACTCAGATCACTTTCAAACGTGGCCCATGTTACTGTTTTGACGAGGTTATTCAAAGTAATCGTATTGGGAGACACGCTAAGCCACTCACATTTTAATCGTGAATGTATTAAACAAAACTATTTTTCTAACTCTTTCTCTTTCTCTCCCTCTCTCTGTCCGATGACCTACATAGATAAGTGTTCGTGATACTATATTTAAGTGTACATTTTCAAGTAAGTGAAGTAGAACATTGTATACATTAACTTAACTCTGAAACAAGATTAAAAAAAAATATATATATGTTATCATCTCTATAAAATTCTCTTTCGAAATCGTTCTTCAGTTTCATGGGGTAATTATGATGTTAATTTGGTAATGTTTCCCAATTTTCTCTGAGGCAGCAATCAGGGAAACACTTGTGCCTTGTTTCTGCGTCACAATTAAGGGTTCACAAGTCTGTATCAAAAGGTTCACAAGTCTATGTAAAAAGGTTTGCAAATCTATGTATAAAGAACTGTTTATCATAACGCTGTTCCCATTGATATAGTTCCTTCAATCTTCAGAGTGCATTCACCCACTCTTCCTCACACACTAAGAGTACTGCATCACCTAGCCTCTTATCTTCCTTCAGCACGCATCCCCGGTATAGTCTGGAAGGTAAATCTGGAAAGGTTTGCCTGGAAAGGTATGTATGGAAGGTATGCCTGGAAGATGTGCCTGGAAAGTCTGTTTGCCTGTCCACAGCCTCTACAATACCACCACCACCACCACCACCACAACCTACAAAAATCTACAAAAATCAAAAGGACATAATAACTAAACTTAACATCCAAACTATACTTCAAAGAATCTTATTATAAATTTCTATCAAACCTCATCGCACGTGACATAGCAAGGATGGCACCAAACTCTATACTCACTCCCTTTAATGCAAGAAATCTTTATCCCCTTCTTCAGGTCATATAATTTTTACGTACTCAGATTAGACAGAAACTCGCGACTGTAAGATCATAGGCAGCAGCCACACGCACGTCTCTGAATGCTAAGGTTATTCAATGGTATATTCAGCGTCTCAGCATGCGTTAGTTGTGTTTAGCAGTGACGGTATTTCCTTTCTCTTTATGCAACTGTACACGCGCGCTCGTTTGAAAGGGCAATACAGGACGCAGGGAGTTTGTTGAAAGAGTTGCGGCAGAAAGGTCAATAAACGTAGGAGTAGTGTTTGATCTGAAGTGCTTGGTTTAAAGGTAGAGTGGAGGGAACACACGAAGCATAGCAAACGAGGAGGAGAGTGATTTAAGAGGCGACGTGAGGCCAGGACGACACGAGGCAAGAGGGTGAGGCTGGGATCGAGTGTGTCTTTCGTCCACTTGCTCTAGAGAATTGTGATGCTGTCCTGCGCTACTACAAAAACTACTACTACTACTACTACTTCTTCTACTACTACTACTATTACTACTACTACTACCTCTTTCCTCACCCTGCCTTGCCCCTTCTAACAAGTGCTGTAGTCATGCCGTCTCTTAATACCCCAGCACCTCTATCGACCGCGCGTGAGTACCAAAAGCCAGCAGAAGATTTCACTTACATATATACTCTTATACGAGGATTACAAGGTTGGCTATGCCCTTCCCCCTCTCCTCCTCTTCTCCTCTTCCTCCTTCTCTTCCTCCTTCTCCTCCTCCTCCCCAACTGATGAGGCTGGGAGATTAGACCCTTCCTCTCCCCAGCCTTACCTACCTGTTCTCCCCTCTCCCCCTCCTTCCCTCCCTGACTGGCATTTACCTTCTCTCTATTTCACTTGCAACTCGTATACCGTTTCCTCACATTTCTCTCTCCATTTTCTGTTCCAGTTTCATTCCTTGTCCTGCTCTTTTATATGTGTATAATCCCTCCCCCTTCATCCCCTCCTCTTCCTCCTCTTCTTCCTCCTCCGTTGATATGTAAAAGGCAGAACGAGAATGAAAACTGCGTCACCTCTCTCTCTCTCTCTCTCTCTCTCTCTCTCTCTCTCTCTCTCTCTCTCTCTCTCTCTCTCTCTCTCTCTCTCTCTCTCTCTCTCTCTCTCTCTCTCCTCGTTCCTGCTCTTCACCCAAAAACTAGTATAAGAGGAGAGTAAGTCTGCCTTTGTCTGCTGGTCTAGTAGTAATATTGTATGTGT
>JAPQNM010000018.1:23362643-23367643 GCA_029783475.1 Metacarcinus magister
TTTTTCATATTTGAGTTTTTCTTTTAATTTTGTGAGTCTAAATTTAGTTATTATTAAAGGTTTTAGTGGAAAATTGACTTAACATTATAATTCAGTAGTAGTACATGCATATATAAACACACACACACACCACACACACACACACACACACCCACACACACACACACACACACACACACACACACACACACATCTAACATTCATACATTCTCTTTGTGTATGACAACGCGTTAATGCATGTGTATAGTGTTTTTATTTTGTATGCACGTGTGTTGTGTGTGTGTGTGTGTGTGTGTGTGTGTGTGTGTATACGGGTAAGAGTGCATGCATGTATGTATATCACTGTTTTTGTGTAGGACTGCAAGCTGAATGTATGTAGTATGTATGTATGTATGTATGTATGTATGTAATTATGTATGTATGTGTGTAATTATGTATGTATGTTTGTAGTAGTGTTATCTTCACCCCGACTTCCTACCCCTATCACCACCATCATATTTAGTCCACACACACACACACACACACACACACACACACACACACACACACACACACACACAGAAGCATTGATCGGATCGTCTCACCTCATCTTGCATTCTTCAGGTGAAACTTTCCATTACTACACACACACACACACACACACACACACACACACACACACACACACATAAACACAAACACACAGGTCATTTCCCTCTCTTCAATAATTCCAGTTTTCTCTCTCTCTCTCTCTCTCTCTCTCTCTCTCTCTCTCTCTCTCTCTCTCTCTCTCTCTCTCTCTCTCTCTCTCTCTCTCTCTCTCTCTCTCAGTAACATCAGGTATCATTCGTGATAATTGTATGTCTGCACTTAAGTTTCTCTTCTGCTTTCCTTTCCTCGTCGCAAGATTGAGTGCAAGACGAGAGGCAGAGAGAAGACAACAGAGAGAAGACAACAACATAGATAAGACTCTCTATATATACATCGCTCTCCCTTGTTAAGCTCTACATACCTATATACACCTTAAAATGCACGCCCATACGCCCATACCCGCCCGTGCACTCTTCAACCCAGCAGCAACACGTCACACTTTCTCCCGCTGTTGCTGCGTATCTAGGTTGTTGACTTACTCCCACCCAGCTAGCGGCAGGACGGCCTCATCATTCTCATTACGCTATTGCACCCCCGTCACCCCTCCACCCCGCCGCCCCTCCCTCATCCTTCGTCCCTCCCAGTCCATCCCATCCCATCTGCTACATACAACCCCATCCATGTCTTGACTCCACTCTCCCCTGTCTCGTTCCACCATGCAAGGCTAAAACACCGCCATGTACTAGCTATGCCAAACCTGCTTTGCCATGTTACACTATGTCCTTCACCCCGTCCCACCCCGTTCCACCCCGTTACTTCCTGCAGTGATTAATTTCTACCTCCAACCACCCTGATACAACCCGCTACGCCACGCTACACCACGCTACGCCACGCTACACACTGTCACTTCCCGTTTCCCGAGGGTGAATGAAGCACGTGAATCCCCCGTGAAAGTTGTTGTTGTGGGTGAGCTGAAGAGGCTTGAAGAGGACCTGCTGCCTGTGTTCGTGTTCATCCCCGCTAGGAGGGTGCGAGGGCCCGTTCCTGTTCGGCCTTGTGCGTGGGGTAGCGAGTGACCTTCCTTGTCTTTGTGTTGCCGTGTGTTGTGTGTTGCTTGAATGTGATAATTTGATAAAGAGTTAGAGAGTTGACCTTGACGCTTGTGCAGTTTTATTACGAAATCTTCATCAATAATAAAAAGGAGAATAAGTAACTGTTAAAAAAAAATTTCCTACACCGTTATGTGTGTGTGTATAAATAGCAATGACTTTCCCTCCAAACACCACTCTTCCGGTCCACCTGCACTTGACAACCAACAATTTACTCCACTTCTCACCTACGAGGCGTCTCTGTACCACCCACTTCCTCTTCCACCTCTTCCTTCTTCTCCACCTCCTCCTTCCTCTCCCCTGGCACACTTAGATCATTTGTAAACCTCATAACGTCACTATCGCAATCAAGTTTATGAACAAAATACATACTGTGACAAAGATATTAATTTACTTGTCTTATCACGCCAATGCTAATACAAGGCGACAGTGTGCTGAGAGAGAGAGAGAGAGAGAGAGAGAGAGAGAGAGAGAGAGAGAGAGAGAGAGAGAGAGAGAGAGAGAGAGAGAGAGAGAGAGAGAGAGAGAGAGAAAAAAAAAAAAAAAACGTTAACGACTTATAAGAACACGTTAAATGGCCTGAGGAAAGACCTTAAGGACATGAGAAAAGAAAGTGAAAAGAAAGCTTGTGTAAAAAAAAAATAGATAGAAAAGAAAATGTAAAAAAAGATGCAATAAAAAAAGTTCATTAATATCTTTTTTTGTGAGTCAAGAAAAGATGTCAAGATTTTTTTTATACAATATTACGTAAGTTTTATATAATTTCTGCGATAACGTCACATAAATTTGTTTTAAACTTCCGAGATTCACTTGAAGAAGAAATGTTTTTTTTCTGGTTTCGTGTCCAAACTTCCCTAATTTTTTTATTAATTTGGTTTCCAGTCTTTGCTATTTTTTCCTTGTTCAGTTTCCAGTTTTCGTTGTTTTTTTCTGTTATATTTCTAGATTTCGCTATTTTCTTCTGTTCTATTTCCAGTCTTCCCTCGTTTTCTTGTTTCGTCGTTTCCAGTCTTCACTATTTTTTTCTTGTTCGGTTTATATTCTTCACTATATTTTCCTGTTCTGTTTCCATCCAGTCTTCCCTGTTTATTTCCAGTTCCTTTTCCAGTGTTCTCATTTTTTTTTCCGTTCCCTTTCCATTGTTCCTTGTGAGTGGTACTTCCCTTCACACAAACTCCAGCTCACTCGTACTAATTTTCCAGCAACGTGTAGATACAGAGGTGCCAAAGGGCTTCTCTGAGGTCGATCCCAATCTACCTTTCATCATAAGAACACTCCATTTTCACTTATTAGTTCCGTTTCATTATTAAAAAAAAATGAATAAAAACTGCTATTATACCCATTTTCACTTCCACATCAACGCGTACCCAATTTTTTTCTACTCACTTTTTACTTTTATTTCCTTTTTATCTACTCTCCTCTCATCCGTGACGCACCAACTCGCATTTACAGCCCTAAAGTGATTTGGTGTTATAATTGTACCTCAAGGCACAATACAATTTAAAAACCTGTCTCTGTTTGCCTCTGAGAGATGAACTGTAGAGGTGAGGAAGGAAAATTAAGTGAGTGTTGACGGCTTGTTCCTCGCTGCGGCACGAGGAACGCAGTCAAAGGGCGACATAAAGGCAGCGGCAGAGAGGAAGGAAAAACTAGAAGCGGAGAGTAATGATTTTGAAACGTGAGAAAAGGTTTTGCAACACACTCAGCTTAGTCATAGAGGTAGTGGTGTGCGTGGAGAAAGTGTGTGCAAGTGTGGAGTGTATAGGAGCAAAACACACACACACACACACACACACACACACACACACACACACACACACACACACACACACACACACACACACACACACACACACACACATGAGAGAGAGAGAGAGAGAGAGAGAGAGAGAGAGAGAGAGAGAGAGAGAGAGAGAGAGAGAGAGAGAGAGAGAGAGAGAGAGAGAGAGAGAGAGAGAGAGAGAGCGAGAGAGAACAAATGGAAGGCAAAGAGAACTGTACATACATATACAAAAAAAAATCACTTATCATCCATTTCACTTCAGTCTAAACTAACAAATCTTTCCTAAAAACATCTTCTACTTACACAGTGACATAAAAAAACCAAAACATAATCAATCTAACAAAAAAACCAGAACATTAACAATTTACCCGAAACGACGCAAATTAACCAAAGTAAAAACAGAAGTAAACTTTAAAAAAAAAAAAATCTACTTCTTATAGACGTAATCTTGGTGGCGCCTCGAGGCTTATCTTAACGCGGATTCACACCTTCCTCCTTCTTATCTTCCCGTTGTCACCTTCTCCCATGACTCCACGGCTTGGTGGTGACACGAGTATAATAAGGGTGAGGAGGCAGGAGCAGCAGCAGCCTTAGGGTAAAGTGTCAATAGATGTGAGAGTCAATATAAGTTTCATCTAAAGGTGTCGGATATTGACTCTTCGTAAAGGCATTGGATTCCTTTTTAACGTGGAAAGGATATTGGATTATGTGTGTGAGAGAGAGAGAGAGAGAGAGAGAGAGAGAGAGAGAGAGAGAGAGAGAGAGAGAGAGAGAGAGAGAGAGAGAGAGAGAGAGAGAGAGAGACCACTACCTCCACTACCACCATCACCAACACTATCACTATTACAACTACCATCATTACCACTACCAACATTTATAACAACTACGACAATTACCACCACCCCTCCTGCCACCCCCAAAAAAACAGGTATACTAAAACAACTACTATTACTGAAGAACATACACGATCTCTCCACACTTATTCCAGCGCTCTCCTCCTCCACCTGCTGTTTGTCTATTCCACCTTTCCACCTCCACTCCCACCGCTGCCACCATATATTCTTACAGCCCTAAGCACGATACACACATCAACTATTTCTAACTTCTGCATGAACGGTATAGAAATAAGACTGCAGACGAATACTTAAAGGGAACTAACATTACTTTCTGCACCTATTGTCAGCACCTGAAATCAGCACTATACCTCAGCACTTAAGAACAGCATCTCAACTCACCTCAACTTCCTAATATCTTCAATATATCAGCACTTCACCATCTTAGCTTAGCAGCTCGCGTTAATACTTAAGCACAATAAATCAGCACTTTTTCGCCTACACGTCTCTACATCCTTATAACATTTGTTCTGAGATGAGGCCAAGAGGACGAGGATAAACGAGGACGAGGACGAGGACGAGATCACCACAATAAGTTGACCTCAAGCACATCACCAGGTTTTTAAAAGGAGAATAAGATGCATAAATGTCATCGTATATTTCTACTTGACTTAAGGAATTTTAATATCATGCTTTTCCATCTTT
>JAPQNM010000018.1:23377643-23390143 GCA_029783475.1 Metacarcinus magister
TTCTCCATTGATTTACCTCCACCTCCACCTTCTCCTCCTCCTCCTCCTCCTCCTCCTCCTCCTCCTCCTCCTCGTTTCATGTCCTAGTTTCGTGTTTCTTCTAGTGTCCGTTTTTTCTCCTCTTCCTCTTTCCAACTTCACCCTCCATTCTATTCTTCTTACTTCTTATTCTCTTCCTTATCTTCTTATTTTTTAGTATCGTCTTCTTCCTATTCTCTCTCTCTCTCTCTCTCTCTCTCTCTCTCTCTCTCTCTCTCTCTCTCTCTCTCTCTCTCTCTCTCTCTCTCTCTCTCTCTCTCTCTCTCTCTCTCTCTCTCTCTCTCTCTCAAAACCACCACACTATCATCCACAGTAAAGATTAACTTACCATAAGACACACAAAAAAAGAAGAGCATCAAATCACGCTTCACACGAATAAAAGTTACGTTAAGTTCACCACGCACACAAGGCCTGGATGCACCTTTAAGTAGATGTAAAGTACCGTTCACATACTTCTGGGTAAGGAGTGATAAACACAACACCCCGGCGCGGGAAAGTCAACTGGAGGGAGACTGGAATGCCAACATGAAGCAGAAGCAGACAGGAGACACAGTACACATCATTCCTTCTCCGCTAACTCGCTTGCATGCTTCTACAAGGAGATTCAAGGCGTTACAAGTACTTTTAAGAGGCTGTTGGTGGGTCTTACGTGGTGTAGGTGATGAAAAATTGGTAGCTAAGACAATTTATAAGTAAAGTAAGAGTGTTTGAGAGCACCGTGCTTTTTATTTTTGAGGCACGTAAGATTGATTTTCATATATTTATATCATATATGTATTGTTTATTGTTTAGTCATATTTTGTTATTATTTGTCATCTCAATTTTGTCATGTTCTTTCTTACTTACTGAACGTCATTTTGTAAAGCGGGGAAGAGAGCAATATATGATAACAGAATATAGATTACATTGTTTGTCTCAGCGCTTGACAGGAGAGAATGGAAGAGGATGGACCGTTGGAACAAGGATGTGCTGGGAGGAGTGACTGGGAGGAGGTGGAAGGTTACAGGTACTGGACAAGGAAGAGGGAGAGTCCGTGATCATCAGTACCTGCATGTAACACTCTAAGTACTGACTGGCAACACATACACAGGTATCAGTATGCATGCAAGTATTCAGACATGTGCTCCTTCTCATACAAACACGTAATTCACATTGTATACGTGTGCGTGTGTGTGTGTGTGTCTGTGTGTGTGTGTGTGTGTGTGTGTGTGTGTGTGTGTGTGTGTGTGTGTGTGTGTGTGTGTGTCTGGTGGAGGACGCAGGGAACGCATCAAGCGGGTGAGTTTCAAGAGTCAAGTCGTAAAGCTCTCTATGGTGACCTTCCTGTATGTTCCCAGGAAGCATCCAGCGTGGTCTTGGTGGAGGACGCGGAGCAACACACGCGACAAGGATGGGCATACAGATAAGGTAAAGGCACTTTCCCCTGACTTTCCCAGAGGAGAGGCACGCGAGCCTTATGTGGAAGCATTAAGTACCACGACCACAAGCAAGGCAAGGAAGGACCGACGCTGCACCTTCAGTTCAGTTTCAGTTCAGTCTCCAAGTTGGAAACCTACTTTGGGTTGTCACGTAAGAAGACAATGAGCTTTACCAACACATCGTAACAACAGGAGCTGCCTTGTGTAGGTCAACTGGTCTCTTGCAGCCTCAATATATCCTTGTGTTTATGTTCTTATGTAACACACCAGGAGACAAGCACCAGGACAAACCACGCTTCGTATAGGACAGGAAGGACAATGGGAATCACTCCAGCAATAGAATTCCCTCAAGAATCAGATAATTTTAATGTTTGAGAGCAACTTCAGGACCAAGACATAAAACAAATATATATAAATAACTTCAGTGAGTGGAAATAAAACTTCTATCATGGCAGCAACGACACGTACTAAGTAGTCGAGACCACACTGAATATTGATTGACCTAAATCATATAGGAATTATTAGTAAAAAATATTCTTAGCAATCAGCAACACCACCACACTCATCATAACACCACCACACTCATCACAACACCACCACACTCATCACAACACCACCACACTCATCACAACACCACAACACTCATCACAACACCACCACACTCATCACAACACCACCACACTCATCACAACACCACCACACTCATCACAACACCACAACACTCATCACAACACCACCACACTCATCACAACACCACCACACTCATCACAACACCACCACACTCATCACAACACCACCACACTCATCATAACACCACCACACTCATCACAACACCACCACACTCATCACAACACCACCACACTCATCACAACACCACCACACTCATCACAACACCACAACTCCAGCAACACTGACCAACGCAACATACTTTACCCTAAATACCCCGATATTTCCCTTAAGCTTTCAATAATTAATGATCAAACCCAGTAAATTAAAGCCTCAAGTTTTCAATAATTACTCCACTTAGTCAACTTAATAATCGAGGCATAATTATCTGGGATCATATTCAAATAATTGGCGGGATATTCATCTTTAAACATCATCATTTTCCTCCCCCACAAAGTCTACCGATAATTACACACCCAAATCAATTACCTGAGTTTCCCTAAAAGTGCTGATAACATTAATTATTAAACCCAACAAAGGATGGAGGAAAGTATGTATATAATTTTTTTTTTTTGTCTCATGCATATACACTTAACATGTATCGTGTATAAGAAGACACTATGTATAAAAAGGGAAGTTTTTATTAAAATGCGTTTTATTTGACAATTGAGTAAAGTTACGTCATATACAACGTCAGGAGGAGGAAGAGGAGGAGGAGTACAAAAGAGTACAAAGGAATAACAGACAGCAATAGTCCTACAGGACCTAACGAGGCTATCCGTGTGGCTACACTACTACTATAATATCTATTTGATGGAGACAAAAGGACAACTAAGTGGAAGGTTCCTTCCCACCCACCCCTCCCTCCAGCCTAAGCTGGCTGGAAGAGGAAGCGATACTATGTAGTATAGACAAACTGTCATGGAATTTGTATCAGAAAGTACTAAAACAGGAGTAATCAACGGCTATTGGTATCCTCTTAGTGTCCCTCGAGTTTCCTTTGGGATGAATGGCAACATGGGCTCAGTAAGACTGTGACCTTCCACACACCACACACCTCATCCTCCTGCTCAAGGAGGACAGTTACTGCTCGCTCATCAGTGAAAACTTTGCACACTGAGTCAAGTGACAGGACGAAACGCTTCCAGTGAGCTATCAAGCAAAGTGTGTGTGTGTGTGTGTGTGTGTGTGTGTGTGTGTGTGTGTGTGTGTGTGTGTGTGTGTGTGTGTGTGTGTGTGTGTGTGTGTGTGCCTTTTCTTTCATACTACTTATGCATGCCACACATAAATCAAACAATTTTATTTATATACACAATTCATAAAGGTTTAATGACATGAACGTTTCAGTAATAACATTATAACAGTAAATTTCAGGTGAAGGAAGTTGTAAAGTCAAACAAGTAATTGAGATTCTTCAGAGTGGATGAAATATGGGACCTTGGCGAGTGGATGAAGATGTGAGTTTGGCGAGTGGATGACGCTGGGAGAGTAACGAACGGACGAAGTAGTGAGTTACGAATGAGCGAAGCGATGAATAGCGAGTAGACGAGGCGTTGCGAGTAACGAGTGGACGAAGCGATGAGTAACGAGAGAACGAAGCGGCGAGTTACAAACGGACAAAGCGATGAGTTTGACGAAAATAATAATAATAATGAGTTGGAAGGATTATCAGGTGAAGAAGATTTTTTTTCTTTTTATTGTTGTTGATTTGTATTGTTTTCTTGGGGCGGGTGGGGGGGGGGGGAACAATGTATGTTGGTATATAACATCATGGCGCCAGGTAGCAAAACACAAATGGGAAATATAGATGAGCATGGCACACACGAACACACACACACACACACACACACACACTAAAATAGCGTATAAGCACATATATTTAGTTCCATAAGTGTGATCTATAAAGAAAACTTCGTCACCATCCCGTCTTGAAGAGTCAGACAAATGCGACCACAGCTTATCAAAAAGATCTTTTAATAATCAGATTCAAATAAAAATGCCAATCTTCGGAATGAGATTCGTCTATTACCCAATCAAGCTCACCGAGCAGGAGATGAGGGTGGCCCGGTGCAGGGCCGAGGCCGCGGTGCGGGAACGCGACCTTGCCCGCAAGTTTGCAGCCAAGAAGAAGGAGCTGCTCACCAAGAGAGCCAGTGTTGAGCCAGTGGAGGCCAACACCACTGATGTGCTGGACGGGGTCCAACTCCACTCCGAAGACGTCCCTGTAGCAGACGGGTCTTCTTTCACCACCGAGTTGGACGAGGTCCTGGTGCCAGTCCTCCACAAGGAAACCCCAAAGGAGGATGCTGTTCCTTGTGATGAAGTGGACCTGGTGCGGCGCAGCCTGCACATTGCCGTCAGGTTCAAAGATCGCCTGGCAGGATCTGGAGATTGCTTCCTTCATTACCTGGAAGGACATTACTCCGTAAAGATCCTCCGAGACCCAAAGAAGGGACGGTGGCACATCAAAGGCCACAAGGACAACGTGATCCCTTGTTACAATGCCATCCAAGAATTGATCGCAGAATGGCGGCGACGCGAAGCTGTCGATGAATGAATGGTTTGGTGTGATATGCGGCATCTTTTACACCAACAGGACGGACGTATTCCTTCCCTTTCCCAGTATGAGGCCGCCCATAAGCAAGATGGTTGCCCTCACCCAGTCAGGGAATTGACGGAAATGTGGTACAGGACCTGCCCTAGAAGGAGGCACCCCAACAGGGGGATGGGTGCCTCCAAGTATCCGTCACTGCTAGTAAGAGTAGACGGGTATGTGGGACAGGTCCTGCCCTAGAAGGAGGCACCCTAACAGGGGGATGGGTGCCTCCAAGTATCCGTCACTGCCAGTGAGAGTAGACGGGTATGTGGGACAGGTCCTGCCCTAGAAGGAGGCACCCTAACAGGGGGACGGGTGCCTCCAAGTATCCGTCACTGCCAGTGAGAGTAGACGGGTATGTGGGACAGGTCCTGCCCTAGAAGGAGGCACCCTAACAGGGGGACGGGTGCCTCCAAGTATCCGTCACTGCCAGTGAGAGTAGACGGGTATGTGGTGCAGGACCTGCCCTAGAAGGAGGCACCCTAACAGGGGGATGGGTGCCTCCAAGTATCCGTCACTGCCAGTGAGAGTAGACGGGTATGTGGGACAGGTCCTGCCCTAGAAGGAGGCACCCTAACAGGGGGATGGGTGCCTCCAAGTATCCGTCACTGCCAGTGAGAGTAGACGGGTATGTGGTGCAGGACCTGCCCTAGAAGGAGGCACCCTAACAGGGGGATGGGTGCCTCCAAGTATCCGTCACTGCCAGTGAGAGTAGACGGGTATGTGGGACAGGTCCTGCCCTAGAAGGAGGCACCCTAACAGGGGGATGGGTGCCTCCAAGTATCCGTCACTGCCAGTGAGAGTAGACGGGTATGTGGTGCAGGTTCTGCCCTAGAAGGAGGCACCCCAACAGGTGCCAACGGGTGCCTCAAGTAGCCGTCTTGCGGCACAGCCTCCTCATTCCCTCCAGGTTCAACGATCGCCTGGCAGGACATGAGGAGAGTTTCCTTAAATACCTGGAAGGAAGTCACTCCAAGACTCTACAAAAGGAAAGTGGCACAGCAATGGCCGCAAAGGAAACGTGATGCCGTGTATCACACCAATCCAGAAGTTGATCGCAGAATGGCGGCGACGCAAGGCTGTCGATGGTTAGTGTGATGTGCACTCTCTCAAGGGGTGAACGTTCTTTTCTTATATATCTTTCTTCTATACCTACGTACACATAGTATTTATGTGTGTCTGTGTGTGTGTGTGTGTGTGTGTGTCACAAATTTACTGACTGAAGCGTCACCTTAAAGTTAGTAGTCACTTTTCATGCACCTGCTGCTGTTCTTCAATTTATTTCTTTTCCTCAGATTCATTGCCTCTTATCACATCATCATTTTTACTTTTCACTGTCTCTTCACCATCATATTCATTCATATGTATCAGCTATCTTAATGTTCGTTATTTTTTCCTATTCTTTACCTTTGGTTTCTCTTTCCCTCAATCATTCGCTATTAGCATATCTCCTCCTCCTCCTCCTCCTCCTCCTACTCTTCCTCCTCCTCCTTCTCTTCTTTGTCCTCCTCTTCCTCCTCCTCACTAGAAGCTGTAATTGGGAATATTCCGTGAAATTAAAAGTTCATAAAAGGTGCATCTTGAGTTGTGTGTGTGGGTGTGTGTGTGGGTGTGTGTGTGGGTGTGTGTGTGTGTGTGTGTGTGTGTGTGAGGAGAAGGAGGACTGACTTCAGGCAAACAACTTGTATAAAAAACTATTCTCAAACACATGAAACTATGAACACACACACACACACACACACACACACACACACACACACACACATTCAACATTTACAGATACGGAAGCCCCACACGAACACCTACTTAGTCACCTCTCCATCCTAAGACCTTGAGAGAGAAGTGTGAAGGGCTGGGAGGAAGCGGGAGGAAGGAAGGGAAGGCGAAGGGAGGAAGGAAGGCGAAGGAAGGGAAGAAGGAAGGCGATGGGAGGAAGGAAGGCGAAGAGAAAATCATATATAAGAGACGGGAAGAACAGGAATGAAGAAGACGGAAGGAGAAGAGAAGTGAAGGCGGTGAGTAAAAACATAACCGGGAGGAGTTTCAGTGTGGCGGTAGTGGTCAATATCCTTACCTCTTCCCGCCTCACAGACAAGACAAAACAGAAATTCAGGAGTAACTAAGCACTTTAAGAAGACAGGAGAATAGGAAGAGAAGGAGGAGTAGATAGAGTAAGGGAGGGAAGCAGGATAGGTAGAAGGAGGAATATAGGATAGAAGGATTGAAGATATAACTTGCTTGAGGTGGAAAGGATGGAAAGAGGAAGGAAGAGAGCAGGTGATAGTGGTGCCAAAAGGAGGAGGAAGAGGAGGAGGAAGAGGAGGTGTGCCAGTGAGGTCTAACAAGGAGACAGTTGAAGGTCAAAGTTTATCTGCGTCATAACTATACGTATCACCAAACGCGTGGCCTTAACAGCACCACACAAGCACTGACGTTAAACACAACACAGACGCAACTCTCATAACACTGCAGTCTGTCCCGCTGTCTCTGTGTACCCAAGTGTCATAAGAACATAAGAAAATAAGGAGGCTGCAAAAGGCCAGTTGACCTACACAAGGCAGCTCCTGTGAATATAACGTGACCCAAACTTAGGTCGCGTCGCAGCCACATGGTAAGTAAAGATAGTCCAAACAACGCACAAGTCTGGTCTTCCCTCAACACACACCTCACCTCATCATCCCAGCATCACGGGGCTACGAGGTGGTGGTGGTGGTGGCAGGTCGCCTAGTGGGAGTCGTGCCAGCTGACTCACGCTGCCACCACACCAAGGCGGGTCACTGGCACTGACAATCCACCTTGTCAATCAGGGAAGGTCTCAACGTCACCTCTCACACACACACACACACACACACACACACACACACACACACACACACACACACACACACACGTAAAAGCAACGAGAAAAAAAACTATCTACCTTGTGATAAAATACGTTAATGAATACTATATAAATCTCCATAACATTTTATGACTTACGTTATGAGTTAAACATTAGAATAACGGGAATGAATCTGAGTTTAGAGCGCGTGTCGCAGTGGTTTGTGGGTTCCGAACACGCACGAGACGGTACCTGAACCTCAAGGTCAGGGAGGCAGGAAGCAGACAAGGTATTCAATGTGAGATTCAGGTGAAAGTCAAAATAACGGAGTGTGAGTGTACAAGATTACGTGTGTGTTCTCAGAGGAGGCGAGGTAAAGGAAGCTACGAAAGGAATTACTCACGAACTTGGTAACAGTGATTTGATTGTGTTACATTTCTCTTTGACTCTTAATAAGCAAGTGTCGCATTTCTGTATATAAAGTTATAACTCATTTTCCTTGTGAATGTGATGTTTGTTTCGTCTTTTGCACACTTTTCTAGTCCCACGTCAATGTCCAATCTATCTATCATACTTCTACAGACAGACTGACACCACATACCTTTACAATTCCTGTTCCTATTTGCTGCATCATAAAAAAAACTCGCCTAACGCTTCAGAAAATGAGTTTATTATACGTAGTTGTCCTTGATATAACTCGTTTTACCTCATGACCTAAAAAGATACCACACCAAGGAGATGTCGGTCTGCTTGGGAGTATTTCAAGGCGATTGGCTGCTAGACAAAGGAGACAAAGGAATCATCTTCACTCACCATCACTACAACGGGCTAACATAACAACGGCCAAGATGACAAGACTCTCGTGCATCTCAGGAGTGTTGGGTACGCGTGTGTGTGTGTGTGTGTGTGTGTGTGTGGGTCACGTGGGAGAGTTGATTGGCGCCACAGAGCAACACAAAACATTACGGTTCGAACATTGAACGAGACAGTCTTTCTTTGTCTTCTTTTATCCATTCTCTCTCTCTCTCTCTATCTCTCTCTCTCTCTCTCTCTCTCTCTCTCTCTCTCTCTCTCTCTCTCTCTCTCTCTCTCTCTCTCTCTCTCTCTCTCTCTCTCTCTCTCTCTCTTTATCATGTTTATCTATACATTACTACAAAGCTGGTTTTTCCTCTTATACGTGAGCGACATCCGGAAACCCGTTGCATCATTACTTAAATTTCTTGTGTAAGGGAGAGGAAGTGAAGGGAGATACATTGTAATCTTGGAGGTGAGGCTAGGGAAGGGAGGGGAAGGGAGGGTAACGAAGGGGAGGAAGGGGAAGGAAGGGGAAGGAAGGGGAAGGGAGGGTAAGGAAGTGGAAGGAAGGGGAGGAAGAGGGAGGGAAGGGAAGGGGAAGGAAGGAGAGGAAGGGGAAGGAAGGGAAGAAAGGGGAGGCTACCTTGAGTCCTAAGTGTTTAAATAGGAATAAATAGCTACAAAAGAGACTATATATTCACCTTAGAATGAGAAGCACGTGTCTTGTATATACTGATTTAGTTATAGTAAAGGCAGTCATGAAGGTAATGAGAGAGAGAGAGGAAGATTCAGCACACACACACACACACACACACACACACACACACACACACACACACACACACACACACCAACAAAAAAAATAATAATAATAATAAAACGCCTTTGTCTTGTTCTCTTTGTGGTATTCATGACAATATACAAACAAAAAAATATTTCCCTCTATATTGAAGTCAAAGAAACTCCCTTTTTACCTAACACTTACGTCATTGTGTGTGTGTGTGTGTGTGTGTGTGTGTGTGTGTGTGTGTGTGTGTGTGTGTGTGTGTGTGTGTAAACATGCAAGTCATTTTGATAAAAGAAGAAAAAAAACCACTTCGTACGTAATAATAATAATAATAATAATAATAATAATAATAATAATTAATCTAGACTATACTTTACACTTTCCTTCATGTAAAAGAAATAATAACCCGCATATTCTTAAATCACACGTTTGAAGAAATCACAAAATGTTCTTTCATGAATACCTAAAGCGACTTTCCAACACAAACATGGAACCAAAATAGAAACGACAACTTTCAAACGTATACATTTCTTCCATTCACTTCCATTCACAAGCTGCACCACTGAGTCGGACTGGGAGTGACAAGACCAAACAGCACCACCGCTCACTACTTTTTTAATGGTAGTAAGGAGCCAAGGGGAAAACGGTTCATGGGTAAAAGGTTTCAATGGGGTACATGTGCATCCCAAAGAACAGACAAACGTTCCATGGCGGAGGGAGATATTTTCAAAGGATAGACAAACGTTACACATGAGAAAACGTTTTGTAGTAATAGGAGACGTTTTAACTACCAGATAAACGTTCCAGGATGAATAAAAATGCAGGAGTATATGTGCTATAAAGGCCTGTGTCGCTGTCATCGTACAGTACACGGCAGCGACTCCGTTACAGTGAACAGAAGCGCGCGAAACAAAAGTCTGGACCCCTGGAATTACGTGAAATTGAGGGTCGGCGCGAGAGAACCCTTGCTTGACTTTTAAACGTGAAGGGTTAAAGTGTGCTGGAAAAGTTAAACAGAAAGATGAAATACGACGGGAAGTGACATGCTAAAAATTTAATATAGAATGTAGAGTTGAGTAAGTTGATATGAGATTCAAGTCAAACAAGACGTATAGAAGTTTATAAAGTAAATATTCAGATAAATGTGCAAAGAGAACGAAATATAGACTTAAATCATAACGTATAAAGTTTAACACTAAAACGATACATTACACAACACAACAAACAACTCAACACTTACTATCACTTTTAACACATGACAACACAAACCATAACAACATACATAACACAATCGCTAATTGAACCGGGGCGTGGCGTGACGGAAAGCAAGTGGGACGCGTGTTACTGAATTTCCTGAAGGGTTACGGCGGGAGAGGAAGGCAAACAGGGAGGGGGGGAGGGAAGAAGTGAGGGAGGAGAGGAGGTAGAAACTTAAGGGAGGAAAGGGGACAACAACCTCAGTGCATGTGGTTCTTAGTGCTAAATATACGAGTTAATCTTTACCACCTTACTCAGCATCTTCCTTTCCCTTTCATACGAAGAAGCAGACATTTAATAGAGTGTGCAGTTCCCTCACCACCAACTGACACCATGACCGCATTTCGCATCACCACCACACCACACCACACCACCACCATACTGTCACCACACCGTTGTTCAAGAGCGAAGGAACGAGTGTATAATTATAGCAAACGTTTACTGTCCACAGGTAAAAACAGGTGAGGTAATGTAAAAAAAAAAACGTTTGCATTCTAACAACAAACGTTTCTTTATCATACGTTTTTTTATTATTATTATTATTTTATCAACCAAAATTAAACGTTCGTCTTAATATTTTCCAGTGACGATTTCAGTTATAAGTGAAGAAAAAAAAACCGAGCCATTCAGAATATATTTGTCACTGTAGAGAAAACACACACACACACACACACACACACACACACACACACACACACACACACACACACACACACACACACACACACAGCCATGAGGTAAGAGTTCAATTATGTTGTTATAGTGCTACTCCATTTTTTTAGGGGAGGAGCAGGAGGAAAAAACATCCAGCACCCCTCCCCTCTCTCTCTCTCTCTCTCTCTCTCTCTCTCTCTCTCTCTCTCTCTCTCTCTCTCTCTCTCTCTCTCTCTCTCTCTCTCTCTCTCTCTCTCTCTCTCTCACAACATTACTAGTGCTTCCTCCTTTACATAATTTTCTCCCACAAACTCATCTTCACTCAAGCAAAGTTAACATACTTAAGTAAGGGAAAAAAAAAGAGCAAAAAGGGGAAGAGGAAAAAGGAGAAAATGGTTTTAAATGGAGGGAAAAAAAAACGAGAAAAAAGGAAAAAAAGGAGAGCGAAAAAAAGAAGGGAAAAAGGAAAATTAAATAAAACATGACCATCGTCGCAGCAAAAAAGAGGACAATTAATAAAGGTTTAAAGTCAAGGTAATACATCATTGTGCAATGTAATCAATAATCAATAATTAAAGTCATATGAGACTGTCTAATAATGAGAAGTATAGGTTAATAAAAGGCTATTGGAAAACACTATTAGTAATATATTATTGTGAAATATAATTAATAATCAATATAAGTAATGTGATACTGTTACATAATATTTCTCCGCCGTCCGTTATTGTGCTACAAACACCCTTGTACTTGAGAAGTTGTTGCTGTGTTGGACGCAATGACAGGTTGTAACACGGTATCTGTCTTTTATTCAATTTTATTCCCGGAATGATTTAAGCAACAGATTTCCTCACACCTCCTCGTAGGGCAGTGAACGCAGCACACTTGGGTACTCGTGCCGCCTCACACCTCGTAGGGCAGTGAACGCAACACACTTGGGTACTCGTGCCGCCTCACACCTCCTCGTAGGGCAGTGAACGCAACACACTTGGGTACTCGTGCCGCCTCACACCTCGTAGGGCAGTGAACGCAACACACTTGGGTACTCGTGCCGCCTCACACCTCGTAGGGCAGTGAACGCAACACACTTGGGTACTCGTGCCGCCTCACACCTTCGCAGGGCAGTGAACGCAACACACTTGGATACTTGTGCCGCCTCACACCTCCTCGTAGGGCAGTGAACGCAGCACACTTGGGTACTAGTGCTGCCTCACACCGCCTCGCCCCGCCTTCGACTCCGCGGACAGTTTGTGGTGGAGTTGGTGTGCAAAGTTAGGTAGGCGTGCGTTTAGACATGCAGGGATGGGCTTGAGCACTTTGTGGGCGGGCATCTCCCTTAGATGGTAGTCTTGGTCCAGCAGGTGGGCGTTACGGTGGGTGTACTCCAGCTCGTGGCACTTCTGCTGCTGAGTTACCACCGTATGGAACTGTGAAGTGCGTCCGTCTGGCGTGTACCGCTGCACGCGTCCC
>JAPQNM010000018.1:23395143-23402643 GCA_029783475.1 Metacarcinus magister
ACAAGTCATCCTTCAACACTTAACGGTAAACACAACAGGCGGTAAAGGACACTTGGCTGAGGCTGCAACGACGTACGAAAATATAATAAGAGAAAAAACATGAAATAGTGGAAGAAAAAAGACATTTGAAACCTACGTGTATGTGTGTTTGTGTTTATTCTTCAGTGCATCTCCTCACTTTACCGCGTAGCTAAGAATCCTTACACACACACACACACACACACACACACACACACACACACACACACACACACACACACACACACACACACACACACTCATAGCGGGAGAGTCGTTGTTATGCTTCACATTATTTTTTCTCACGCGTTCTCTCTCGGCCGCCCTGCTTCCAGTGGCTACTTTTTATTACCTTTGGAAAGCAACACTACGAAGAGAAACTCCACTGTAGACCAACACCTAAACACCTACGCAACTAAAACACACCTGTAGAAAATGACATGGAAAAGTAACAACACAACACGCACCAATTCATTCAACAACACCCATTGTCACCACCACCACCACTACCCAGCGCTCTCTCCCAACCTGTTCAACACGAGGATAAAAACGACAGCAAGACTGGAAACAAGGAAAGGACTACAAAAAAACAAGAATACCACACACAACATTACACGACAAGGAAAACACGACCACCTAACCCACATTTTTTCTTTTCCCGTGTTTGTCACTTGTCTCTTTCCCTCCCTCCCTCCGTCCCTCCCTCTCACTCCTTCCTCTCTTCTCCTTAAAATACCTGTCAGACGTTAAGAATAGGTAAACGTTTTTTCTCCCAGCACATCCAGCAAGGTAAAGTGACAGGAAGTGTAAATAAATGGACTCTGAACAGTGTGTGTGTGTGTGTGTGTGTATGTGTGTGTGTGTGTGTGTGTGTGTGTGTGTGTGTGTGTGTGTGTGTGTGTGTGTGTGTTTGTTTGCTTGTCAAGGAGATAAAAAGTTGTAAGTCGCGATGATAATGCATTGATAACACAAAGCTAGTTATGCCAAGCCATTAATGGGTTTTGGTGGTGGTGGTGGTGGTGGTGGTGGTGGTGGTAGTGGTGGTGGTGGTGGTAGTTTTGGTGGTGGTGGTGGTTTTGGTGGTGGTGGTGATGGTGGTGTGTGTGTGTGTGTCTGGTGTGTGTGGGGGGGGAGAAGGATTTAACGTCAAGGTCAGTCACGGGTATTCCTTATTGCACACACACACACACACACACACACACACACACACACACACACACACACACACACACACACACACACACACACACACATTAATCAAACACTGACGTTATTGCATCCGCTTAGATTATGGACTGATATCCCGTGTGCGTGTGTGCTGAGAGAGAGAGAGAGAGAGAGAGAGAGAGAGAGAGAGAGAGAGAGAGAGAGAGAGAGAGAGAGAGAGAGAGAGAGAGAGAGAGAGAGAGAGAAAATCACCCTTACACATCCATTCCTATAACACCTACACCAACACTACCACCACCACCACCACTTCATGTTACGCCCCTCAGACTCAGCTCTTCAATAACTAAGTAAGGAAATCAATGGTCTGTGTGTGTGTGTGTGTGTGTGTGTGTGTGTGTGTGTGTGTGTGTGTGTGTGTGTGTGTGTGTGTGTGCGTGTGTGTATGTTTGTGTGCGTGTGGCGGGAAGGATGGAGGGGGGCGGGGGTGGAGGGCGGCGTGAATGTTGGTCAGCGGGTCACGCAGTACCGCCAACGCTAGGTCGGAGCATCACCAAACGTTGCAACCCCGCGAAGCATGACTAACACCAAACACCAGCCACCTCTTCGCTCAACACCACACACCACAACAACACCACTACACACCATCAAGCATCCATCCTCCTCAATTATGAACAAACTCACTTACACCTTCACAAACCCAAGAACACTCATGTCTAGTAGCAATGAATGACACTTAGCGGTTCGTCTATAAACACGTCAAATAAATATTAAAAAAGTGGCCACTAACCTCTTCTCCATTTTCCACTTCATTGTTTGCCATCCTGATCACCTCCGCTCCCTACACTAGCAGACACCAAACTGGCACGATCGCTTCACGTCGCACCGTATAAATGGACAACACGCAGCTGGCACCAACAATCGATATCTGGCAACTAGACCGCAGGAGCCATTCCCGCGCCCCGCCGCCCTCACTGACATGCGCACACCCTGCACATCACGAGCTCAGTTGGGGAGTTTGATAGAGAGTTGCTTTTGCCTGCTCAGTGCTAACCCGCGGTATTATTTAACCCTTGAAGTTATAAATGACACGCTATGTACTTAAGTAATTGAAGGAATAATGTTTACTGTTTATGATTGTGGATGTTGTTTCCGGCAGGAATTGATAAGTTGAAGGATTTGAGGTCCTACAGATCTATTTATTTATTTATCCCTCATCAAGAAGTCACAGTCCCGTTCAAATGAGTCGCGAATGACTGACGTTCCTAACCTGGGACCATAAATTCTCTACAAGAAATAGGTTATTTTCTCTCTCTTTTCCTTAACATAATACCACCACCAACACAACCTTTGCCAAGTCGTAGGTACACTTCACATCAGTTCCCCTTCGCTGTGCATGACGCAATGAGATGATCCCGAGCCAAGTACTACCCACAACACTGCTACGTTATTAAAGGGAAGATGACACTCACACCTGCACCCTCCACCTCCCCGTCCCACCCACACATCCCTTTGGGTTTTCTCAGGCATCTTTACACACCTTCTGACGTCATCCACCGCCCCTGTGACGTCACTCTGCACCTAAAGTTGTGTCCCAAATGAGAGGTCACGAGGTAATGAATGGTGTTAAGGGATTGAACCTAACCTAACCTCACCTGCCGGGGATAAGGGATCAAAAAAGTCTGTGAAGTGACCACGAGTAGGCTTGTTGAGTGTGTGTGTGTGTGTGTGTGTGTGTGTGTGTGTGTGTGTGTGTGTGTGTGTGTGTGTGTGTGTGTGTGTGTGTGTGTGTGTGTGTATACATACCTACATACTACAACACTTCTCACAATCCCATTACAAACACTTGAATCTCACTAATGGTGGCGGTGGGGGGGGGGAAGCGCACGCCTGCCACACACGGAGCCAGAACAAACAGACACAGCCGAACGCGATGCAAACATTCCCTCTTATACAAGTGAGCCATGAACGAAGGGAAAAAAGGGAAACAGTTTAATGTGAATAAGCATGCAAAGGTGGAAGGCAGACAGGCAGACAGACAGACAGACAGGCAGACAGGCAGGCAGGCAGACAGGCAGGCAGGCAGACAGATAAACAGACAGACAGGCAGACAGACAGGCAGACAGACAGGCAGGCAGACAGGTAGGTAGACAGTTAGTCCTTCAGTCTTCCTTTCATCAACCTTTCGAGTACATTTTACCAAGGAAGAAGATGAATGTTACTCAATCCTCTTTGGTCTCTTCGCAAACTATTTATAACTCCTTCTTACCTTAGTGAATTTATATTTCTGCGTCGCTATCATCTGCTGGAGTTGTCATTTTGAACGTCAGAAAAAAAAAAAAGTTAGTTTGCATTGATAATATACTTTTAATTCAATTCCTTTTCATGTCTATCTTGTCTCCGTTAAACTGTCCCATATACTACTTTTTTTCTCTTTCTTATTTCATTTCATTCCACACAACACAACACAACACAGAAGAATGATTGGTTCAGCTTTAAGTGTTTATCGTTTCTAAATTCTATCCGTCCAACAGACCAGGAAAACAAAGGACGCCGAAGAACTATCAAAAAAGGATAGAAAACAGTGATTGGTATACGTGGAGGTTCCAGTCTTTGTGGAAGGGGATTTCAGTGCCAAAACTACCTTGGGAACGTGTGGTTTTTTTTTTTCTCTCTCTCTTTATCTGTCCCTGTTTGGAAAGACACACCAGCGATATTTCTTTAATTTTGTGTTGGCCTCTCTTTCTCTCAGTCTAAAAATAAGTGAAAAAGGAACTAACTTACTAGCTAACTTGAAAATAGAACAGTGCAACGCAACGCTAGGTACAAGAAATATATTGAAGTAAAAATACATATTCACTTCTTTTTATATGGACTTCAATTTCTATTTGGAGATACATATTTATAGTTTTTTTTTTTTTTAACTTTTATTGTCTTTTTTTTTCTTTTAGTTGAAATAAATAAATAAATAAATAAATACTGCTCAAGTTTTAACAATTGAAGTTCTTGCAATTATTATTATTATTTTCCCTATTTCCCTAGTTTCCCTATTTTTACACACACACACACACACACACACACACACACACACACACACACACACACACACACACACACACACACACACACACACACACACACGAGAAAAGTTATATAAGTTAATAAAAAAGAGAGAGAGAGAGATATCCTCCATGACCCCGTACAAGACCTGATCCATACGAGTGAGTGGCTGTGGAGGCTGCTGTGGTTCAAGGCCAAAGCCATGACGCGTTCTGCAGGTTAGGTTTATTTAGAGGAACCCAAAGTCTCTGTCCATCTAGATTACCTTAAGCTCGTCCAGGGAAGCTCACGTCACGGGGCTGCTTGGCGACTATGGTGAACTCAATGTTAAGTCTAGCGGCTAAAAAGCGGTATTAACATTGAAAACTGTCAATAATTATTTAAGAGCCGTTTTGAAAGATTACTCGAGAAAATGTTTATTGCATTTTGATTCTTATGTAAACTAGGATATAGATTATGCAAGTGACGTGTAGTTATTAGTTATTAGTGAAGTTACCATTAGAATTATCATCAGTTATCCCTTACGTTCGCTGGTAACACTAGAATGACTAGATACAAAAAAATAAAAATCAGGCCGAAGAAATAAATAAAAAGAAAATAATTTAGTGCCACGTGAAGGCAGCCATGCAACAAGTGTAGCCTACAGGCGCGATACGAAGTGTTGTCGCGGTATAGCTACGTTCATTGGAGTTCATAAATTATAGTTTGGCAACGCTATGAAGTCGAATGTCTGAAGATCGCGACAACACTTCCCATCGCGACTGTACATTTCATTACCACGTCTTCCACCACACTGAGAGAGAGAGAGAGAGAGAGAGAGAGAGAGAGAGAGAGAGAGAGAGAGAGAGAGAGAGAGAGAGAGAGAGAGAGAGAGAGAGAGAGAGAGAGAGAGTGGCTCCTTCCTATCATTATTCCCTTATATGCAGGTCAAGAGCTGAATAGAAGTGGAATAAACATAAAAAAGTTCCTAAAATGCCACTCCAAAGAGACAAAAGGATGATAACAATACATTATTTACCTCACGAAGCGGAGATGAAAAAGAGAGACAAGAAATTACATGAGAGATAGAGAGATAGAGAGATCAGGTGAAATGGACGTTATTTGAAGCTTATTCAGAACAGGTCTACAACATGTCTTGCTCCTGTACTGCATGTGAAGAAGAAAAAATCACTTGTTCTGAATCGTCTTATTAACAAAGACTTAAATACTCACTTAATTCTATATCAGTTCTGTAACTTGACTCGTCAGATACAATTCTATAACCCACGTCCTTTACCTCTAAGTTGATGAAGGAAAAGGATAGAATAACTGAGACGCAGGAAACAAAAGAATAACAGAACCGAGGCTGAGTGTAGAGAAGACACTGGCATCCCTTGCACATTCGAGGCGTCACTATAAATAAAAAAAATCTAAACCTACGACAAAAAACGGACAAGAGGCAGTCCATCTTAGCCTCCATAAAGCCTATTGGCGCCAACGGTTTGTGATGTGGAAACAAAAGAACATCATCAAGAGTACTTCCACGAACAGCGACGAGAAGCTTCTCATAAGGGAGACGAAAGACACCTCAGGGAGTTTCCAGAATCAATGTGTCTTGGTAGGTGGATCGAATCATAGCAGATGGAAGGTAGGGAACACAAGGCTAGGACACAATATCTGGTGAACAAGACTCAGTAAGGGATTTTGGTGATGAAGAAACATAAGAAAAAGAAGTTATTTATTTCTATATTAACGTTTTGACTAACTATCTTATTCTCTCTGAAAAAGACAATTGGTGGAAATGTTAGTAGGGAAATAATGTACTTCTTCGTTCCGTGTTTCTTCACTACTAAAATTCGACTCACTTGTCTCTCTTTTATTCACAGACTCAATGAACGTAACACTTTCATAAGTTGGACTCTTGGCTAGAAGGCTGCCTAGCGTCCATCCACTCGGCCTCATACTAATAGATGATATTATTATTATGAGTGTGACACAATTTCAAGAACGTTAAGTCTGTCCTCTTTTCATGCAATTTTGCCGCATTCATCTCGGGAAAGACTGTGTAATTGAGAAGTAAGAGTTTAGGAATTCACTGAAAGACGTACTATTGGTGTTATAGAGACAATATTTATACTTTCATTGCCCCTGTAAAGTCTGACACGTTCCTTTTATTATATATTTCCATCTTTTTTAACTTCACTGTACAGTCTTATTCCTTGGTTTTTTTTTAGGTTAAAGTTACGTAACAATCTTGTCTTCTCTCTGAAAGTCATTACCTTTTAACGTATTCAGTTCCTGTCTCATCTACAGGTGGAAGGGAATGGAAGGAAAGGACAAGCAACAAATCATGAAGAAAGTAATATATTTCCAAAAGCAATAGTAAAGTTTCGCATCATTACAAAACTTATCTCACAGAAAAGTTTGTATAACGACCTTTACTGATCCAGCTTAGGGGAGGAAAGTAGGTAACCACGACTTGACATGGCGACGCAGCGGTGGTGGTGGTGGTGGTGGTAACTTAACGAAGTGTGGCACGTGGCGCGCGCGCACACACACACACACACACACACACACACACACACACACACACACACACACACACACACACACACACACACACACACACACACACACACACACACACACACACACACACACACACACAAGCAAGCCTCTATAAGATCGGTAACGCAGAGATCATTTATAAAAGTGATAAATTTACGATTATTATTTATTATTATCATGATTACTATATAGTATTATTATCATTATATTAGTATTAGTGTTATTGTTGTTGTTATTATCATTACTATCATTATCAGTATTCTATTATAACTACTATTCTTATTGCTGACTTGGAGAAATACAAAAAACATGTCTCCTTTTTTTTTGTCGTTTTTTTTTACCCTCAAACTGTTGATCACACCTATTTGTTCTATTCCGTTGTATACCGTTTCATCTCCACATCCCATCCCATCCCATCCCTTCCCATCCTACTCCCCAACCCATCCCTCCTTCCCTTCACATTCATCCCCTTTCTACCTTTTCTTCCCTTCCTTCTTCAACCAATCTGATCTCCATCCCTTCATGCCTTCTTAGAACCCCATCCAGATCTTCTTACAACACTGCCTCCTCTTCACTACACTCTTATCCCCATCCTATACTTTTCACTGTCTTCCCTGCCCTTAGCCTCACCCAATCACCCACCCGCCTACCCGCCCGCCCACCAGCCAGCCACCAGGTGTCACCCACAAGTTAATGAGGGATTACTTGGTC
>JAPQNM010000018.1:23412643-23429985 GCA_029783475.1 Metacarcinus magister
TTTTCTTACTAATCACACAAAAGTAGTCGGTATGGATATCAGATATGTAACACAAAAACTACGTGACGTGTGAAGGTTTGAAAAAGGCACGAGACACATCTGACTCGTGGAAGTTAACTCAAGTCTTTCAAAGCAGTTAGAAGCACGAACTTCTCTATTTTTTTTCTTTTTATAGGTATCGCTCAGCTACTGTCCTGCAATTCGTGCTCAAATCTGCCTTGAAAGATTGAGTTTACTACAATAAGAGATAGTCAGCTTATGAGGTATCTTAAGTCGTTCTTATAAAACAGTTCACACTCTACGTAGTTTATATAGCAAACTACTTTCCTGTATTGTTTATAAGATAGCCTTACTTACTACTGTATGATGATATATTAATGGAGGTGGCAGCGGGGTAGTATCATCAAGAGGACCAGTGGATTATCACTACTTCAGATCCATGCATTGTACTTCCAATTAACAAACTGTGTCAAAATATTGTGTCACGGCAAAGTAGGTAAGCTCGACTTGATCCACTATTGCGGCCGCGACACACACACACACACACACACAGCTTCCCTGAGGCTAGCAGGACGCAGACCATCTCGCCAGGGAAAGAAATTCGCAATCATGCCACAGTCAGCCGTTGAATGATTGCACCAACACGCACGGGCCTCAGTGAAAAGGGTAAAAAAGAGAGAGAGAGAGAGAGAGAGAGAGAGAGAGAGAGAGAGAGAGAGAGAGAGAGAGAGAGAGAGAGAGAGAGAGAGAGAGAGAGAGAGAGAGAGAGAGAGAGCAGCGGTAGTTATACAAACAAATTTCACTTGTAAAACAATTATCAATAAGTATCAATAAGTATCAATAAGTAATGAACAAGTAAACAAGGGTCTTTCTCGATTTGGTGTTACTCTTATAGTTAGTTAGTAATTGCAACAGTCCTCCATCCCAAGGTGATTGACATATATATCACTCACTACCTCATAAGAACATAAGAACATAAGAAATGAGGAGACTGCAAGAGGCCAGTCGATGACCTACACGAGGCAGTTCCTTGTCTCACACCCTTGGAATAATCCAATATTTATCCATCCCACCTGTCATCCCTATCTATACTCTGATCCAACCGTCTTTTAAAGCTACCTATTGACTCACCACTTACTAAGTGTCTACCCAGCCTATTCCAATCGTTCACCACTCTGTTAGTGAACCAATATCTACCTAGGTCTGTCCTGAATCTAAGTTTTTCTAGCTTGTACCCATTTCCACGTGTCCTATCCTGACTACTAATTTCTAAAATCTGATCAATGTTTCCCTTATTAATTCCTTTTACCCATTTGAAAACCTCAATCATATCCCCTCTTGCCCTCCTTCTCTCTAGGGAGTGGAGATTAAGACGTTTTAACCTATCTTTGTAGAGTAAATTTCTCAGCCCCTGAATCATCTTGGTCATTCTTCTTTGGACTGCCTCCAAGGAGCCTATATCCTTTCTATAACAAGGTGACCAAAATTGAGCTGCATAATTTAGGTGAGGTCTAACTAGTGCTAAATACAACCTCAGAATGACCTCAGAACTCCTATTTGTCACACACCTACTAATAAATCCCAGTATCTTGTTGGCCCTATTTCTAGCTATAATACACTGTTCCCTGGGGCGCAAGTCACTACTTACTTGAAAATCCCAAGTCCCTCACACTATATGACCTTTCTAAGGTAGTTTCATTTAATGTGTACTAGTCTACAGGCCTATTACCTTTACCTACGCTCATAATGCTACACTTGTTAACATTAAACTGCATCTGCCATTTCTCTGACCACTCGTACAGCCTATTTAAGTCATCCTGCAGCATCCTAGCATCATCTATATTCTTTACCGATCTTCCTATCTTTGTGTCATCGGCAAATATACTGATATCACTGTTTATTCCTGTCTCTAAGTCATTTATATAGATTATGAATAACAACGGTCCTAGTACTGATCCCTATGGAACCCCACTAGTGACATTACCCCAATCTGATTTCTTACCATTAATCTGTATCCTCTGTTCCTTACTGGTAAGCCATCCCCTAATCCACTCTAGTACCTTCCCACCTATACCATGAGCCTTGACTTTACATAACAGTCTCCTATGGGGTACTCTGTCAAAGGCTTTATTGAAGTCCAAATAAACTATATCATACTCGTCCCCCTTATCTATGGTTTCAAATACTTTCCTATAGAAGGATAATAAATTTGTCAGGCAGGACTTCCCCTTGCTAAAACCATGTTGACTATGTCTAATTAGCTTGTGTTCATCTAAATGTTTTCTAATTGCCCTTGCTAGGATAGCTTCTAACATCTTGCCTACCACTGATGTTAAACTAATTGGGCGGTAGTTACTACTTTCTGCCTTATCTCCTTTCTTGAATATAGGAACTACATTTGCCTGCCTCCATAACCTGGGAACTACTCCTGTGTCTAGGGGTTTTCTAAAAATCATTGCAATGGGTTCAACGAGTTCTTCTCTACATTCCCTTCCCTTCCCTTTCTCACCCTAATTGACCAAAAGGCAAGGAGCTGGTGTGTACCCATCCCTACATCAATGTCGGGGAGCGGTGTATCATCATCGACCCTTGGCAGACCGGCAACATGGCAGCAGTACGAGCCATCTGCAAGGCCCACGGCGGTGACATTCTCTGGTTAGACGGCGATACGGACTGTGAATTCTACCGAGACCTTCTGACACACATCCACGAAAACAGTAAGTTTGCGTTTGTAAAATGTGCATCACTTTACCCACCCCCCCCGCTCATCATGACTTCAACAGCCACTCCTTAGTTAGTCTCCAACTTTCTCAATGCCCCATTTAACCATTATTCTTATTACAGGTTGACCATCACTAATCCGGCAGCCCTTAGGTCCCATGGTTGCTGGATTAGTGATGGTCAACCTGTACCTTATCTAAAGCTTTCTCAAGATCAACCGAAATATCTTATCAGTGAACGGTACTCATACTGCATTTGATCTAAGTTAACCTTCTACTATATAAACCCTTTTTCTTTCTTCTTTCTATTATTTTCATTACCTGATCTAAGCGCTTTTTATCCCTTTGTAGGATTCTAACACTTATTCTCTCCTCTATTCATTGCAGACCTGAACGAGAAGAGCTACTGGATGGGGGTCACAGATGAAGGTCACAATGAAGTCTGGAGGCAAGTATAACCTTCAACTTTTGTCTGAAAAGATTTGACCTTCACCTTCAATGTTTTGGTTGGTGAGGAATTCTTTTAAAAATTATGAAACAATGATTAATGTTCTTGGCTAAACCTCAAAGTAGGTAACAGGAGGTGCATGCTTGATTGAAATAACTTAAAAACTTTAAACCTTTGTATACAATCACAGCTCCTATTTGACATTGCACTGTGCTCTCTTCACTCACAGGTTCTTGAGGAGCAACGTGGTAGTGCGTACCGGTCCCCCATACTGGTACTCAGGCTTCCCCACAGCCTCAACGACAAAGAACTGTGCCATCCTCAACAGAAGCAAATCCTACTACTGGGAGGAGGTCACGTGCACTACCATTGCCTCCACTATCTGCCGTAAAGCCTAGACCTGTGGCTGCTAAACTCCGCAGAACATGTGGCACCTCATGTCCTTTGTGTTGGAATAGATAAAGTTTCTGTTTTCATGGAAAAAGATTGCCTTTCATCTGCAATCTAACACATGTAACGACAAACTGCATACCATTATAAAAAGAGCATGAAGTAAAGTATTACATTAGAAAGATTGTGTATTACTACATATATATGTGCTTTATACTACAATGTGTGTGTGTGTGTGTGTGTGTGTGTGTGTGTGTGTGTGTGTGTGTGTGTGTGTGTGTGTGTGTGTGTGTGTGTGTGTGTGTGTGTGTGTATACCTAGTTGTAGTATACAGGGCCTGAACTACACTCGTGTGGTCCTGTCTCCATATCTAAATGTGTCCAGTTTTTCTTTCAGTTGATGTACATTCTTTGCCATTATCACCTCTTCCTTCAGTCCATTCCAAGTATCTATACTTCTTTGGGGAAAACTATTCTTTTGTGTCATTCAAGCAAATTCCTTTATGCAATTCTTTTTTGTGTCCTCTCAAATTTTCAGCTTCTCCCTTTCTTCTCAGTATTACATCTTTTCTATTTGTTTCCTCCAGACTGATAATCAACTTATATATTGTAATTATCTCCTCTTTCTCCTTTTCTCTATTCAAGTGTTGTTAGATGCATTTCTTTTAATCTTTCCACATATATTAGATCTTTCAATCAGGGCACCATCTTAGTTAATATTCTCTGTATTCTTTCTAATTTCAAGACATGCTTTTTTCTTGTGTGGGGACCATATTACTTCTGCCAATAATTGAAGTTATAATTTTTCTCATTATATCTTTATATAGGAAGTGAAAAGCCATCCCGATATATCTTATCATGAATGTGTCACCAAAATTTTTATTTATATGTATCTTTGGTGATAAATTGTCCTGTATTACCACTCCCAAATTTTTCTCTTCTTTTTCTATTGATATAATAATTTGTCCAAATTTATACGTCCAGGAGGGTCTCATTGCACTCATTCCCATTTACATGACATGACATTTTTTTTACATTAAATGTTATTTCCTATATCTTGCTCCATTCATATATCCTGTTTATATAATTATGTAGCTTCTCGCAATAATTGTAGTTTTAAATCTTCCTTAGTAATTATGCATCATCTGCAAACACTTATGTAACTGCTTACTCCTTCTGTCATGCCATTTACATATATTTAAAACATTATCGATGCCAAAACTATTTGACCAACACCTTTCATGCAGTGACCTCATTCGAGATGCATTAACAAAATAATCAGGTCAACACCCTTACCACACAGTCAAAAGTTACTTAGAACCGTCACTACATTATATTCTGACTATAAAAGGAAAACTAAAACAAAAGAACATATGAATGAGTTATAATATATAATTCATACATACATGCATATACGTATAGAGTTATACATACAATTTCTAAACATAAATCCTAATTATATGCAGTTTACACTAGAATTTACCACTATATCTACCTCAACTTACTATAGACTACTACGTTCCCATCCAAACAATGACACACTAATACTTACCCAGTACAAAGATACATGACCAGAACTTTTAAAGATTTGTGCAGACAGAAACACAGTTCAATTTATAAAATGAATGCAAAGAACATCAAAGGCTACCAAAACCCAATAAAATATTTTCAAAACATAAGAAAAGAGGAGTCTTTTCAGTTTCTTAGGCAACAAAATACTACTATTTTGGAGGCGATCCCAAATAAGAAAGGTGAGTAAAGACAAGAAGCAGACCATTAGAAAGTATGATGAAAAGACACTATGTCATCTTAACATACAAATTTTACTTAGTCAGTATTATGCCCAAGACACATCGTTATTGTAGCTTCAAGTTGTTATTTTGGTCATCACCATCTGCCTTTGGTGTGTGTTCTGTATTACACGTTCACAGTGAAGGCAGATTCTTCCTTATTGAACTCAATTTAGTCTCTAACCTTTGTTCATCTGTACCCTTGACGTTACATTACCGTGTAGCTACTTTATGTGTTGTGGAAGGAAAGTATGGTAGTATTGCTGTAAAGGAGTATTGTTTCTCATATTTCACCACACTAAACTTATATCTATACTTATCTACTTATATTGTATAATATATATATATATATATATATATATATATATATATATATATATATATATATATATATATATATATATATATATCCATATCCATATATATATATATATATATATATATATATATATATATATATATATATATATATATATATATATTATATATATATATATATCCATATATATATATATATATATATATATATATATATATATATATATATATATATATATATATATATATATATATATATATATATATATATCTTTAATTTTGTCTTGTGATGCAGCGTAGTGAGTTGTCCTTCAGTGAACAAGGCCACCACATGGAAGCATTTATGAAGCCTTTCAAAATAATGAGCAATATGATGACAATAGTGTTCTTCACCGTGCATTACATACATTATATGATAACTTGATAAATCAACCATTTATTTTCATCAATAATTCATACTAAGAACATAAATACTATAAAAGTACATATTATGTAAGAAGCACTTTTAAGTAAACATTAAGGCATAATACCGAACAAGTTGAATTTAAAATAGGCTAATTTCATAATGATATGGACAAAAAACTGATAATACTAATAATTTGCTAATATGCTAATCTGCCTTCCAGGCACTAATCGTAATAAGTAACTGAATAAGGATGTAATTCACATAACGTATGTGTTCCTTACATATTCAATACTCTGAGTGGCCAGTGACTCATACTCACTGATTACAGAGGAAAGTTAAGTCTACGTGTAGCTTACTGGGAGTAAGCAAGGCAGTGGACAAGCATGTGTTGTGCTCACTTTTTCATCCGTGTAATAAGGACACCAGGACCTGATGGGATCTAGAAATTGATTTTATCTTGATAATTTTTATGTTTGGTTGTGTCCTGAATTTGGCATAAAAATGTAACTTGTATATGTCATGGTAATGCATGTGTTTGTTCTCCTGTTCACAATACAGAGTTTAAATACACTCAACCCTCAGCTATTGCATTTTCTTCTATTGTGTTTTAATGCTACCACTCCTCCTAAATGGCTGCATGAACACACAGTGAGTTTGTGTTATCACGCACAACAGCACGCCTTATTGACAGTCTGAACTCTTGACAAGAGTGGCCAGAAAACTAAAACTGCACCAACGATACTGACCCTTAACACACCTGGCCCTTTGACACCACACTGCAAAATTTTTGCCATCCCCCGCATGGCTGGTGCTACGTAAAACCCTGTGGATGGATCCCCGCACACTCACGCCACCTCACCTGCTGCACATGGGCAGCAGAGGGGCACAGAGAACTACACCATATGACACACCAAGGCTTCTGAAGGCCCAGAAGGAAGTGAGAAAGCTGGCACCACACACCTTTGCAAACCCGGTCTCCTGACTACCGATGCATTTGATATTGTAATGTCATTATAAGGCAAAAAGTATCAAAATGGTTAAATATGTTGTCAGATTCTGAGGCCTGGCACCAATTACAATATATATTCCCAAAGGTTCTTCAGTTTGGCTATCATGAATTTGGCAATTGCACAGTAATAGAGGCACCAATTAGGTGCAATAGCCGAGGTTGAGTGTTTACAAAATATTCAAAAGTGACCAGTTTTCATTCTCTTTAAGACAATACTGTACTTTGTGTGGAATTACTTTGTTTCAAAATAGTAATTATAATAAAGTGCAGGAATGTTTTTCAAGCTCTTTGCTTTATATACTGATGTTACATTCATTAACATTACTCCTACTCTGTGAACAAGATAGGACACAACTCACTTAACTTGAAGTAATGTTCATCTATTACCTCATTACCATTCCTAGATGTACACTTTATCGTCTTTGTCAATAAATACAATTCATGTTATATAAATATGTACACATTAAATATAAGAACATAAGAACATAAGAAATGAGGAGACTGCAAGAGGCCAGTTAATGACCTACACGAGGCAGCTCCTTGCCCCCCACCCTTGGAATAATCCAATATTTAGCCATCCCACCTGTCATTCCTATCCATACTCTGATCCAACCGTCTTTTAAAGCTATCTATTGACTCAGCACTTACTACGTGTCTACCCAGCCTATTCCAATCGTTCACCACTCTGTTAGTGAACCAATATCTACCTATGTCTGTCCTGAATCTAAGTTTTTCTAGCTTGTACCCATTTCCACGTGTTCTATCCTGACTACTAAATTCTAAAACCTGATCAATGTTACCCTTATTAATTCCTTTTACCCATTTGAAAACCTCAATCAAATCCCCTCTTGCCCTCCTTCTCTCTAGGGAGTGGAGATTAAGACGTTTTAACCTATCTTTGTAGGGTAAATTTCTCAGCCCCTGAATCATCTTGGTCATTCTTCTCTGGACTGCCTCCAAGGAGCCTATATCTTTCCTATAATAAGGGGACCAAAACTGAGCTGCATAATCTAAGTGGGGTCTTACTAGCGCTAAATACAACCTCAGAATGACCTCAGAACTCCTATTTGTCACACACCTACTAATAAATCCCATTATCTTGTTGGCTCTATTTCTAGCTATAATACACTGTTCCCTGGGGCGCAAGTCACTGCTTATTTGAACTCCTAAGTCCCTCACACTATATGACTTTCCTAAGGTATTGTCATTTAATGTGTAGTCTACAGACCTATTACCTTTACCTACACTCATAATGCTACACTTGTTAACATTAAACTGCATCTGCCATTTCTCTGACCACTCGTACAGCCTATTTAAGTCATCCTGCAGCATCCTAGCATCATCTAAATTCTTTACCGGTCTTCCTATTTTTGTGTCATCGGCAAATTTACTGATATCACTGTTTATTCCTGTCTCTAAGTCATTTATATAGATTATGAATAACAATGGTCCTAGTACTGATCCTTGTGGTACCCCACTAGTGACATTACCCCATTCTGATTTCTTCCCATTAATCTGTACCCTCTGTTCCCTACTAGTAAGCCATCCCCTAATCCACTCTAGTAACTTCCCACCTATGCCATGAGCCTTGACTTTACTTAACAGTCTCCTATGGGGTACTCTGTCAAAGGCTTTACTGAAGTCCAAATAAACTATATCATACTCGTCCCCCTTATCTATGGTTTCAAATACTTTCCTATAGAAGGATAATAAATTTGTCAGGCAGGACTTCCCCTTGCTAAAACCATGTTGACTATGTCTAATTAGCTTGTGTTCATCTAAATGTTTTCTAATTGCCCTTGCTATGATAGCTTCTAACATCTTGCCTACCACTGATGTTAAACTAATTGGGCGGTAGTTACTACTTTCTGCCTTATCTCCTTTCTTGAATATAGGAACTACATTTGCCTGCCTCCATAGCCTAGGAACTACTCCTGTGTCTAGGGATTTTCTAAAAATCATCGCAATGGGTTCAACGAGTTCTTCTCTACATTCCCTAAGAATCCTCGGAAAAATGTCGTCCGGCCCTGGAGATTTAGTCTTTTTAAGTCTATCTATTTCCTTGCTAACTACTTCCCTACTTATGACTATTTCGCTTAATTTATCAACCTCTTGTCCCCTAAAGATCTGTACTGGCTCCAGTTCCCTACCCGACTCTTCCTGAGAAAATACGGACAAGAAGTATTTATTTAATTCCTTACTAATTTCCTCACCATTTTCTATCAACCTGCCATCCATTCCTTTAAGAGGTCCTATTCTTTCCTTTGTTTTAGCCTTGTACAGCTGATAGAATCCCTTTGGATCCTTCTGGGCATCTCTAGCTATCCTAACCTCATAATTCCTCTTTGCAGTCCTAATATCCTTTTTAAAATATGAACATATAAATATGTACATATTTATAAGCAAAGGTTTTGGGGTTAGCTAATAATGTTTTAGCTGTACTAATGTCTGTCACAGTATATACTTGCATGTATGCTCTTGAGCTTTGGTGGTGAGAGGCGAGCAAGGCGATAAGTAACATCACTCCCATAAGTTATGAGGTTCACTAATCACAATCAAGTAGTAGAGTATCATGTCCTCTAACAACACTACCCATATGGACGCATGCAGCTGCTTTGATGTTGTATCAAATAACACTACTCCACAGAGCTACTACATCAACCAGTATTCTATCAACAAATAACTAGACTTCATCATTGATTTCTCATTCAAATACCTTTTTGATTGTCTTCATACTGCTCGAAGGGTCTGCAAGTAGAAAGATAATCTATATATAACTAAGTAGGCTAAGTAATAATATATTTCAATGAGTATCATCAATTTTAGCTGTGGTGGAGACTACAAGAATTATACCACTATAATAATCCCAGTCATTTGTAAAAGGCGACAAAAAGATCGGAGTGAGGGATTTAGGAAGTCCTTCCTCTGTATACTCTCCCAGGAAAGGACAGGGTGTAGAAAGGGAGGGGAGAGTGAAGTCTACCTGAACCTTGAATGCCTTGTCTTGGCTACTCCTTTTAACAGAGATATAAACCAAGTATATAGATAGATAGATAGATCATCAGATACCACTTCAAGTGATTGATTGATTGGTGACAATAGATCATGGTGCCGCAACATCGAGGTCATTTGGCACCGTACTAAAAACACTAAAAATTAAAAAAGCTACTTAAATACTACATAAAAAGAAAAATAAATCTACAGGAGGTGGAGAAAGTCACTTTCCTGTAGGAATTTTAACACTTCATGTCCCGGGGAGAGTACCTCCTCCCCCAGCACCAGAGAGAGAGAGAAACTCCCATCTCTGCCCCGACACTGGGCGAGGTACTGCTCTCGCAGTTCCCTCAGACTGGGGCACTCGACCAGCAAGTGCCGCACAGTCAGGGGACCAAAGTATTGGGGGTACAATTACAAGAAAACACCGTAAGACTTGCATAAAATTGACCATTTTCAACCATGGTAAATAGCTGCTGTGCATACAAATGTCACACCAGGCATGGGGAGGTTATGGGGAGGCGTTTTTACAAGATTCCAGCCGACAAAGAAACCGTGACAAATGGATTTCTCCATTAAAGAGAGCCCAAAGCAAAAAAAAGCCTCATAAGCGGTGGGATGCCAAAGGCAGTCATTGGAGAGTGTGCAGTGATCACTTTGTTGGAGGTATGTAGTAATGAAAACATCTGGTCACTATGATAATGTGGTATTTCTTTACAACTACTGCTCCACCTTTTTCTTTTTCTCTCTTTCCCTATGACAATACATAGTGTACTCAACACATCTGTGAAGGTTTCAGGAGGTGCTCACCCTTATTTACCTCGCAAAACGTCTTTGAAGTTATGTTATGTTATGTTGGTTAGGTTAGGTTAAGTTATGGTTAGGTTAGGTTACGGTTATGTTATGGTTAGGGTAAAGATTAGGAAGACGACCCAGTCTGTTTTTTGGACAAAGCAATTTTTAATTGACTGTTTTCAACCATGGTAAATAGCTGCTGTGCACACAAATATCACACCAGGTATGAGGAGGCATTTTTACAAGCAAACCTACCCAACCTATCCTACTACCACTTACTCCTACAAACAGTCACACTTTCCATGCACAATTCCACACTAGAACAGGCTTCCTCATATTATTATATAGAACTGCACCATAGACTCGTTCACATAAATACACAATCATTGATCACCCCAATACAAACACACACACACACTTCATTCACTTCCCTCCCCTGCACACTGGGAGCTAAGTATTAATAACATGGCTAACCTAATTCTAACTTGATTTCAATATTAACACTATTTTTTTAGGGTAGATTTTGATGTGATTTAAATGAATTTGAAAGTTGTTACCGTCGCAAATCGGAAGTGTCTACATACACGACCATAATGCAAATAACTATTCACTATGACAGTGTCTATATACACAACTGTAATGCAAATAACTATTCACTATGATAGTGTCTATATACACGACTGTAATGCAAATAACTATTCACTATGATAGTGTCTATATACACGACTGTAATGCAAATAACTATTCCCCTGGCGGAGTGGAAAACGTTGGGCGGTCTTCTTACACCCAGCAGTGAATGGGTACCGGATATTAGCCAGGGGTTGTGACCTGCCTTCTGGGTTGGTGGCCTGGCACCTGCCTCAGCGAGGTGTGCAAGGGTGCCGATACAAAGGTTATACAGGAAGTACTCGTTTTACGATAGCAATGCGTTCCTTGAAACCCTATCGTAAACCGAAATATCGTATACCGAACCCATTTTTACATGTATTAGATAGGGATGCGTTCCAGCATATTGCCAAAGTCACTCCTTCAGGTTCAGATACATACATAAAGACATACCTTAGAGTAAAAATAAACAAATTGAATGTAAATAATAAAGAAAATAAAATAAAAAAATAAAGAAAAGAATATAATTATGCAATCATCTGATCAGCTGATGCGGGCGACGTAGGTGGTGAGGCGGGAGATTCAAAACCTGAAATTGATTGCTCTGTTAAAGTGAATGGTCCAGCTGATGTTGATGGGCTGGCATGTTTGAAGAACGTCGAGATCGTGGACTGTTTGGCACAAGGTTTCACTGTGTTTGTAATGGTGGCGCGGGAATGACTAGTTGTTGGAGTTGGCCGCATGTAACGTTGCGGCGTGGTGGCGCTGCATGCGCCACCACGCCGATTTGGCCACGCCCAACTCGTCACGCCGATTTTGGCGCCTTTTTTTTATATCGTAACTGCGAATCAAGTATCGTAAATCGAAAAAAGGGTACTAATTGGCTAGTATCGTATCTGCGAATTTAACGTAAACCGAACTATCGTATAGCAAGGACTTCCTGTCCTGTACACACAATCCCAACAGTATATTATGGAGTATGTACAGTGTCTATATACATGACTGTAATGCAAATAACTATTCTATATGACAGTATCTATATACACGACAGTAATGCAAATAAAGGTATTATTTTACATCTTCACCACAATGCTCTAGAGGATTCAGGATTATATTTTTGCATTACCTGATGCATTTTGAGAAGGTTTTCTTCAATTACATTTCCGTCGCAAATTCTTAGTTTGTGAGATATTCAATGTTTTCTGTGAGACCTTATCTTCAAAAAATAAAGTTTAGTTTTGTTTGAACAAGGTTCTGTTATTTGTCAATGTAGGTTAAGGTTTGGTTAATATAGGTTATGTTAGGTTAGGTTAATATAGAAGCTATCAAATGTTCTCTATGACCAAAAGTAGGGTGTTGGACGAGATGCAGTCCGAAGATGGAGACGTAAACAAACGCCATTATGGTGAAGATGTAAAATTTTACCCAATAAATACTCACTATGACAGTGTCTATATACATGACTGTAATGCAAATAAATATTCACTATGACAGTGACTAGCCTACAAACATGGCGGTTATTGACATCCTGGCTCAAGGTCATGACGTCACTGCAGGAGCTCTATATCGAACAAAAGAAGCCTAGAATATTCTAATTCCTGTATAGGTAATTCATGTAATTGCAAATATGAGTTATATTGAACTATTTGTTTTGAAATTTTATCCATTCAAACAATCGTTGATTTAGTGTTCGGCAAAATTTTGTTGGGTAAGGGTTGAGACTGCATCTCTTTCTCTCATACCATATCTCTAATGCCCATTTCCTCCAAGCACTCTGAGTTTGTACTCCTAAATAACAGGTAGTCTCACTCTTATGTCTTATCATTCTTCACTAAGTATGAACATCATAAACTAAATCTATAAGCAACTTACAGTTATGAAAGAAATATGTTCCCTCCTTAGCTACACTCTTATAGTGAGAGAAAAGCCTGAATACTCTTGTATATATGTAATCATGATGCCACACATACCTTCAAGAGGTCAATGCCGGTCATGTTCTTCACCATGCCAGGAACACTGCTGCTGATGTCCATGACTTCCTGCGTCAGCTTTTGAGCCCCAATACCCGAGTCACCAGAAGCCACCATCTTCACACTCTTGACATTGCTCAAAGCATTGCTTACACCATTCACCATCTGATGAATATACATTATACATTATAACCTGTTGGTACTTGACATACATAAATAACTATTTAACACTGGTGTTATCAATATAAAACTTGATACAATTTCATGTGTGTGAGAGAGAGAGAGAGAGAGAGAAAGAGAGAGAGAGAGAGAGAGAGAGAGAGATGTGACAAAGCTGCCTACCACACACCTTCGGCAGAGTCTCCAGGTACATGCTCAGGATGGCTGCATTGTCAAACTCCTTCCATGCCTCAGCCTTGTGGTGCATCTTCACAGCTTCAGCCTTTGCCTTTGCCTTTATTACGGGCAGAATAATAAATATTTGTTTAATGACAATCATTTCTTACAATACTTACTTCAACAAGTATTCAAGACTTGTAACCACACAATATTATAATCATCATAATTGATCATAAATAAAGACTATATTAGCATTTTCAACATCTTCAACTTATTTACTGTAATGACTACAGGCGGAGTGCACTATGAATGGTAGCAAGCCAGTGCAAGTAGTTGATCACCTCAAGGAGAAAAGCTAGTACAGTAGTACATAGGGTGACTGCACCAGCAGCTACTTCATAGCTAAGTTATACCTTCATCAAAAGTTAGTGTTCGGAGGGTAACTATAATAATGCATTTGTATTTAAAGTCGCACAAGACTTCAAAAATAGGTCAGTAGTAATGGATATGCAAAGTTTAAAGGGCATTCCTTAGTGCATGCAGTACACTAAAACCTGGATAATTCAAACCAGTATAATTGAAATTTCGGATAATTCGACCTGTTTAAGGACGAGTTAAAATTTTTCAACAAATTTCCATAATTCGCCAGTGAGCTCAGTGACGCCTAAATGGTGAGCGCTCAGTGCACAGTACCTTTAAAAAAAACCTCTGTCCGGCCGAGTCTGTCAATGGTATGGCAACAGCCTCGTTTCATCACGGTATCTGATTGGCTGATGCACTCCACGTCAGAATTTGTGGAGTGCATCAGCCAATCAGATACTGTGATGAGACGAGACTGTTACCATAGCATGAGCTTTGTTATTGATAGACTCGGCTTGACAGAGTATAGTACTTACTACATTTCAAGACTTCAGTACCAGCCATGTTTTAGAGTATAGTACGTACTGCATTTCAAGACTTCAGTATCAGCCATGTTTTGATAAATACAAGTACTACAATCTGTGGTTTTGGCATATTTTAATGCGTTCTTATTGTGTGGAGTGGCAAGAGAGGTAATAATTGGATCATTCAGACTTTCGGCTGATTCGACCCAGGTCTCCCCCAATTAGGTCATATTATAGAAGTTTTGGTGTACTATACCAATCTCTGAATATTGTTCTCGTTAGACACAGAGTGATGAAGCACATGTGATAGTGATCACCATAAATATATATTATAATACAAAATAAAATAACTTCGGGAAAATTCTATAATAATATACCAACCAATCAAACAAGCTTTCAATGTGTGTTCTGATTTTCACAAAAAAGTAAAGAACTACAGTAGTGCTTGTCTACTATAGATTCTCTTCCACAAACCTCTATAGCTAATGCTTCAGCCTCTCCCCTGAGCCGCACTGCTTCAGCCTGAGCCTCAGCCTCAAGTAAGAGTTGCTGCTTCTCTGCAGTGGCAATGGTCTCCATCCTGTAACACAACCAAGGAGTTTCGTAAAACTGCATCAACAACGGCAGGCAAAACATTTCTTTATGTATTCACAAAAGATCATATTCTAAACACAGAGGTCAATGACTTATCGTTATAGTTTATCACCTTCTCTAGCGGTAGTTTACCACTAGTTTACCCCGGAGCCACCGGAACCAAGGTTAGGTAGTTCAGCCCTAGCAGCCAGACAGGACAGACGCCCACCTACCAATTGTACTCTGTACCTGCAGTAAGCCTACATCGGCTGCTGACCTGTTTTGATTCACCTTCAACATTCACCACTTGAACTAGGCACAGTGAATGACAACCCACGCTGACATGGCCCCTACTGCCCGTCCAAGGTTCTTGCCAGCCTCTAGGCGGTTCAGGGCTGGTTCAGCCATTCCACTACCTACCCTGAAGCTGCCATCACAGCCCTGAACCTGAACACATCAACGAGGAGTGAGGATCAGCCACACCGGGCACTTAACATCAGCTCGTTAGACAAATGTAATCAAGACATGACCTCTGCAGACGCTCTGTGGAGGACTGGCTCAGTCAAACGAGGTGAAAGACAAACAGGCCATATGCTACATCCATCTGCTGTATATCCCCACCGTCCAGAAGGCACTGGACGTCAGTAATCTCCGTGCAAGGTGGGACGCCTTGTAACCTGCAGCGGCACTAGACACCATAGGTAAACTGTGCGCTCCAATGCCCCGAGTGTGACAGTGATAACAGTGAATACATGTTATTACGTAAGCTAGCTGCGGGGCTACGCGAGTCCGCCCTCAAGCGCGAGGTATTCCAGTCCTGTGGCTAATTCATGAACGTGGATAGCTTAAGGACGTACTGTGTGGCATACGAGGCGGCGCACAGGGAGGCTATTGCAGGGGCACAGCATGAGGCGGTGCTAGCTGCGGATGTCACAGATGCCACCAATGACGTCATCGGCGCAGCCCAAGTGGCAGACCACTGTGGGAACTGTAATGGAATCGGCGGTACCTCCAACCATCAGGGTATGGCATTATGCAGCCAGCCACACCCAGAAGGGAAGAGGGGCAGACTGTGGAGGCAGCCGCAGCAAGAGGAGTTGCCCTCCATGATCCCGGCTAGACCACAACGCGCGAGACGCGCCAAAAAAGCACCTCGCTGACTGCAGTGAGAACCCTCCTCCATTTCACATGTTTGTATCGGTTACTTGCATATGGAATTTTCACTGCAATGGTGGGGAAGTGTTTGTGTGTTAACAAGAAATAGTTTACTACTAGTTTACCCAGGAGCCACCGTGACCCAGGTTAGGCAGTTCAGCCCTAGCAGCCAGACAGGACAGATGCCCACCTACCAATTGTAGTCTATATCCGCAGTAAACCTACATCGGCTGCCGACCTGTTTTGATTCACCTTCAACATTCATCACCTGAACTGCATACAAACAGGATTGCTACATGTACATACAACCTGCAAGATTTTCTTCAAGATGGTGGCCAGCCGTGTCACCCTCCACATCAGTCCCTTTACTGCACACATTGCATGCAACTCTTTTCTATCTTTTGTCAACATTGACTCTCCTGTCAAGACTCATATTTTTCATCAATTTCTGTCACTTCAATTTACCACAAATCTAAAGTTTAACTTTGAATCTTTTCTTTACTCTCACTTTAAAACTTCAGAGGAATTCTCTTCAGAGGTGTCATATATTTGGACTTTCTCAACATCACTTACCTAAATTTTTCTGCATCCGCAGGCTGCTTAATCGATGACTCCAACCTTTTCTCAGCCCGCTGGATTTCCTGTTCCTGCACCAAGATTCTTGCTTTCCTCTCCACTACCTGAGTTAAAAAACAGTTGAACATGTACACAAATAACACTTTCTAGTGTATGGAACTACAGCAGTCATGAAAGCTGTAGTGTCAGCCTTGTAATTGATAAGAAAAATTAGGACATATTTTCCTCTTAACCAATTAGCTACTATAATTGGCCCCAGGTATCTATCATTTTTACTTTCCATGATCCTAATCTATCCTTGATTTGGCTGTATAAGAAAAGGCAAAGAAGAATCAAATGTATCACTAGACGTGGCCACCAGAGGACAGCA
>JAPQNM010000018.1:23430085-23475085 GCA_029783475.1 Metacarcinus magister
TATATAATATATATATATATATATATATACATATATACATATATATATATATATATATATATATATATATATATATATATACATATATATATATATATATATATATATATATATATATATATATATATATATATATATATATACACTATATACATATACATATATATATATATATATATATATATATATATATATATATATGTATATGTATATATATATATATATATGTATATGTATATGTATATATATATATATATATATATATATATATATATATATGTATATATATATATATATATGTATATGTATATATATATATATATATATATATATATATATATATATATATATATACTATAAACATATATATATATATATATATATATATATATATATATATATATATATATATATATATATATATATATATATAAATTGATAAAATACTAAAAATAAATCTAATGTAATTACTCCTATCTGTCATCAATCTTAACACTCCTGCCATACACCCGACAAACATGTGCGTACAATGTACCATGGCTGAGTAGGTAACAAATTAGGACAAACATTTTTCTAGCATTATGTGTGTTGGGAGTGATTTTTTTTTTATATATGGACATAAATAGTACTGTTCTAAATGCTTGAGTGCACAAGGGACACAAAACAATATTACTGAGATCAGAAAAGAAAGCACCCTTACTGAGTATAACATAGCCTCAGGGATACATGGTTATCGAGGAAGAACAGTAAAGGATGATCCACGTGAAGGGCCACAGACATGAATACACTGAAGCATAACATGAGCAGAATAAAGACTTTAAATGGTGAACCCAAGAGTGAATAATTGAAGACCAAAAGAGGTAACTAAATACTATAACAATACGGATATTACTGTATACTATATACATGACTTAGAGGCAGGAATAAACAGTGATATCAGTAAATTTGCCGATGACACAAAGATAGGAAGACCGGTAAAGAATTTAGATGATGCTAGGATGCTGCAGGATGACTTAAATAGGCTGTATGAGTCGTCAGAGAAATGGCAGATGCAGTTTAATGTTAACAAGTGTAGCATTATGAGCGTAGGTAAAGGTAATAGGCCTGTAGACTACACATTAAATGACAATACCTTAGGAAGGTCATATAGTGTGAGGGACTTAGGAGTTCAAGTATGCAGTGACTTGCACCCCAGGGGACAGTGTATTATAACTAGAAATAGGGCCAACAAGATACTGGGATTTATTGGTAGGTGTGTGACAAATAGGAGTTCTGAGATCATTCTGAGGTTGTATTTAGCGTTAGTTTGACCCCACCTAGATTATGCAGCTCAATTTTGGTCACCTTAGGATATAGGATATAGGCTCATTGGAGGCAGTCCAGAGAAGAATGACCAAGATGATTCAGGGGCTGAGAAATTCACCCTATAAAGATAGGTTAAAACTTCTTAATCTCCACTCCCTAGAGAGAAGGAGGGCAAGAGGGGATATGATTGAGGTTTTCAAATGGGTAAAAGGAATTAATAAGGGAAACATTGATCAGGTTTTAGAATTTAGTAGCGTCAGGAAATGGGTACAAGCTAGAAAAACTTAGATTCAGGACAGACATAGGAAGATATTGGTTCACTAACAGAGTCGTGAATGATTGGAATAGGCTGGGTAGACATGTAGTAAGTGCTCAGTCAATAAGTAGCTTTAAAAGATGGTTGGATCAGAGTATAGATAGGGATGACAGGTGGGATGGCTAAATATTGGATTATTCCAATAGTGGGGGACAAGGAGCTGCCTCGTGTAGGTCATTAACTGGCCTTTTGCAGTCTCCTCATTTCTTATGTTCTATACCTCAACAGTCATGGAGCCCATAATTCCTCGCTGGTGGCCTTCCAGAGTTTCTGTGATGAGGGATTCAAGCTGATGTTGCTTCTTCTTGAGGAAATTTTCACAAGCGGATGCCAGCACATCAGGGTGTTGAGTGCTGATCTTGCACTGTAGAGATTTTGTAGTTATAGTCAAATTAATGCCTTCAAGACCACAACTAATAAAAAGTGCACATCACATACTGCAAAACACTTTGATTATCTAGTCTCTCCAACCAAAGAGGTGCTTCATGACTATTACCTGAGCTACTCCAGTAACTTTGAGAGCCACACCCTGTGATGTGTATACATCAGGTGAATTCACTTGAATGGTCATCACGTTCAAGGACAGTCTACAACAACAAAATGTAGATAATTATAACAATCACCAAAACTACAATGCAAACATATCATATATAATATCTTAGTTTGGACAAGATACCTGATAAATATATGATGTTGTGGATACACTGTATCTTATAAATATATCATTAGTGATGAACATGTGTCTGTGGCCTGGATTCCAACCGTCTTACCTGTACCATTTCATGAGGCAAGGGACGACCAGCACCCGTCCTCCAGTGATCATGGCTGGTGGACTGTACCCAAGGCCTGCAAGCATGCAAAGATTAGCTTTGATGATTCCATTTTCAGAGATAAGTATTCTCTTATATCTTTATCACAAATAAAAAAAATAAAAAAAATTTTTGTGATTGTAGTAAATGTAACCTAAAGCTTATAATGGAAGAAATAATATTAGTTTGAGCTTCTCATGTAGCACAGAAGAAACATGTAACTGCATTAGTCCAAGATATTCTAAGACAGTGAAGTAGAAATAAAAAGTCGAAGAAGATCTAAACATCTCAAATTTAATGTGGACAATTCTTGGCTATTCAACATATTATCTACATTTCCATGATTCCTGAACCCAGTAAATAATACTTCATTATATCAAACATTTCTTCTAAGTATGCACAGCCATTCTCATCCAGTATTAAGGTTGTCCCCATTGTATTACCATAGACATCATATCATAAGGACATTTGGTAAAATTGCAGTTTAAGCCAATACACCTATTCTTGTTTTTCTTTTCCCCTATAGCCAACAAGCTTGGTGACCACTTGGGAAAGCGTGATTTTGGGGTGGGGGAAGCAAATATAGGCCATATATGGCACTCCGGAAAAAAGGATAAGGTAAAAAAACCAATTTTTTGGTAACCAAAAAGCTGATATAACCCCTCCACACCTCCCCCAACCTATCTAACCTGAATTGAACTCACGTAATTAACTCTTAACTTGGAGGGCTAGCCCCTCCAGACGCCCCAACCTTACCTAACCTAAACTGAACTCACGTAATGACCTTTTAACTTGGGGGGGCCAAGCCCCTCCAGACACCCCCGACCTAACATAACCTAACCTAAACAGAACTCACGTAATAACCTCATAGCTGGGGGGCAAGCCACCACAGACGCCCCAACCTGTCACGTAATAATCATAATTGTTATTGGTTATTTGTTTAGAGGACTATGCCTCACAGTCGTGGTGGACCACCGCTGCCCCACTGTGGTGCCCGACCACAGCAGTTCCTCCCAGTAAACAGCTTAAGCAACACGGGCCCGGGCGGGGACTCGATCTGCCGACCAAGGGGAATGCAAGGCCAGCGCGCTACCACTGTACTAGCCAGAAAGCAATAATCTCATAGGTGGGGGTTAAGCCCATACACACCCTTTTTCTAGCAAACTTACCACCTTAACTAAAGCTTAAGTGTCGCTGGCTTGCCACACTCTTCTTAGTCTTTGGAATCCAAAATCCCTATCAGTGCAAGTTTCCATGATGGCGTCTCTGAAGGAACTGACACCTGTCATCTACCTCGTACGTGCCACAAAGCCACGTGAACAATTCTCATTTGCTAAGAATTATGATAGTGACGTATAACCAAAACAAACAGTCGAAGTCTAGAAAGCGTGTGGTCACTGGGTTGTGATAGGCGTGTCGACTTTGAACATTTTTTCGAGGCAGCTCACTTCAAAGACGCTTTGCGCCGTTAATATTAATTTGTCCAAAATAATGATATCTAAACATTTGTAAGTCCTTAATAATGAAGTTGTGCATTGGCTTAAACTACAATAGAACCGAACATTTCTAGTGTGTGGGTTAGTTACACTTACATACCCAATCTTTCAAAGTTAACTCATGATAAAACGCTCGTGTCACGCAGAGAGGAGAGGCATCCAAGATCATTGACACAGTCTTGCTTGTTCTGTGCCTTTATTAGTGGCTAGTGAATCAACGAGAGAGAGAGAGAGAGAGAGAGAGAGAGAGAGAGAGAGAGAGAGAGAGAGAGAGAGAGAGAGAGAGAGAGAGAGAGAGAGAGAGAGAGAGAGAGAATCAGAATCAGTTTATTTCCATAAAGATGGCTTTTCTTTACATTATTGGAGAAAACTTAAGACTACAATTAATATCTAATTTAAGTCGTACATCTATTACCTAAATATTTAAGAGTATTTATATGCATATACATGCATTGGTATTGAGGAAAATCCTGAGTTTTTTCATAAACATGGGTAAGGTGTGAGAGTTTGTTACATGGGTGGGCAGGGAGTTCCATAGCCTCGGTCCCAGCACAGTGAGGGAACGCTTACCGCTGTCTGTGTTGGTGTGTGGCACGTATAGTTTGTTTTGTTGCCTTGTGTGTCTGTGGTGTAGTGCTTCACTCACTGTGGGGAGGTGTAAGAACCATTCGGGGAACACATTGTTTGTGATCTTGAAGACATTAACTGCCACATCAAACACAACTTTATCTTTCACTTTGAGCCACTGGAGTTGTGTGATGAACGGGGTGGCGTGATCACTTTTCCTTGGTCCTCCTACACAGATCTTTGCTGCGAAGTTTTGCAGTTTCTGTACACGATGCATGCAGTTCGTTGACCCGTAGATTGGTAGACAATAATTCATAATACTAAGGGCAAGAGACTGTACCACCATTGTTCTTGTATCCTTTTCAAATTTGTCCTTTATTCTATTTAAGAATAGCAGAATTCCCATAACCTTTTTGTGCATCTCGTTGATGTGCGTGTCAAAGCTCAAGTGACAGTCCATGTATATGCCTAGATTTTTTACGTGTTTACTTGGAGTGATGGGGGTGTTATCAAATTTAATGGTGGTGTTCTCGGGTATGCGTTTGATCAGTGTTCTAGTGCCAACAAATAGACATTGGGTTTTCATTGAGTTTAGCATGAGGCCATTTGTGTTAAAGTAAGCTTTGGCGCGGGCGAGGGTTGCCTGGGCTTGTGTGATGAGAGAGAGAGAGAGAGAGAGAGAGAGAGAGAGAGAGAGAGAGAGAGAGAGAGAGAGAGAGAGAGAGAGATTTTGCTGTAGTCTTGGGTCAGGTTTGATGCTAGCAGCTTACTTATAAACAGTTGCAGCTTACAAAAGTTTACTCCAGAAAAAAAGAATAATAACTAGTAAGCCGAACCAGACAGACCTACAGTACACTGCGCCTGCTAGAATCGCACTCACATGAACCACGATGACACTCAAGGAAACAGAATAACCTTTCAGTGTGAGAAAAAGGGCAAACAGGTTCTGCTAAGTCTGAGGGAAAGAAAAATAAATACAGTTCGGAATAGACTTGTTTCAAGTAAATAAGCCATGGTCTGTGTGGACACACTATAGCCGTCCCCCAAATAAAACCACCACTAACGTGCTGTACACTACGTACCTCATCAGTGATGAGGTACGTATCGTATCGGAACAACAAAATATTCACATAGGTGATGAGTCATCACCTATGTGAATATTTTGCTGCTCCGTTAGGAGATGCTATTGATTTGATTTGCTCGTCTCGCTTCAAAGGAGACCACCAACACACCCTCAGTTTACTTCCATGGCATATAATCTACGTAGTCAGTTGCTAGTAATTTTGCAGAGAAACCATAGCCCCGCGGCGCAGAACAGTGATGTAACATGCAGCAGGGTGGAGGGGGGAAGCCAGCGGCTCCTCCCATTCAGGCCAGTACGTACCCGAGCCCAAGCCCACCCTTCCCTTCCCTACCCTCTGTAGCCGCGATCTAGATTCCCTTCACTGTGTGGTGTCATATTCTAGGGTCGGTAATTTTCGGGCCAAGTGCTTGCTAGGTTTTTATATCATCTACTTTAATTTAACGTTCTGTATTTCCCGAGCGTGAAGTATATTTTACTTGTTAATGCTGAAATCATGTCACACACACCCACACACACACACACACATTACACTTCTTGGGTTAAAACATATATATAGCTTCCACGATCTAAAACCATCCAGCAGCACTTTTATCCCTTCTAAATGCCTGAGCAGGGGACTGCTACGCATACAATACAAAATAAGGGGAAAAAAAAGATATATAATATGAAAAAAATACATAATGTTTGCATAGTACTTCACTGTCAGGCTACATCGTACATCGTTGCATCGAGATCTCAGCTCTATACGATCAAGGCCACTACACAACATGCCAAGCACCGCTACAAACAATAATATTCCATCATAAATTTCCTCCTACGTACAAGTTGACGCAATAAAAATGTACTATAAGTCATGTAACTGAAACACACAAGTAAAGAATAATAGACAAACAGCTTGAGTTGTCAATACATCAAGTAAGAATGTATAAGATGTGTGGAATGTAGGTACGGAAGGGGTCAGTCAGTCAGTCAGTCAGCCGAGCAGTCTTATTATTGCCACATGTTGTTTGTATCCTAACTAAAGAATGCAGTGTGGATGTCCCTGCAAACATTAAGAAACTATTGATATATTCACCATGGCAAGAACAATCATGTGTGCACCAATAAAGAGTGCATGTAACTACCAAATTTTTGTGATTCGATTTTGCATACACAGGACCTGTTACTGGGAAGTAGCGCGTCTTTGCCGTCACGCAGCTGAGGCGGCGAATGTGCTGACTAATATTAGAATAGGTTAGCTGAGAGCGAAATGTAGGACATGATTAATTGAGAGAGAGAGAGGAGAGAGAGAGAGAGAGAGAGAGAGAGAGAGAGAGAGAGAGAGACTTTCACCAAAGCGGCAGACTTACAAACTTTCTCTATCATGTTCGTGAAAGTATACTTACATCATGCATTCACTTTTGCTTTACAGGTAGCAGTTCAGTTACAATGTTGACCACAGCCTCACTATCATGTTACACGTGGACTGAATTGTGTCAATACAGATGAATGACCTTACGGGAGTTTGTCAATTCATAAGGTCGTTTCAACATGAATGAACTACCACTTACGTCACACGAAATGCATAACTGTTACTTATCACATACACACATATATTAATAAAAAAAAAGTAGAATTGAAGAAAATTAACTAGTAGGGTGAACACACACACACACACACATACACACACACACGTGTCCAAACAAACTTCCCCAACCTAACTGTCACGCTTGTATTTTTAACCACAAGTGTTCTGAACTACCAACCCACTTCCCGAAAAGTTTACAGTGCCAAACATGCAGAAAAATCATGCGTTTCAAAGAAAATCACTGACACACAACTCCAAGACATACCTGACACTACCAGTACCTCACTGGGTCCACACGTAAGGAATATGGGGATCATCGTCTTAATTTACCGGTTTACAGAAAGCAAAAGGTCTGTCTTAGCTGGCCAACGTCCTAACACACACACACTATCAGCTTCGGCGTCACACTGAATCAAAAACATCCTCCCTGTCCTGCTGAGCCCTCTCCTGTTTTCTCTTGCATCCGTTTTCTGTGGTAAGCATAGATGGGGCATTTATAAAGGATGACTCATCTATACATATGATAATTTTGGTGTTGTTTTGTTTGGTAATTATTTCCTTCAAAGCTTTAGTTCATTTAGATTATTCACCCTTTTGTGATTTTTTTTTCTATCTGGCTCCATAGTAATATTTGCGTAACTTTAATTTGAGAGGGAAGAATTATAAACATCTAGTTAACATAATTGCAGTAGGCAAGCAAATACGTGTATGTTTTGACGGTGTACACATTAAAACTTAATTTCTAAGCTGTTGAAACAATATATTCACGTGTGTATAGTGCTGGTCAGGAATGATTAAAACATGCTTGCATCATATGTTAGATCTTTCAATTATGGGACCATCTTATTTGCAATTCTCTTTCTAATTTCAACACTTTTTTTTTTTGAGACGGAACCCTATTACTTCCGCATATTCCAGTTTTGGTCTAATCATTGCAATTATAATTTTTTTCATATCCTTATCTAGGAAGTGAAAGGCCATCCGTAATTTTTTTAGCACCATGAATGTGTCACCAAACATTATATCTATATGTTTCTCTAGTGATAAGTTGTCCTGTATTACCACTCCTAATTTTTCTCTTCTTATTTTGTCCTAACTTATACGTCCAAGAGGGTCTCATTGCATTCATTTCCATTTCCAATACATTGCATTTTTTTGCATTAAATTATATTTCCCATGTCTTGCTCCATTCATATATCCTGTTTATATAGCTCTGTAGCTCCTCGCAATAATTGTAGTTTCATATCTTCCTTAGTAATTACGCATCATCTGCAAACAGACTTATGTAACTGCTTACTCCTTCTGTCTTGTTAATTATGTATTTTACCAACACCTTTCATGCAGTGACCTCATTCGAGATGCATTAATAAAATAATCAGGTCAACACCCTTACCACACAGTCATAAGTTACTTAGAACCGTCACTACATTACATTCTGACTATAAAAGGAAAACTAAAACAAAAGAACATATGAATGAGTTATAATATATAATTCATACATACATGCATATACGTATAGAGTTATACATACAATTTCTAAACATAAATCCAAATTATATGCAGTTTACACTAGAATTTACCACTATATCTACCTCAACTTACTATAGACTACTACGTTCCCATCCAAACAATGACACACTAATACTTACCCAGTACAAAGATACATGACCAGAACTTTTAAAAATTTGTGCAGACAGAAACACAGTTCAATTTATAAAATGAATGCAAAGAACATCAAAGGCTACCAAACCCCAATAAAATATTTTCTAAACATAAGAAAGGAGGAGTCTTTTCAGTTTCTTTAGAAAGGATGAACCCTTTCAGTTTCTTAGGCAACACAATACTACCATTTTGGAGGCGATCCCAACTGAGGAAGGTGAGTAAAGAAACAAGAAGCAGACTATCAGAAAGTATAGTGAAAAGACAAAGTAATTTTATCATAAAAATATTACTTAGTCAACCAACATTTCCCATTGAAGCAGCATTATGCACAAGATACATAGTTATTCTAGCTTCAAGTGATATAAGGATATCTAGTGGGCCAAAACCATGCTCATATGAAAGTTCCGGCCGAGATAAGATACATGAATGAGAGAATGAGAGACAGAGGGTCTCCTGCTTCGTCCAGCAGATGTGTGGATGAATGCCGATCCAAAGGCTACACCGACAGTCTGCACAATGATTCCCAGCCAAAGTCTAAGTTCAAAGTTCCTCCCAAAATAACTTCAAAAAATCAATGGCTAGTACAGTGGTAGCGCACTGGCCTTGCATTCGCTTGGTCGGCAGATCAAGTCCTCTCCCAGGCCTGTTTACTGGGGAGGAACTGCTGTGGCCGGGCACCATAGTGGGGGGTTGGGTTTGCCTAGCTGACGTTCTGGTGGATACCGGAACTGAATCAAGCAACTTTAACTTTAACTTTAACATGTGCAAGAATTTCTAACTCGGTTTCATAATCATGCATCTCGAGTGGAAAATATCAATTATATATATATATATATATATATATATATATATATATATATATATATATATATATATATATATATATATATATATATATATATATATATATATATATATATATATAAGAAAAAAATTAATTTGCCCCATGATCATATATCCTATAAAAGTAGCTCGTGTACCTAGTATTGACTTGTTTTGCGATATTTCTTGCTTTATGCCCAATAATGGTGACTAAAAATGTTCCTGAAATTTTATTAGTCAGTTTGAGAATACATTAATGTCGTAAACAAATTTTCCTAGCATATCGAGCTCTTTGTGTAAAATTAAGTCACCGGTGAATGTGACATCTTTCCCACTCACTCCGAAATGCCGAGATTGAGTGTATATAAAACAATTTAAATGCAACCAGTTATCATTCACTTTAAGACAATAATGTACTTTGTGTGGAATTACTTTGTTTCAAAATATTAATTATAATAAAGAAAAGGAATAGTTAGCATTAACATTGCTCCTACTCTGCGATAAGTAATATCACTCCCATAAGTTATGAGGTTTACTAATCACATTCAAGTAGTAGAGTATCATGTCCTCTAACAACACTACCCATATGGAAGCATGTAGCTGCTCTGAAGTTGTATCAAATAACACTACTGCACAGAGCTACTACATCAACCAAGTATTCTATCAACAAATAACTAGACTTCATCATTGATTTCTCATTCAAATACCTTCTTGATTGTCTTCATACTGCTCGAAGAGTCTGCAAGTAGAAAGATAATCTATATATAACTAAGTAGGCTAATGCCACCTTGACACTTGCACGAATTTTGTCCCCGCACTGGCACGCAATGTTGCGTGCCAATGAGTAAATTCGTCGTAAACTGTTGTAAAGTGTGCGTAAACTGTGCGGGGTTGCGTACCAGTGCGCAAAGAAAATTTTGAAATGTTAAAAATTTCCGCCACGCATAATTTTTGTGCAACTTGCGTGAACTAGGCGTGAACATTGCGCAAACACTGCGGGCATTGCGCAATTTATTCGCAAACACTGCGGGCAGTGCGAGTCAGATGTTACATATATAATAAGATACATGATCTAATAATACATATATACATATATAGTATGTATAGTACATATATACATAGATACATATATAATAAGATACTTTACAGATACATTATCCAACTCATAACAAAGAATGAAACTGCAACTGTTTTACCAATCCATTTAAATATATATAATTTTAAATAAATATTTATCTTTGAGACAAGATTCCAAATGCATTCTCCACCACACGACGAGCACGAGACAACCTGTAGCTGTAGATAATTTCTCTATGAATCTGGGAGCGATGAGAGAATGGTTTCATCAGCCAAGTTCTGAGAGCAAATGCGTCATCGGCTACGAAATTATATGGCACAGGCTTGTCATCATTAGGGAGTGGAGGTGGTTCAAGCAGTCCGGCTCGGTTGTCCTCGAGAGTTTCATGCAAAGTGCAGTTGTTCCATGTTCTTCCATCTGAAGCACCACCCTCTGCCCCAACATCAACATACATGAACTTGTATCCAGCATCTACAACAGCCATGAGTACAATGCTGTGGAAGCCCTTCTAATTGTAATAGAATGATCCAGCTTTGGGTGGCTTCTTCATAGCAACATGCTTGCCGTCCACAGCCCCCAAACAGTTGTGGTAGTTCCATCTGGAACTAAAACCTTCAGCAACCTCCTTCCACTCCTCTTCAGTTTTGGGGCACCTGAGTACTTCGTCCTTGTAGACCTCAATGATGGCTTTGCAGACCTCTGGTAAGAACTTGCAAATTGTACTAACTTCAACTCTGAAACTGTACTGTAGACTTGGATACGAATTTCCAGTAGCTAAGAAGCGAAGGGTGCTTGCCAGCTTGAATCCCACGTCCAGCGGTTCTCTCATGAATGTGGTCTTCTACTCAAAATGAGGGGTTAACTTCTCCACCATCTCTTGGAACATGTCGGGAGTAATTCTCAGGAAATTTCTGTAGCCTCTTGGATCTTCCTTGTGAAGTTCTGTCAATAACTGATCCTAATGTTCCAAGTTATGTCTTCTGGTCAACCATTCCCTCACCCACATTGTCCTTGCTTTCCTTTTTCTAGTTGGGGTTATTTCTTCTTTGGCCTGCTCTTTCTTCCTTTTCTCCTGGTCTTCAAGAAGTATTAGTGCTGCAGCTGAGAGATAATATAGACACGTTCTCTTTTGTGCGATAAGAGCTTCTTCTCTGGCATTCAACATCTTGTCGGGTCCACAACAAATCAAGGAATGAATGAAGGTATGTGATGCCTGCTATTTATGTAGCGTGGCATCAAGCGGGACAAAGCGGGACCAAATAATGCCACGAATGCTTCACGCATGCGCGAACTTGTTGTGGCAATGCATGCCCATGCAGGAACAATGCGAGTTATGCGCACCATGTCGTACACTATACGTAAACAATGCGCCAACAATACTTAACCGGGGCGTAAACCAGTCGTGCGATAGCGTGCCATTGCGCGCCAATGCGCACGCATTATGTGCCAAGTGCGTAACTTATGCGTAAACATGACGCGAACAATGCGCAAACTAGGCTTTGGCACGCATTGCCACGACGAATTGCGTGCCAGTGTGGGGACAAAATTCGTGCATGTGTCAAGGTGGCATAAGTAATAATATATTTCAATGAGTTTCATCAATTTTAGTCCTGTGGTGGAGACTACAAGAATTATACCACTATAATAATCCCAGTCATTTGTAAAAGGCGACAAAAAGATCGGAGTTTGGGATTTAGGAAGCCCTTTCTCTGTATATACATCTTTCTCTCATATATTCCCAAAGCCTTTCCTTCTAGATAACAGGTAGTCTCACTCTTATGTCTTATTATTCTTCACTAAATATGAACATCATAAACTAAATCTATAAACAACTTACAGTTATGAAAGTAATATGTTCCCTCCTTAGCTACACTCTTATAGTGAGAGATAAACCTGAGTACTCTTGTATATATGTAATCATGATGCCACACATACCTTCAAGAGGTCAATGCCGGTCATGTTCTTCACCATGCCAGGAACACTGCTGCTGATGTCCATGACTTCCTGCGTCAGCTTTTGAGCCCCAATACCCGAGTCACCAGAAGCCACCATCTTCACACTCTTGACATTGCTCAAAGCACTGCTTATACCATTCACCATCTGATGAATATACATTATACATTATAACCTGTTGGTACTTGACATACATAAATAACTATTTAACACTGAAGTGTTATCAATATAAAACTTGATACAATTTCATGTGAGAGAGAGAGAGAGAGAGAGAGAGAGAGAGAGAGAGAGAGAGAGAGAGAGAGAGAGAGAGAGAGAGAGAGAGAGAGAGAGAGAGAGAGAGATTTGGGGGAGGGGGGGGACAAAGCTGCCTACCACACACCTTCGGCAGAGTCTCCAGGTACATGCTCAGGATGGCTGCATTGTCAAACTCCTTCCATGCCTCAGCCTTGTGGTGCATCTTCACAGCTTCAGCCTTTGCCTTTGCCTTTATTACGGGCAGAATAATAAATATTTGTTTAATGACAATCATTTCTTACAATACTTACTTCAACAAGTATTCAAGACTTGTAACCACACAATATTATAATCATCATAATTGATCATAAATAAAGACTATATTAGCATTTTCAACATCTTCAACTTATTTACTGTAATGACTACAGGCGGAGTGCACTATGAATGGTAGCAAGCCAGTGCAAGTAGTTGATCACCTCAAGGAGAAAAGCTAGTACAGTAGTACATAGGGTGACTGCACCAGCAGCTACTTCATAGCTAAGTTATACCTTCATCAAAAGTTAGTGTTCGGAGGGTAACTATAAACAAAACAATAAACCCAATGCTATCAGTTCAGTGCAAGCAATAATTATATTGGCCATCACCACATGCCATAAAAAAACTCAACCCTCGATTCAACGGATTTTGGATTCAACGGATTTTGGATTCAACGGACTCCTTATACTACCAGACAGGTGGATAGGATCATTCAAAAAGTCCGCTGCTTGAAAGATCTGTCCACTAGATGGCAGAGCGGGTCATCACAGTATCTGATTGGCTGATGCACTCCACGTCAGAATCTGTGGAGTGCATCAGCCAATCAGATGCTGTGATGAGACGAGGCTGTTACCATATCATGAACTTTGTTATTGATAGACTCGGATTGATAGAGTATAGTACTTACTGTATTTCAAGACTTCAGTATCAGTCAAGGTTTGGTAAGTACAAGTATACTACAATCTATGCAGTTTTGGCATATTTTAATGAACTCTTATTGTGTGAAGGACTAGAGAGGTATTATTAGGATCATTCGGACTTTGACCCAGGTCTCCCCCAATTAGGTCAAATTATAGAAGTATTAGTGTATACCAATCTCTGAATATTGTTCTCGATGGACATGCAGAGATGAAACATATATTATAATACAAAATAAAATAACTTCGGGAAAATTCTATGATAATATACCAACCAATCAAACAAGCTTTCTATGTGTGTTCTGATTTTTAGAAAAAAAAGTAAGGAATTACAGTAGTGCTTGTCTACTATAGATTCTCTTCCACAAACCTCTATAGCTAATGCTTTAGCCTCTCCCCTGAGCCACACTGCTTCAGCCTGAGCCTCAGCCTCAAGTAATAGTTGCTGCTTCCTTGCAGTGGCAATGGTCTCCATCCTGTAACACAACCAAGAAGTTTCGTAAAACTGCATCAATAACGGCAGACAAAACATTTCTTATGTATTTACAAAAGATCATATTCTAAACACAGAGGTCAATGACATCAGTATTCTTTATCACCTTCTCTATTATCTCTATTTCGTAATCAGCTTCTGTTTGGGTGTTAACAAGCGTTAGCTTGCCACTAGTTTATCCAGGAGCCACCAGGACCAAGGTAAGGCAGTTCAGCCCTAGCAGCCAGACAGGACAGACGCCCACCTACCAATTGCCTCCTGGATAGTATAGTGGTAGCGCGTTGGCCTTGCATTCCCTTGGTCGGCAGATCGAGTCCCCGCCCGGGCACGTGATGCTTAAGCTGTTTACTGGGAGGAACTGCTGTGGTCGGGCACCACAGTGGGACAGCGGTGGTCCACCACGACTGTGAGGCATAGTCCTCTAATCAAATAACCAATAACCAAAAAAAAAAAAATTGTACTCCGTATCCGCAGTAAACCTACATCGGCTGCCGACCTGTTTTGATTCATCTTCAACATTCACCATTCTAACTAGGCGCAGTGAGTGACAACCCACGCTGACATGGCCCCTACCACCCGTCCAAGGTTCTTGCTGGCCTTTAGGTGGTAATGGGCTGCCATTACAGCTCTGAACCTGAACACGTCGACGAGGAGTGAGTGTCGGCCACACCTGGTACTTAACATCAGCTCATTAGACAAGTGTAATCAAGACATGACCTCTGCAGACTTCCGTACGTGGCGCCGCTCTGTGGAGGACTGGCTCAGTCTAACGAAGTGAAGGACAAACAGACCGCATGCTACATCCATCTGCTGTGTATCCCCACCGTCCAGAAGGCACTGGACGTCAGTAATCCCCGTGCAAGGTGGGACGCCTTGTCACCTGCAGCGGCACTAGACACCATAGGTAAACTGTGCGCTCCAATGCCCTGAGTGTGACAGTGATAACAGTAACTACATGTTATTACGTAAGCTAGCTGCGGGGCTACGCGAGTCCGCCCTCAAGTGCGAGGTATTCCAGTCTTGTGACCAATTCATGGACGTGGATAGCTTAAGGACATACTGTGTGGCATACGAGGCGGCGCACAGGGAGGCTACTGCAAGGGCACGGCACGAGGCGGTTGTAGCTGCGGATGTCACAGATGACATCACTGCCACCAATGACGTCATCGGTGCAGCCCAAGTGGCGGACCGCTGTGGGAACTGTAATGGGCGACACCCTACTAGCACAGCGACGTCATCTGTTTTGCTTGTGGCAAGCTGGACCATTTTTGGAAGTCCTGCAGATCTACGAAGAGACAATCGAAGATTGATGCAGTGGCCAGTGCCTTAATAGTTGATGCCCACCTGACCAGCCAGCCACGTCTGGATATCTCTGTGGCGGCACCAGGCATCAGAAAGCAGTACTCTGTCCCAGCCGTTGCAGACACCGGGGCCCAGGTGTGCATGGCGGGGCGCTCGCTCATGCGTAACCTTGGCGTGACTTTGCAGTGTCTGCAGGACACCACCGTGAGCATCAAGCACATAGCTGGTGGGTGCTTGTAGGTGCTGGAAGGCTGCATGTGCACCTTTAGTGTGGCGGGCGCTCCACTCAGGCCAGTCTATACTTCACTGAGGGGATCCGGGACTTGTACTTGTCGCTACAGATATGTAAGGCGCTAGGCTTGGTGTCTTGCGACTTCCCCACCGTAGAGGCAACAGTGGCTGCCTTAGCTGAGGCGGAGACGCCACAACTTCCAAGCCACCCCCTCAATCCTCCATACGACCTGACGGAGGACTACGCGGGCCTTCTGGAGCATTGGTTCCTGGAACATTTCGGGCGTACGGCGTTCGCTGTGGATCGTACACCTCTACCAGAGATGAAGGGGCCCTCTCATCACACTCACCTGCGCCCCGACGCCCAGCCTCATGCTGTACATTCCCCAGCCTCCTTCCCTCACCACTTCTACGACCACGTCCTTAAAGAACTCCATGAGGACGTAAGGCATTATCGAGCCTGTGCCTACAGGGGAGCCCACAGATTGGTGTTCACGCATGGTGGTGGTCCCCAAGAAGGACAGGGGCCGCGCAGGATGGTGGACTTTCAGCGGCTCAACCAGGCGAGCCTACTTGAAACTCACCACACCCGCCCACCTTTCGACGCAATCACCGGCGTACCTAAGCACACCTACAAGACCGTCACAAACGCCTATTCTGGTTATCACCAGATACCGCTAGATGACGAGAGCAGAAAGCTGATGACGTTCATCATCCCTTGGGACCGCTTCCGCTACCTTCGCACGCCCACGGGACATTGCTCGGCTCAAGATGCTTTCACTAAACGATTTGATGACATAGTGCCAGACGTACCTAGGAAGCTCAAGTGTGAGGACGACACACTCCTACACGATCACAGCATTGCTGAACCATTCTGGCTCACGTATCAGTTTCTGAGCACATGCGCAGAGAACGAAATTACCCTCCACCCTGACAAGCTCCAATTCTGCAGGCAAAGCATGACTATTGCAGGCTACCTCCTCGACTGGGAGGACTAACGCCCCAGGCAGAATCTCATCAGCAGCAGTTCTAGCTTCCAGATGCCCCCTCGACCATCATTGACAGACATCAGGTCGTGGTTTGGGCTGGTAAACCAGGTTGCCCCTTTTCTCAGCACCGCCCCCCTCATGGAACCATTCCGGGAGCTATTATAAAAGCCCTCGAGTAAGGTAGTCTACTAGAACGGCCAGCTACAGTCCATCTTCCAGACCACCAAGAAGACCATCAGCAATCTCGCGGCTGAGGGGCTCCAGTTCTATAACATCATACGGCCCACAGCTGTGTTCACAGACTTCAGCAGGCTTGGCATCAGCTTTGTTGTCATGCAACAATACTGCCAGTGTGTGTCACAGAAGACTCCATTATGTTGCAAGGGCCGCTGGAAGTTGGCACTCTGTAGCAGCCGTCACCTGACGCCGGCAGAGCAGAAATACTTTACACTGGAAGGTGAGGCCCTCGCTATCGTTTGGTGCCTGAAGAAGGCACGGCTCTTCCTCCTGGGCTGTCCAAACATCACATTCGTCACAGACCACCGCACGCTCACCAAGATATTCCAGATCAAGGAACTGAAGGATATCACCAACCCTCCACTCAGGCCATCAGGGCAGGGACTCCATGTTAAGCTTTGCTCGGCAGTCCATGTATTGGCCAGGCATCAACGCCGAGGTTGAGCAGAAACGATGAGAGTGCCAGGTATGTGAAGTCAACGCCCCATCCAGCCCCGTAGAGCCCCTCCTTCCTACACCCCCACCCCCATATCCTCTCCAACAGGCAGTCGTTGACCTGTTCCATCTAGCTGGCGAGGTGTATGTAGCCTATGCAGACAGGCTCACTGACTGGCTGGAGGTTGAGCACCTTCCTAAAAGCTCTACCAGCTCCAGGCTCGTATCTACCTTCCGGAGGGGGTTCAGAAGGCTGGGCATTCCGGAAATCCTGTTGTGTGACGGTGGCCCAAATCTCGTGAGGGAGGAAATAAAAAAAATTCCCCTCAACTTGGCGTGTGCAGCTGCGCGTCAGTCCAACGGGAGCGCCGAAGCTGCAGTCAAGTCAACAATAAGACTCCTGAGGGGCAACACCGGCCCCTACGGTTCCCTTGAGTTAGATGCAGCCCCTACAGCCATCCTACAGTATCTGAATACTCCGCTGCAAGACACTGATGTCTCTCCTGCTCAGCTGCTAATGGAGAGGCAGCTGAGGGAGGGAGGGAGAGAGCAGTGGATGAGGATGCTGCGGCACCGTGAGCTGGCCATGGCGCGCACTAGACATGCTATGCGAAGCTCAACCAAGCGGCACACGAGTTGACTCCCCTCATTCTGGGCCAACAGGAGCGTGTACAGAACCAGGAGACGGGAAGGTGGGACAGCGTAGGTACTACGGTCGACACCCCAGCCCCGAGGGAGTACCTGATACGGCTACACGGAAGCGGGCGTGCAACCCTCAGGAATCGGCAGCACCTCCGACCATCTGGGTATGGCGTGGAGCAGCCAGCCACACCCAGGAAGGAAGAAGAACAGACTGTGGAGGCAGCCACAGCAAGGGGAGTACGTTGCTCTCCACGATCCTGGCCAGACCACAACGCGCGAGACGAGCCCCAAAGCACCTTGCTAACTATGTACTAAATGAGGAGTTACCTTGGGTCATCTTTTTGTATTGCAGTAAGGACCCTCCTCTATTTCACATGTTTGTATCAGTTACTTGCATATCGATGTTTCACTGCAATGGTGGGGAAGTGTTTGTGTGTTAACAAGAAGTAGTTTACCACTAGTTTACCCAGGAGCCACCGGGACCAAGGTTAGGCAGTTCAGCCCTAGCAGCCAGACAGGACAGACGCCCACCTACCAATTGCAGTCCGTACCCGCAGTAAACCTACATCGGCTGCCGACCTGTTTTGATTCATCTTCAACATTTATCACCTGAACTGCATCCAAACAGGATTGCTACATGTAGGCTACAACCTGCAAGATTTCCTTCATGATGGTGGCCGGCCGTGACACCCTCCACATCTGTCCCTTTACTTTACTTTACTTTTCTTTTTCTTTTTTCTTTTACCCATGGCGCCGGTAGGCTTCAGGGAGACCTTAGATGGTTGGCCTCCGCCCGTTAGTAGCGCGAGTTAGATTTTTTTAGTGACGCCTTATTTCTTCTTATTGATAGGCTCATGCTGCCAGCGGAAGCTCCTCGCGCATATAACGTTGCAGTCCCGGCGAGGATGGTGTTATGGCAGCATGTGGGTGATCTTAGGCCACTCGACGGTAGTAACGAAGAAAAGTGGCCAGCCCGTGCATGCAACTCTTAACTATCTTTTGTCAACATTGACTCTCCTGTCAAGACTCATATTTTACATCAATTTCTGTCATTCCAAGTTACCACAAATCTTAAGTTTACCTTTGAATCTTTTCTTTACTCTCACCTTAAAGCTTCAGAGAAATTTTCTTCAGAGGTGTCATATATTTTTACTTTCTCAACCTTCACATACATACACATACCTAAATTTTTCTGCATCCGCAGGCTGCTTAACCGCTGACTCCAGCCTTTTCTCAGCCCGCTGGATCTCCTGTTCCTGCACCAAGATTCTTGCTTTCCTCTCCACTACCTGAGTTAAAAAACAGTTGAACATGTACACAAATAACACTTTCTAGTGTATGGAACTACAGCAGTCATGAAAGCTGTAGTGTCAGCTTTGTAATTGATAAGAAAAAAATATATTGAATCAACAACTTTTAATTAAGACATATTTTCCTCTTAACCAATTAGCTACTATAATTGGCCCTAGGTATCTATCATTTTTACTTTCCATGATCATAATCTATCCTTGATTTGGCTGTATAAGAAAAGGCAAAGAAGAATCAAATGTATCACTGGACGTGGCCACCAGAGGACAGCACAATATATATATATATATATATATATATATATATATATATATATATATATATATATATATATATATATATATATATATATATACGTATATATTGATGCTTGAGTTAGATCTCATTATGAATGCTAGTGATCCTCCACCAACTATGAAAACATACAATATGAAATCAGCTTCATACATACTTGTGTCTCCATAGCTTCTTCCTTGATTTTCTGCTTGATCTTGCAAGATTGCAGCTCATATGCTAAGTCAGTCTCTGCTTGCTGAAAAAAAGCATTACTTGCAAGGTATGGTTAAGGACCAAGTTTTAAGTGCATTATATCTGATGGGGAAAAAATTCTATAAATGTAATTTCCCAACTTTCATTATCTTGGTCCCACAAACTCTGTAGAATGTTCAAATGCTGAAACCAGAATGTTGTACAATTAATGAAGAGATTTACCTGGATACATTTTGGAAAGGTAACAAAGAACTATTTTTACATGCAACTTAATATGAGCACACTACATATCCTTTTAATGTATCTGCAGAAACAAGCCTTTATTCAATATTATAACATCAGAACTAAATAATGATGAAACCATACCTTAGCTTGAACTTCTTGATCATATGCTGCTTTTCTCATCTGGAAATTCCTGTTAGCTTTAGCAACTAGTGTGTCATTTATAAACTTTGCAGCAAGTAGTTCCTCGTTTGCTTGACACTTCTTGATTGATGACACTTTCTTGGCCTCAGCCTCACCAATTCTTGCATTACGTTTAACCTCCGCTATTCTCGCTCTGCCCAAAGCCTTCAGGTAACCCTGAACGTTATTTGTAAAATAAGAATATTGCAATCTGAGAGGTGGCAGAACAAAACATAGACAAAAAAAAATATTGGTGATACATTCCGGCATCTATTCTTTATTTTTTTGTACATAAACATTAGTGAGCAAAAAGGCTCAAAGCTACATTTTTTAAGTGTAACTATTTTAAAAGCCAACAGAATTATACCTTAAATGTGCCATCAGGATTTCAATTCTTGCATACTCTCCAGTAAGATCAACCTTTATTTATCACCTGGAGGATTTCTCTGCAAAACATTGGGGCTATAAATACGTATGTACTTTCTTACCATACTGTCGCTGAGGTCTTTGATTGTGTATGATATGACATGAAGGCCAAGGTTGTAGAGGTCCTTGGAGGCCACCTCAAACACTCGCTGGTTGAATAGCTTGCGGTTCCTGTAGATTTCCTTTATGAAAGAAGAAAAAAATGAAATAACTTGTCTGCTGTCAGTTATTCATCCTTATCTTTAGTAATAACATTATACTATTTCTTCTTCAACCTTATCTTTGGTAGCTTCATTTCTATGTAGTAATGTGTTAATCTATGTTTCCAGATTCCAGAAACGCTGAAGTTGCAATAGTCAACTAGATAAAAAGAATATAATATGAAATGAATCATCTATCTATCTATATACCTGGCTTATATCCCCTTAAGGAGGGGAAGCCAAGACTAGGCATCTTTAGGGCTCGGTGAAAAATCTGTCTCTCCACCTCCATTATGCCTTGTCTCATTGTAGGAAGACACAATACAGAGAAGGGCCTCCCCAGCCATGTGTTCCGTCCTTATTAATTGCCTTTTATGACACAGAGGGAATGTGGTGGCAGTATTCTTACAGTCTGGCAGCTGATGTGTGACAAAGCCAGGTCTCCTTACCAAAGGAGAAAGGAGTTATACAACTGGTAAAACATCCACACAACTCGTGGAGGAGTAAATCCATGTGTTTTATATTGCCTCGTCATGTTTTTTGTTATTCTAGTGACCAAAAAAAAATAAATAAATAAATAAATAAATATATAAATAAATAAATACAAAAAAAATAAATAAATAAATAAATAAAATATATATATATATATATATATATATATATATATATATATATATATATATATATATATATATATATATATATGTATTGTTACGAATTCGAGGATTGCATGACATTTTGTAGTTTGCAGCTAGTGTCGCAACGTGATGCAATCACCATCGGGTTGCCCATGGTGTAACGTGATGCAATCTGCAGTTCTTGCCAGGATTGCGTGAGATAATATAAATATAAAGGAGGGACACCGAGGGTGGACAGGGCAAACAGAGAGAGACAGGAATAACCAGACGGAACCAGAGAGAGCAAGACAGCCATAACCAGAGGAGAGAGCGAGCCGCAAAGGCAGAGCCAGTCAGTGTCAATTTGTGAGCTGGTAATCTCTTACAACAACCAGATGTAAAGAGGTTGAGGCGAATTACAGCTTGTAACTACTGTATGTATAGTAGTGCCTTATTATAGATTGAAACCTACAGGAGTATTTATGTGGCCCTGGTAAATTTGTTTGTGGCTTTCCTGCCGCTGAGAAGCTTACAGGACACAGACTGATGGTTGCCTGGTATTATAGCCCACCGTGGTAAGTACTTCTCCCAGATCTACAGTCACCGAACCTTGCGTAAATTATTCTACCAGCCTGGGTCGAGCGTGGTGAGTAACACTGGTGTCAGGAGTGGGATTATTGTGCAGTGTCTGTGGGTGTTGACGGAAGTTTTTTGTGCATGTGTAATGCCAATAATTCCTTTATATGGATGACAGGGGAAACGACAATTCCGTTGTTTTAAACTTGGGAATTTTCCATCAACTACCTCTTCCCCCCCTTTTACCATAAGGCTCGCGTCATGAGTTGTCATCAACGATTTACTTAATATTTAGCTTACTTGATATAAGGAAAGAACAAAAAATTTTCCAACCCTTTTCCATTTAATTAACTATTTAACTTAAAGAGGGAAGAATAATATCGGTCTTGAGAAGGGCATTAATTCATAAATACCATTGGGTAGATATCAGGAGGATATAGATGAGGTGACAACCTTCACACCCTCGTCTACCCGGCGAGGCGAGTGGAAGACAGGCGAGTAGCATTCACTCATCGGCTTCCACCGTCTACAGATTGGTGCTACGCGTAATTTATACGAAATTGTTTCCACCACCCCTCACTCACGCCATGTAAAACACACCTCCCCATATATCTTTTGTACGTTTTATTTATTTATTTATTTTTTTATGAAATAGGAGTAATTAAGAAAGCCAGAATTTAAGAAGTGCAGCCGTCCGTGCTCACGAAGTCAAAAAGGCTTTCTAGATTTATTATGTGTAGCCTGGACTAAGAACGTGTATTTATTATGTGTAGCCTGGACTAAGAACGTGTATTTATTATGTGTAGCCTGGACTAAGAACGTGTATTTATTATGTGTAGCCTGGACTAAGAACGTGTATTTATTATGTGTAGCCTGGACTAAGAACGTGTATTTATTATGTGTAGCCTGGATTAAGAACATGTAGTCTGGATTAAGAACGTTGATTTGTGATGTGTAGCCTGGATTAAGGAATTGGATTTATTATGTCTAGTCTGGATGAAGAACTTTTTCTATATCAGAAACCATTGGCGCCAGTAGGCTTTTTATGGAAGCAAAGTTGGACTTACCTCTTGCCTGTTATTTGGTGTAAGTTTTTAGATTTTTTATAGTGATGCCTCGGATGTTTACGTTCTCTCTTGAATATGTTGAGAACGTGTAAGGTTTATTGCTGCTAAAGCCTCAAATGCATATAAACATTGTAAGTCCCGTCTGAGGACAGTATGGCAGCAATTTGGGTAGTCTTTGGCCACTCGGCGGTAATACCAAAGAATGAAAATTGGCCAGCGGGTATTGGGGGATCGAACCCGGGACCATAGGTTTGCATGCCCGAACGCTGACCACTTATGATGTATAGTCTGAATTAAGGAATTGGATTTATTATATGTAGTCTGAATTAAGGAACTAGATCTATATGGGGAAATCTCCATACAAGTTTATGTGTATATTCTGTGATCACTTTATGTGTGATCCCCAAGGTGTAACTAGTCGAGAGTGGCATATCATCTACCAGCCGTGATTGTTCATTAACTACTGTTATTTTTCAAGAGTCAACTGTCTCATTTAAATTGTTCAAGGCACGCTACCACATAACATCAAATGCCTTATTATAATAAATAATAATACTTTAATTCATCTCTTGTCCTTTCTACCAGCTGAGAAAAATACCAAGAAAAAGTAAACCCCAAGGAGAGAGCGGGCGTTACATTGGTCTGGTGAAACTGAGCGTTACACATGCTCATGTGAACAACCTGCAGGAGGCACTTGCCCGAGGTTTGGAGATGGAGTCCTTCCTCAGGACAAGTATGGAGAAGCGCAGTCCTGTGCTTGTCCCATAGAGGTCAGTGCAAGCAAGGCGGGGCCATGTACAGTCGCCTCCCCACAGTTCTCCTCCCTTCCTCCCAAGAGCTTTTAGTGGATGTAGACAGCAGGGGCACTTGAGGAGGAACTGCCCCCGCAGCAGGAGGCATGACTGGGCTGACAGAGGTAATGTGCAACAGCAGTACCAGTACAACCCTTGCTGTTGGGACTGTGGGTAGGCGCACAAGACAAGCGAGTTTCCAGGAAGCCAACGATGGAAAACTCTACCTGGCTCAGGAAAGGGGCCCAACACCAGCCAGTGTCTCCCAGGCCCCATCCACACTGAGGTATCGTGCCACTTGAGTTCAAACCATGCAGATGCAAGGACCAAATGATGGGACACCAATGACGGTGGACACTGGCACGGAGAGCATGTTGGTGCTTGAGAGTGTGACGGCTGCACCTGATCCTCCCTTGGCGGCACAGAAGTTATGTGACATAACGGGCCACTGTACGCAACTGAAAGGTCCCGTATAGGCCAGGATTGGTATCGGCACGACTGAAGTGAAACTGCCAGTCTACGTGGCCAACGTTGATGAAAATCACCTGGGCCTGGATTACTTTCAGCAAAGCAAAGCAGTGATTGACTTTGCTCAATGTTTTTGGCGGTGAAAGGCAGCAAGATGTCTCTGCAAGGAGGAAACAGCAAGCCGCAGATTATGGACACCTAAGCCAATCGCATACCACCACTGTACGACGCGAGTTTCCTGTCGGCTGACGAGGAAGATGGAGGGTGAGAGCTTGGTCAACCCAACACCACAGCAGCTTCTTCCCGAAGGAATAGTGATCGGGTGAACACTAGTGCCGCCCGCCACTGAAGAAGCACGGTGTATGGTCGCCAGCCTCTCCACGGAGCCACATATGGTGTCAGCCATTGCAATGCTGGGCACATGTGATGTGGTGGAATTAGTGAGAGGAGCAGACAGCAATGACAGCGACGACAACAGCCTGGAGAATGTGACAGGAAGTGATGCCGGTGGATTGATTCCCCTGGATGCAAGTTTAGAGGAGCTGACCGCCAATGATGAAGTGGTGCTGCCGCCACCTAAACCACCAGTCCCTGCCTTATCATAGACTAAAACCTACAGGAGTATTTATGTAGCCCTGGTAAACTGGTTTGTGGCTTTCCTGCCGCTGAGAAGCTTATAGGAGACAGAGCGATGGCTGCCTGGTATTACAGCCCACCGTGGTAAGTACTTCTCCCACATCTACAGTGCCTGGGTCGAGCGAAGTTGAGTAACAATATATATACACACACATATTGTTAAGTACATGTAAATATTGTAGACAGTGGTAGGTTCGTCGTAGTTCCGTGTTTGTGTGTTCGTGTGTGCATGTGTATCTTAGAAACGTGTAAGCTGACCGTATTCCGGTTTGGGGCCTGGGATTGGCTCTTTGTTGGCGACCAATCACAGGCTTCCCCAGCCATATGTGTTAGTGTGTAAGTGTGTGTGTTATATGTAGATAGTATGTAGTTAGTTAGTCCGTATGTCTGTGTCACTTTCATGTATTTGACGGGATTGTCCTGGGGAGCATCTCATTGGTTGCCAGAAGCAGCCATTGAGAGGCCAACAGAGGTTATATTAGTGGTGTGTGCAGCCTGGGAGAGGGAGAAGGTGACCAACAGTGAGAGAGGCAGGATATAAAAGGAAGAAGAGCACACAGAGAAAGAAGCAAGACAGACAGAGTGAGAGGCTAGCGAGAAAGAGCAGAGGAACACATAGGACAGAGGGTTGTCATGTGCTGAGACTGTGCTGTCGTGTACTGTGCTGTCGTGTGCTGCGTTTGTGCTTCTGGGAAAAGTGACTTAAAACTTGGTAATAAGTGTAACTTTTGCCTGCAGAGTTAGTAAAGGAAAGAAAATGCCACCACGAGTTTTCTTGTCACCCCTCTAGCCGCCAGTGTTTGGTTAACAATCGCTAGCTGCACTCGCCACAGCGTTCCCCGTGCCCGGAAAGTAAGTTCAAGATGTCAGTGTAGAAAAGTGTTACTACTCCCCCGCTCCTGTCGTACGCCGAGGCCGTGCTGACCAGAGGACAGGTGAGAGGAGACAGGGGTGAGACTAAGGAGGGGGTACGTAACAATATATATATATATATATATATATATATATATATATATATATATATATATATATATATATATAAATAAATGGATAAGATACTAAAAATAAATCTAATGTTATTACTGCTATCTGTCATCAATCTTAACACTCCTGCCAAATGACTTCATACACCCGACAAACATGTGCGTGCAATGTACCATGACTGAGTAGGTAACAAGTTAGAACAAACATTTTTCTAGCAGAGATGGAATTGTAGAATCATGCAGAATGTATGTAGGTGTGTTGGGAGAGATTATTTAATATATATGGACATAAATAATACTGTTCTGAATGCTTGAGTGCATAAGAGACACAAAACAATATTACTGAAATCAGAAAAGAACGCACCCTTACTGAGTATAACATAGCCTCAGGGATACATGGTTATCGAGGAAGAACAGTAAAGGATGATCCACATGAAGGGCCACAGACATGAATACACTGAAGCATAACATGAGCAGAATAAAGACTTTAAATGGTGAACCCAGGAGTGAATAATTGAAGACCAAAAGAGGTAACTAAATACTATAACAATACGGATATTACTGTATACCTCAACAGTCATGCAGCCCATGATTCCTCGCTGGTGGCCTTCCAGAGTTTCTGTGATGAGGGATTCAAGCTGATGTTGGTTCATCTTGAGGAAATTTTCACAAGCGGATGCCAGCACTTCAGGGTGTTGAGTGCTGATCTTGACCTGTAGAGATTTTGTAGTTATAGTCAAATTAATGCCTTCAAGACCACAACTAATAAAAAGTGCACATCACATACTGCAAAACACTTTGATTATCTAGTCTCTCCAACCAAAGAGGTGCTTCATGACTATTACCTGAGCTACTCCAGTAACTTTGAGAGCCACACCCTGTGATGTGTATACATCAGGTGAATTCACTTGAATGGTCATCACGTTCAAGGACAGTCTACAACAACAAAATATAGATAATTATAACAATCACCATACAAACATACCATATATATTTTTTCAGTTTGGACAAGATATCTGATATATGATGTTGTGGATACACTGTATCTTATGAATATATCATTAGTGATGAACATGTGTCTGTGGCCTGGATTCCAACCGTCTTACCTGTGCCATTTCGTGAGGCAAGGGACGACCAGCACCCGTCCTCCAGTGATCATGGCTGGTGGACTGTACCCAAGGCCTGCAAGCATGCAAAGATTAGCTTTGATGGTTGCATTTTCAGAGATAAATATTCTCTTATATCTTTATCACAAATAAAAAAAAAAACTATTTTTTTGTGACTGCAGTAACTGGTGGTTACAAGCAAACCTAAATCTTATAAGGGAAGAAATAATATTAGTTTGAGCTTCTCATGTAGCACAGAAGAAACATGTAACTGCATTAGTTCAAGATATTCTAAGACATTGAAGTAGAAATAAAAAGTCGAAGAAGATCTAAACATCTCAAATTTAATGTGGACAATATACCAATTTCCTATACTTTAGCCAATGAATGAAATAGAATCTTCAAGTTTCATATATCAAAGCAGTGTAGGTAATTTTTTTTTTTTTAAAGAAAGCTTGTTTCTATGATAAAGACAATTTAAAATCAGAAACAATTTTGTGCACAAAAACGGCTGGCGCCATGTTGTGACGTCACATGCGTGTTCGATGCCAGTCCTCCCACTAGTATGGCCCTACCCACCAGTGCCCACACTGACACATCTATTAAGTTTTTCATATGTTTTACTTTGTGTATTATAATGAAAGGAAAACATAGGTTTTTGGGGTAAAAGTCACCAAAATATAAGTAAGGGAGTAAGGGAGGCAGGGAGAGGGAGTGAGGGAAGCAGAGAGTGAGAGTGAGAGAGTGAGGGAAGCAGAGAGAGGGAGTGAGAGAAGCAGGGAGAGGGAGTGAGAGATGCAGGGAGAGGGAGTGAGGGAAGCAGGGAGGGAGTGAGAGAAGTAGGGAGTGGGAGTGAGGGAAGCAGGGATAGGGAGTGAGGGAAGCAGGGAGAGGGAGTGAGGAAAGCAGGGAGAGGGAGTGAGAGAAGCAGGGAGAGGGAGTGAGAGAAGCAGGGAGAAGGAGTGAGAGAAACAGGGAGAGGGAGTGAGAGAAGCAGGGAGAGGGAGTGAGGGAAGCAGGGAGAGGGAGTGAGAGAAGCAGGGAGAGGGAGTGAGAGAAGCAGGGAGAAGGAGTGAGGGAAGCAGGGAGAGGGAGTGAGAGAAACAGGGAGAGGGAGTGAGAGAAACAGGGAGAGGGAGTGAGATAAGCAGGGAGAGGGAGTGAGGGAAGCAGGGAGAGGAAGTGAGAGAAGCAGGGAGAGGGAGTGAGGGAAGCAGGGAGAGGGAATGAGAGAAGCAGGGAGAGGGAAGCAGGGAGAGTGAGTGAAAGAAGCAGGGAGAGAGAATGAGAGAAGCAGGGAGAGGGAGTGAGAGAAGCAGGGAGAGGGAAACAGGGAGAGTGAGTGAAAGAAGCAGGGAGAGAGAATGAGAGAAGCAGGGAGAGGGAGTGAGAGAAGCAGGGAGAGGTAGTGAGGGAAGCAGGGAGAGAGAATGAGAGAAGCAGGGAGAGGGAATGAGGGAAGCAGGGAGAGGGAGTGAAAGAAACAGCGGGGGGGAAAAAGAGAGAGAGAGAGAGAGAGAGAGAGAGAGAGAGAGAGAGAGAGAGAGAGAGAGAGAGAGAGAGAGAGAGAGAGAGAGAGAGAGAGAGAGATAGACTACTACTACTTCTACTACTATTACTACGACTACTACTACTACTACTACTATTACTACTACTACTGCTGCTGCTGCTGCTGCTACTACTACTACTACTACTACATAATAATAATAATAATAATAATGATAATAATAATAATAATAATAATAATAATAATAATAATAATAATAATAATACTTCTACTACTACTACTACTACTACTGCTACTAAGTAACAATGGAGATAATGATCCTCATGAACCAGACCTTATTAGTATCTTAAAGGATGCGTGGCAGAGTGATGATAAGTTCAATCTGTGCATTTCAGCTGAGAGGATTATGGAAATTGTAAAAACACTAAATACTGGAGTTGGGCATGATGGAATTCATAACATTTTCTTAAAAGGGGCAACTTATGAATTTCTGACAATCTTGTCCACCTTTCTGAATGCCTGCTATTCACACTGCTATATTCCTCCCAGTATGCTGGCAGGAGATATAAACCCTATTATAAAAGATCTGAGTGGGAATTCAACTGAGTCTAAAAATTACAGACCAGTAATGCGGTCCTCTTTCTTGCTAAAAATAGTTGAAAAGCACATTTTGAACATCTTAGAAGAGAAGCTATATTTTAATTGTAGACAACTTGGATTCAACAAGGGTTGATCTACCACAGATGCCTGCTTTCTTTTAAAAGAAACTGTACATTTTAACACACCTCATAGGAATAAGGTTTATGCTCTTTTTATCGATTTTTCAAAAGCCTTTGACAGGGTCAACCACTTTTTATTGGGAAAATTTCTTTTAAAAGAGGGGATGCCATCTGATTTTGTTCTCCTGTTAATGCATTACTTGAAATCAGACTGCAAGGATCACCTGGGATGGAAAGCATGGAGATTACTACAGGATTAATATGGGAGTGAGTGTATCATTCTATCTAAATAGTATTCATAATCCCTCTGTATTAGGAACCGAGAGAGAAAAAGTTGATACATCTCCCACCTGGCCTGGTCTTAATCCCAGGAGATGGTGACCCTCCAATTATCAGATTAACAGGGTCACCCTTTTCTCAAAACTCCCTAGAGTCCTATATCACCTTTCCCGCAGGTGTCCGCGAGGCTAATTATAGACTCCAAGGGTCAGATACCAAAATACTCGTCATTTCTCGAGGTATCGCCTGGATGTCACTCCTTATCCCCTTGACTCCTAAGGAATCTCTCAAGTCGGGATGGCAGTTCCTTATCCTTCATCCCTCGACCCAGCCAGGCTGCTATCAGATCCAAATCAGATCACCTTCAGACTTTGGCGAGATCAGTCATTCGGTCCTCCCAGTCACAACTGCCAACTCAAACCTCTCTCGGCTTCATCATATCAATCAGTCTGTATCAACAAATAAGACATAAGAAAACTCAACCTTGTCTTACCATTCCTGCCTTGTATTAGAGAAAACAATCATCAAAGAAGACTCTAATATACTGCTGGCAGCGGTGTTTCGTCCTTCCAAGCGACGAAAAAGAATCCAGGTTCTCCCGAGATCAAAAGCTCGCCTTCACCGCCCATCACCACCCGCCCACCCGCCCACCCACACCGGACCACCTCGCGCGCCCACACCCAGCGCCCACCCAGAGCCACACAGTCGCCCACCTCGCCCCTGGCATTCCTCGTCTGCGTCTCTGAAATTACGACCCTTCGTCGCCCCTTCTGCAGTAGTCCCCGTTCAAGTGAGTCTACCAGCACAAGGTTCCCCGCCGTACATGGTGCCTGCTCTACCGTTTCCTGCCCGTCTCGACGTCAACAGAATCAAGTCAACCTCCATCCTCGTCCTGCCCTTCGTCCACCCTTCCATTCGACTCTGCTGCCCGGTTGCCTTCGTCCGGAGTTTTCCAAACAACTTCATTTTCAACATTCCCCCTCTGTCTTTTCTTAACATACGAGGACGTATGTTTCCAAGGGGAGAAGCATTGTATCATTCTATCTAAATAGTATTCATAATCCCTCTGTATTAGGAACCGAGAGAGAGAAAGTTGATACATCTCCCACCTGGCCTGGTCTTAATCCCAGGAGATGGTGACCCTCCAATTATCAGATTAACAGGGTCACCCTTTTCTCAAAACTCCCTAGAGTCCTATATCACCTTTCCCGCAGGTGTCCGCGAGGCTAATTATAGACTCCAAGGGTCAGATACCAAAATACTCGTCATTTCTCGAGGTATCGCCTGGATGTCACTCCTTATCCCCTTGACTCCTAAGGAATCTCTCAAGTCGGGATGGCAGTTCCTTATCCTTCATCCCTCGACCCAGCCAGGCTGCTATCAGATCCAAATCAGATCACCTTCAGACTCTGGCGAGATCAGTCATTCGGTCCTCCCAGTCACAACTGCCAACTCAAACCTCTCTCGGCTTCATCATATCAATCAGTCTGTATCAACAAATAAGACATAAGAAAACTCAACCTTGTCTTACCATTCCTGCCTTGTATTAGAGAAAACAATCATCAAAGAAGACTCTAATATATGAGGCAAGGAGGCATTTTATCTCCTATTCTATTTAAACTGTATATAAATTATCTGATAAGCGAGATATCTAACATGGGGATTGGATGCTGTCTAAGCTTTTTAAGAATGAACATTATAGCTTATGGTGACGATATTGTCATCCTCTCAAGCAGAGTGCAGCATTTAGAGTCACTATATGAAGTACTGGTGAACTCGGAAGAAAGATTAAAACTTGAAATAAATAAGACAAAATCAGTATGTGTTATTTTTGAAAGAGCTAGGCATGCACTTCACGATGATGAAATCAAACTATGTAATGATGAATTTGAAATTGTAAATCATTATAAATATCTTGGGCACATAATTCAAAGAAACCTGTTGGATACTTTAGATGTGGAACATCGCTTACATAAGTTTTATTCTCAATTTAACTATGTTTTTAGGAATTTTAAGAATGTGTCTCATGATACATTATTATATCTTTTTAACTAATTTTGTCTGCCTGCCTATGGCCTAGAAATGTGGGATAGTAGTACAGTATTTAGTAAACAAATTTTCAAGACATTTGAAGTGGCCTACAACAATGCCTTAAAGAGGATATGTGCTGCTCCTGTCTCCACCAGCAGCCATTTGATTGCAAATTTTCTTAATCAGTTTTTATTGAAACACCATTATTGTCTTATTCTTGCCAGATTTTTTATAAGAATTTTACACTCTCAGTCTATGGTTTTTAAATGGAGTCGCTCCGTTTTGAAGTCAGGCATGTTTTTTTAAAATCAGTGGATGCCCGTTTTAAAACAGTTTATAGCATGAGCCTACATGAGTGTGATGTGGAAATTGTTAAAGCCAGGATAGCATGGCTCCAGACACACCATCCACAAACTGGTCAAGGCATTCCATGATCGTACATATCATTTTATTACTTTTAGGTTTCAGTTTTAAATGCATGCTTATGGATTTATTCATGTATGAAATACTGTGTTTTGTTATTATTTTACATACGACTTTTTAGCTTTAAATGGCGTACATTTTTAATGAAATTGTTTTTATTTTTAAATATCTAAATTCTTCATCTCAAATGTTCATCAAGTAAACTCTACAATATGTATATTATTATACGAAATAAAGCTGTTTGACTTTGACTTTGACTACTACTACTACCGATGTTATGTTAATTTAGAATCTATCAAATGTTTTTTTTTACTAAAAGTCAGGGGTTGGACGCCATTTTCTTTCGTAGCCACATGCAATTGTGGTGAATAACTAGCCCAACCCAACCTAACTAAACCAAACTAAACGTAACTAAACCTAATCAAACCTAACTGTAAACCTAACGTAACTTCTTTTTTTTTAATCGTGTTTTTTCTGTAATTCAGCGGTATAACTGTTTGAGGTGATCTGAATAAGTTTCTGAGGTTAAATTTGCAGTGCATTATAAAGGTAAGGAGATATCGAGTGGTTAAAGAAACGAATCTTTACCCCCTTCACTGTGTGGTCATATTTTAGGGTCGGTAATTTTCGGGCCAAGTGCTTGCTAGGTTTTGATATCATCTACTTTAATTTTACGTTCTGTATTTCCCGAGCATGAAGTATATTTCTCTTGTTGATACTGAAATCATGTCACACACACACACACACACACACACACACACACACACACACCCACAAACACACACACACACACACACACACACACACACACACACACACACACACACACACACAGGAGGCGGTGGTCTAGTGGCTAGCGGTCGGGCATACCAGCTCAGGAAAAGAGAAGAAGAAGAAGAAGAAGAAGAAGAAGAAGAAGAAGGAGAAGAAGAAGAAGAAGAAGAAGAAGAAGAAGAAGAAGAAGAAGGAAGAAGCTTCAGAATATGTAAGTAGTACTCGTATAGCCAATTTAATGTAACATTCAAGCAACAGTCAGGTCACCAGATTCTAACACTGTACACTCATCTACAAAGTTTCCTTTGTAAAATGTTTCGGTGCCGGTGTGGGTTCACTCGAGGTACCCCCTGCACTCAAAGTCCCCCCCTCTCTCTGCGCGTGCGCGGGAGGCGAGTTTGCTGCCAGCCGCACGACTCACTCTTCTTAGCGGGACTAAAATAATGTAAACAACACTGATGTCCTATTGCCCTGTGTCTCCCGATTTGCTCTCCCGCTCTCCCGTCTCTCTCTCTCTCTCTCTCTCTCTCTCTCTCTCTCTCTCTCTCTCTCTCTCTCTCTCTCTCTCTCTCTCTCTTCGTACAAAATGTGGTGTTTACGTGTCTAAATAGCTTGGGAGAGGTGAGGTGACTGTCTGACTGGCACCGTGTGGGGTTTAGGTTGGGCAGCTCTGCTACGCTATAAAATTACCTTTCTGCAGCTCCTTCCCTTGAATGTCTCGACGTCTCCAGGACCTGCTTGGAGACAGAGGACTAAAGTAGAGTATTTCAGAGAACGTTGTGTGCGGGAGCCCAGCAAGGTTGTGGGAACTTCATACCTACTAACTAGAGCCGCTGCCTGCTAGGATGTGACTTGGTGCAACTCTGCTCTCGTGCCTCTCAAGGCGAGTGAAGCTAGTGAGGGCTTGGGGTTAGGTGAGGGGGTATGTTGCCCTAATAGAGATGCAGAAGTAGGGGTAGGTGCAGGTAGGTGACCCTTGGGGAGGTTAGTATTCATGGGAGGTGGCTCCTAGCTTGTGTAGTAAGATATGCAGCACATTGGAAAAGAATTGGTGTAACACTGATGCCAAATTAGATTTTTGGTATTTCTTTTTAGAAAAATGTAGATTTAATAAAGAAATAGGCAGAAATTGGTTTACAAATAGGGTGGTAGATGATTGGAACAGACTCAGTCAGCAGATAGTTAGTGCACAGACAATAGGGAGTTTTAAGAGAAGACGACAACTTCATGGATGGGGATGAGAGGTGGGTGTAGGTAATAAGAGAGTATTGGAGTAACAGGAACTACCTAGTGCAGGCCTCCGGGCCTTTTGTAGCTTCCTTATATTCTTATGTTCGTACATTTTATTACCCAAAAGTTGGGGTTTGCAACTTAGATTTTTCTGGATTTTGGTAATAAAATGTAAAAATCTTATCTAACCGAACTAACTAAACCGAACCTATCCTAACTTAACCTAACCATAACATAACCGTAACCAAACCTAACAACCTTAATCTAACCTAACCAACATAACATAACATAACAACATAACCAACATAACATAACACAACATAACACAACATAACATAACTTTAAAGGCGTTTTGCGAGGTAAATAATGGTGAGCACCGCCTGAAACCTTCACATGTGTTGAGTACACTATGTATAGTATATACGACTTCGTATATTTATAATAAAGAGGTGGAGCAGTAGTTGTAAAGAAATACCAGATTCTTATGTATCATTAAATTCTAATTCAAATGAAAAATGTGTGTGGCCCATTAAAAACCAAAAGGAGACTTTATTGAGACGACAAAGATCACAGATCATGTAAGAATAATAATATTGGACACGAAAATAACTTGTATGAGCTAATTTGTTCACTTTCTCCTAGGGGCTACCCTAGGCTTTCATAGGGGCAGAAGTGAGTTATAAAGCAATTTACTGATATAGGTAGTTGTCACTTACTCATCTTTGAAAACACTAAAGATGAATAGAAAGCAAAATTCTATTTTCAAACACCACTATCCATTCTTCTCTTTTCTCTTTCCCTATGGAAGAGAAACTTGGTGGTGTGGCGGGAAAGGAAAACATGATTTTAAAGTGGAGAAAGCAAAAATTTTTGAATTGTGGTCTTTCTCTTAGTTGGAGGAATAGTGGCACTCATACTCACCCTGTAAGGCCTTGTTCACACTTATAATATATAGTCGACTTTTGATCCCGAAGCGGTTACGATGGTATTTGCCTGGCCATTGGGAAAAAAAAGTCGGAACACCTTCGGGGCATGTCGCGGGCATCGGGAAGTCTCGGGGCACTCTCTCCGGTGGCCCCTAAAAATTAAGTCAGGATGAACGATTATCTGTTCATATGCAGAACATGCAAGGATTCTGCATGAATGCAAGTTGAAACACCTGCTACTCCCCCTCAGTTTTCAGCCCAAGCAGACAGTATCAGAATACAATACACCCCTACAACTTTTTTGGATGAACGCAAAGACAAAATTGAAGTTAAGAGGTTAGGGGGATGGAACTCGATATGCAGCCACCTCCTCGTGGTGAGTTCTGGGTAATTTGACTGATATGATGCAGAAGTATCAATCAAATTAGCAAAGAGCTGCATACTCAAATGACTGAAACAGTTTGAAATGCAATTGTCAAAAAATTTTGACTTTTATATTGTTAGGGAACATTGTTTTTTTGGTACAATTTATTTTCCCCAAGAACCCACTTGTCACATCACACTTTTAATGCCCCGGATTACTAGTTAATTTTCAAGTTGTGTCCATTCACAATGTTCATACAGCAAGTCAAGTGCTGCTAATATTGCTTATTTATTTATATTTACTGGTAATTAACACAATAATAAACCATAAAAGGAGTGTATAATTTGTTTAATTTCCTGTGCTTCCTATATATTCACTCCTAATATACATAACTCATGTACAGTAAATTTGAGACCAACATAATAACCACTTACAAGTCTTTACCTTTCCTGCCTTTCCTAAACCCATTATACTCATCACCTACCTATTTGCCTGGTTGGTGATTTCTATTATAGAATAAAAAATAACTTAGATTACACCAGAATTTATTTTGACAAATTTTTCATTTGAATTAGAATTTAATGATACATAAGAATCTGGTATTTCTTTACAGCTACTGCTCCACCTCTTTATTATAAATATATGAAGTCGTATATACTATACATAGTGTACTCAACACATGTGAAGGTTTCAGGCGGTGCTCACCATTATTTACCTCGCAAAACGCCTTTAAAGTTATGTTATGTTATGTTGTGTTATGTTATGTTGGTTATGTTGTTATGTTATGTTATGTTGGTTAGGTTAGGTTAAGGTTGTTAGGTTTGGTTATGGTTATGTTATGGTTAGGTTAAGTTAGGATAGGTTCGGTTTAGTTAGTTCGGTTAGATAAGACTTTTACATTTTATTACCAAAATCCAGAAAAATCTAAGTTGCAAACCCCAACTTTTGGGTAGTAAAATGTACGAACATAAGAATATAAGAAAGCTACAAAAGGCCCGGAGGCCTGCACTAGGTAGTTCCTGTTACTCCAATACTCTCTTATTACCTACACCCACCTCTCATCCCCATCCATGAAGTTGTCGTCTTCTCTTAAAACTCCCTATTGTCTGTGCACTAACTATCTGCTGACTGAGTCTGTTCCAATCATCTACCACCCTATTTGTAAACCAATTTCTGCCTATTTCTTTATTAAATCTACATTTTTCTAAAAAGAAATACCAAAAATCTAATTTGGCATCAGTGTTACACCAATCCTTTTCCAATGTGCTGCATATCTTACTACACAAGCTAGGAGCCACCTCCCATGAATACTAACCTCCCCATGGGTCACCTACCTGCACCTACCCCTACTTCTGCATCTCTATTAGGGTAACAGACCCCCTCACCTAACCCCAAGCCCTCACTAGCTTCACTCGCCTTGAGAGGCACGAGAGCAGAGTTGCACCAAGTCACATCCTAGCAGGCAGCGGCTCTAGTTAGTAGGTATGAAGTTCCCACAACCTTGCTGGGCTCCCGCACACAACGTTCTCTGAAATACTCTACTTTAGTCCTCTGTCTCCAAGCAGGTCCTGGAGACGTCGAGCGTAGCAGAGCTGCCCAACCTAAACCCCACACGGTGCCAGTCAGACAGTCACCTCACCTCTCCCAAGCTATTTAGACACGTAAACACCACATTTTGTACGAAGAGAGAGAGAGAGAGAGAGAGAGAGAGACGGGAGAGCAAAGCCGGAGACACAGGGCAATAGGACACCAGTGTTGTTTACATTATTTTAGTCCCGCTCAGTAGAGTGAGTCGTGTGGCTGGCAGCAAACTCGCCTCCCGAGCACGCGCAGAGAGAGGGGGGACTTTGAGTGCAGGGGGTACCTTGAGTGAACCCACACCGGTAAAACCCACTGGGACAGAGATGTATGCGGTTAGATCGACATGCTTTTCTTCCTCAAAAGTACAATATGGCATTTAATTCTACATCGGTACAAATTATCGCATTACACTTCTTGAGTTAAAACATATAGCTTCTACGATTTAAAACCGCTGAGCAGCACTTCTATCCCTTCTAAATGCCTGAGTAGGGGACTGCTACCCAAACAATACAAAATAAAGGAAAAAAAAAACCATGTATTATGAACAAAATACATAATGCTTGTATAAAACTTCACTGTCACGTTGCATCGAGATCTCAGCTCTATACGATCAAGGCCACTACACAACATGCCAAGCACCGCTACAAACAATAATATTCCATCATAAATTTCCTCCTACGTGCAAGTTGACGCAATAAAAGTGTACTATAAGTCATGTAACTGAAACACACAAGTAAAGAATAATAGACAAACAGCTTGAGTTGTCAATATATCAAGTAAGAATGTATACGATGTGTGGAATGTAGGTACGGAACCGGTCAGTCAGACAGCCAAAACCGTCCTATAATGTTATTGCCACATGTTGTGTGTATCCTAATTGAGAATGCAGCGTGGATGTTCCTGCAAACATGAAGAAACTATTGATATATTCACCATGGCAAAAACAGTCATGTGTGCACCAATAAAGAGTGTATGTAACTACCAAATTTTTGTGATTCGATTTTGCACACGCAGGACCTGTTTCTCGGAAGTAGCGCGTCTTTGCCGTCACGCAGCTGAGGCAATGAACCCGCTGACTAATATTAGGAAAGGTTTGTTGAGAGCGAAATGTAGGACTTGTAGGACTTTGAGTGCAGGGGGTACCTCGAGTGAACCCACACCGGTAAAACCCACTGGGACAGAGATGTATGCGGTTAGATCGACATGCTTTTCTTCCTCAAAAGTACAATATGGCATTTAATTCTACATCGGTACAAATTATCGCATTACACTTCTTGAGTTAAAACATATAGCTTCTACGATTTAAAACCGCTGAGCAGCACTTCTATCCCTTCTAAATGCCTGAGCAGGGGACTGCTACCCATACAATACAAAATAAAGGAAAAAAAAAACCATGTATTATGAACAAAATACATAATGCTTGTATAAAACTTCACTGTCACGTTGCATCGAGATCTCAGCTCTATACGATCAAGGCCACTACACAACATGCCAAGCACCGCTACAAACAATAATATTCCATCATAAATTTCCTCCTACGTGCAAGTTGACGCAATAAAAGTGTACTATAAGTCATGTAACTGAAACACACAAGTAAAGAATAATAGACAAACAGCTTGAGTTGTCAATATATCAAGTAAGAATGTATACGATGTGTGGAATGTAGGTACGGAACCGGTCAGTCAGACAGCCAAAACCGTCCTATAATGTTATTGCCACATGTTGTGTGTATCCTAATTGAGAATGCAGCGTGGATGTTCCTGCAAACATGAAGAAACTATTGATATATTCACCATGGCAAAAACAGTCATGTGTGCACCAATAAAGAGTGTATGTAACTACCAAATTTTTGTGATTCGATTTTGCACACGCAGGACCTGTTTCTCGGAAGTAGCGCGTCTTTGCCGTCACGCAGCTGAGGCGATGAACCCGCTGACTAATATTAGGAAAGGTTTGCTGAGAGCGAAATGTAGGACTTGATTGTCAGAGAGAGAGAGAGCGAGAGAGAGAGCCTCTCTTTCATGTTACACGTGGAGTGAAGTGTCAATACAGATGGTCATAAGGTCGTTTCAACTACCACTTACGTCACGCGAAATGCATAACTTTTACTTAACACACACACACACACACACACATATTGAAAAAATAAGTAGAAATGGAGAAAAGACAAGAGCTTAAATTGTGTATATTATAATTAGTAGGGTAGACACACAGACACACACACACACACATGGGTCCAAACAAACTTCCCTAACCTAACTGTCACGCTTGTATTTTTAGCCACAAGTGTTCTGTACTACTAATCCACTTACTTATAAGTATACAGTGCCAAACATGCAGAAAAATCATGCGTTTCAAAGAAAATCACTGACACACAACTCCAAGACATACCTGACACTACCAGTACCTCATTGGGTCCACACGTAAGGAATACGGGGATCATCGTCCTAATTCACCGTTGTACAGGAAGCAAAAGGTCTGTCTTAGCTGGCCAACGCTCTACCCCACACACACACACACTAACAGCTTCTGCGTCACACTGAATCAAAAATCCTCTTCCTTGTTCTGCTGAGCCCTCTCCTGTTTTCTCTTGCATCCGTTTTCTGTGGTAGGCATAGATGGGGCATTTATAAGGGATGACTCATCTATACATATGATAATTTTGGTGGTTTTTTTGTTTGGTCATTATTTCCTTCAAAGCTTTAGTTCATTTAGATTATTCAACTTTTTGTGATTTTTTTTCTATCTGGCTCCATAGTAATATTTGCGTAACTTTAATTTGAAAGGGAAGAATTATAAGCATCTACAGTTAACATGATTGCAGTAGGCATGCAAATACGTGTATGTTTTGATGGTGTACACATTAAAACTTAATTTCTAAGCTGTTGAAACAATATATTCACGTGTGTATAGTGCTGGTCAGGAATGATTAAGACATGCTTGCATCGTGTGTTAGATCTTTCAATTATGGGACCCTCTTATTTGCAATTCTCTTTCTAATTTCAACACTTTTTTTTCTTGTGACGGAACCCTATTACTTCCGCATATTCCAGTTTTGGTCTAATCATTGAAATTATAATTTTTTTCATATCCTTATCTAGGAAGTGAAAGGCCATCCGTAATTTTTTAGCACCATGAATGTGTCACCAAACATTATATCTATATGTTTCTCTAGTGATAAGTTGTCCTGTATTACCACTCCTAATTTTTCTCTTCTTTTTTTCTATTGCTATAATATTTTGTCCTAACTTATACGTCTAGGAGTGTCTCATTGCATTCATTCCCATTTCCAATACATGGCATAATATTGCATTAAATTATATTTCCCATGTCTTGCTCCATTCATATATCCTGTTTATATAGCTCTGTAGCTCCTCGCAATAATTGTAGTTTCATATCTTCCTTAGTAATTACGCATCATCTGCAAACAGACTTATGTAACTGCTTACTCCTTCTGTCTTGTTAACTATGTATACTAAAAACATTAACGGTGCTAAAAACTATTTGACCAACACCTTTCATGCAGTGACCTCATTCGAGATGCATTAACAAAATAATCAGGTCAACACCCTTACCACACAGTCAAAAGTTACTTAGAACCGTCACTACATTATATTCTGACTATAAAAGGAAAACTAAAACAAAAGAACATATGAATGAGTTATAATATATAATTCATACATACATGCATATACGTATAGAGTTATACATACAATTTCTAAACATACACCCTAATTATATGCAGTTTACACTAGAACTTACTATTACCAAACTCAACTTACTTTACTACGTTCCCATCCAAACAATGACACACTAATACTTACCCAGTACAAAGATACATGACCAGAACTTTTAAAAATTTGTGCAGACAGAAACAGTTCAATTTATAAAATGAATGCAAAGAACATCAAAGGCTACCAAACCCCAATAAAATATTTTCTAAACATAAGAAAGGAGGAGTCTTTTCAGTTTCTTTAGAAAGGATGAACCCTTTCAGTTTCTTAGGCAACACAATACTACCATTTTGGAGGCGATCCCAACTGAGGAAGGTGAGTAAAGAAACAAGAAGCAGACTATCAGAAAGTATGGTGAAAAGACAAAGTAATTTTATCATAAAAATATTACTTAGTCAACCAACATTTCCCATTGAAGCAGCATTATGCAAAAGATACATAGTTATTCTAGCTTCAAGTGATATAAGGATATCTAGTGGGCCAAAACCATGCTCATATGAAAGTTCCGGCCGAGATAAGATACACGAATGAGAGAATGAGAGACAGAGGGTCCCATGTTTATGGGGGACCAATATAAGAGTGATGTTGGCAAAGGTAGAAAGGAGGAAAAACTTCTAGTTTGTAGCTCCTTTTTCTTTCTTCGTCCAGCAGGCGTGTGGGAGAATGCCGATCGAAAGGCTACACCGACAGTCTACACAATGATTCCCAGCCAAAGTCTAAGTTCAAGGTTCCTCCCAAAACAACCTCAAAAAATCAATTTATCTTACATGTGCCAGAATTTCTAATTTTGTATGATAATCATGTATGTATATATATATATATATATACATATATATATATATATATATATATATATATATATATATATATATATATATATATATATATAAGAAAAAATTAAATTTGCCCCATGATCATATATCCTATAAAAGTAGCTCGTGTACCTAGTATTGACTTGTTTTGCGATATTTCTTGCTTTATGCCCAATAATGGTGACTAAAAATGTTCCTGAAATTTTATTGGTCGGTTTGAGAATACATTAATGTCGTAAACAAATTTTCCTAGCATATCGAGTTCTTTGTGTAAAATTAAGTCACCGGTGAATGTGACATCTTTCCCACTCACTCCGAAATGCCGAGATTGAGTGTATATAAAACAATTTAAATGCAACCAGTTATCATTCACTTTAAGACAATAATGTACTTTGTGTGGAATTACTTTGTTTCAAAATATTAATTATAATAAAGAAAAGGAATAGTTAGCATTAACATTGCTCCTACTCTGCGATAAGTAATATCACTCCCATAAGTTATGAGGTTCACTAATCACATTCAAGTAGTAGAGTATCATGTCCTCTAACAACACTACCCATATGGAAGCATGCAGCTGCTTTGAAGTTGTATCAAATAACACTACTGCACAGAGCTACTACATCAACCAAGTATTCTATCAACAAATAACTAGACTTCATCATTGATTTCTCATTCAAATACCTTCTTGATTGTCTTCATACTGCTCGAATGGTCTGCAAGTAGAAAGATAATCTATATATAACTAAGTAGGCTAAGTAATAATATATTTCAATGAGTATCATCAATTTTAGCCGTGTGGTGGAGACTACAAGAATTATACCACTATGATAATCCGAGTCGTTTGTAAAAGGCAACAAAAAGATCGGAGTAAGGGATTTAGGAAGCCTTTCCTCTGTATATACATCTTGCTCTCATTTTTTCCCAAAGCCTTTCCTCCTAGATAACAAGTAGTCTCACTCTTATGTCTTATCATTCTTCACTAAGTATGAACATCATAAACTAAATCTATAAGCAACTTACAGTTATGAAAGTAATATGTTCCCTCCTTAGCTACACTCTTATAGTGAGAAATAACCCTGAGTACTCTTGTATATATGTAATCATGATGCCACACATACCTTCAAGAGGTCAATGCCGGTCATGTTCTTCACCATGCCAGGAACACTGCTGCTGATGTCCATGACTTCCTGCGTCAGCTTTTGAGCCCCAATACCCGAGTCACCAGAAGCCACCATCTTCACACTCTTGACATTGCTCAAAGCACTGCTTACACCATTCACCATCTGATGAATATACATTATACATTATAACCTGTTGGTACTTGACATACATGAATAACTAATTTACACTGAAGTGTTATCAATATAAAACTTGATATAATTTCATGTGTGAGAGAGAGAGAGAGAGAGAGAGAGAGAGAGAGAGAGAGAGAGAGAGAGAGAGAGAGAGAGAGAGAGAGAGAGAGAGAGAGAGAAATGACAAAGCTGCCTACCACACACCTTCGGCAGAGTCTCCAGGTACATGCTCAGGATGGCTGCATTGTCAAACTCCTTCCACGCCTCAGCCTTTTGGTGCATCTTCACAGCTTCAGCCTTTGCCTTTGCCTTTATTACGGGCAGAATAATAAATATTTGTTTAATGACACAATCATTTCTTACAATACTTACTTCAACAAGTATTCAAGACTTGTAACCACACAATATTATAATCATCATAATTGGTCATAAACAAACTCTACAATAGCATTATGAACATCATCTTCAGCTTATTTACTGTAATGACTACAGGCGGAGTGCACTATGAATGGTAGCAAGCCAGAGCGAGTAGTTGATCTCCTCAAGGAGAAAAGCTAGTGCAGGTTTACAATCTCTTATCCGAAATTTCGAAAACCAAAAATTTTTCTAATTTGTCATCTGCAAAAGTGTTGCAACAGAAAATGTAAATACGTTAGAGTCAGCTGATATCGAAAAAGTGCTGAATGTTGACAATGACGTACATATTGTGCATTTTCTGAGTGATGGAGAAATTACTGAAATGGTTTTAGATAACAATAAGCATGAAGAGAGGAAGTCTTTAAAAAGGCCGTCTCTCGTAGTGCTGCTGAACTTGAGAATCCTGTTCCTGGCCCGAAGATGATGATCACCATAACAACAATGGCGACATTGATCTATCTTCTTCTTTAGGATCCTCAAGCAGTTGTTTTGTCATTTTACTGCATATAAGTATATTTTCACGTGTTTAGCTTAGTTTGAGTCAGTTTATATTGAAAGGTTTTTTTTCTCATTATTAATTCGGGGGATTCAAGAATCCCCAAGCTAGACCACCTAAGGTCATGTCGCCCCACTAGGGTGACAAAAGAGCACTACCTCCCTCACCGAGTAACTTTTTTCTTTTCTTTTCTTATTTTACCTATAGCACCTGTAGGCTATTTACTGCAGGGCTCTTGATGCCATGATCGAAACGCAAGCTTGTGGCCACAACCCGAGTTCTCTACCAATGAGCCATCCGGTCCCCTGTAATGTTTTTATCTAAGAAAACGTTAAAATTTATGCTTAAAATCTTCCATTCCGAAATCCAAAAAATTCCGAAATCCAAAAAGCATCTAGTCCCAAGGTTTTCGTATAAGAGATTGTGAATCTGTAGTATATATGATGACTGTACCAGCATCTACTTCATAGCTAAGGTATACCTTCATCAAAAGTTAGTGTTCGGAGGGTAACTATAAACAAAACAATAAACCCAATGCTATCAGTTCAGTGCTAGCAATAATTATATTGGCCATCACCACATACCATAAAAAAACTATTTCCAATCATGATCATTATAAGCATGATCATAAGTTCTTAACAGATAAGTCAAAAGCAAAAAGTCTTCATTCAAATTACAAGAGATTCATAAATTATCTAGTGGAAATAAACTGGGAAGTGTTAAGTTACAAATGACACAGGATCTGAAGTTAGGTTGAAATGAGAATATAGAGCAATAATGGATGTTTGTTAAAAAAAATTAGTTAGAGGTCATGAAGAAAGTAAATGCATTTGTATTTAGAGTCACACAAGACTTCAAAAACAAGTCAATAATAATGGATATGCAAAGTTTAAAAGGCATTCCTTAGTGCATGCAGTACACTAAAATCTCGATAAATCGAACCCCCATAATTCGAATTTCGCATAATTCGACCTGTTGCAGGCCGAGTTCAAATTTATCAACTTACTTCCATAATTCGCCAGTGAACTCAGTGACGCCTAAATGGTGAGTGCTCAGTGCACAGTACCATTAAAAAATCCTCCGTCCAGCCGAGTCTATCAATAACAATGTTCACAGTATAGCAACAGCCTCGTTTCATCACGGTATCTGATTGGCTGATGCA
>JAPQNM010000018.1:23480085-23495085 GCA_029783475.1 Metacarcinus magister
AGAAGAAAAATATCTTAAAATTCCTATTCCACAACTCAAAATACAAAAATTCGCAGGATGTCAGGATCTATGATAATACCCAAGAAACTGAATACTGTCCTGTACATGCTGAAATATTATTTTGTACAGGAAAGAGTCGGTAGTGTACCAATAATAAGGTAGGTGATATCCCCATCCAATGATTTATTGGAAACAAAAACCATAGACTGACCTAATACAATTAAGAACCCAAATATTGCAAATGTGACAGTGAGAAGGTAAGGTAGGAAGATTATGCATTCTTGGCAAAGCTAACAAGCTGAATGGTGCAGTAATGCCGTGAAAACACAGCACACGGAGCTAAAAAGGTTAAACTGTGGTTAGGTTACCTTCATGACTAGTATATACAGTACGAAAATTGCACCGAGCCTTTATGCAACTGTGTGTTACATGTAAGGGCCTCAGCAGAAGAATTCATCATGACCATACTAAAATTATTCACATTATGCTTTACACAACACACAAGAGGACAAGAATTGACGTGGAGGAGTGTAGGACAAAATCCCAATAGGTAGAAAACTAATAGGACAAAACTATCCTATGACAAAAAACAAAAAAATATAATCATAATTTGTTTTCTTATTTGTAGTGTATGAATACTTCTCTGAGATGTACAGCATGCACAACACTTCTTGCCAAAATATAAAGCATTATACATTCAAAGGGATATATATATATATATATATATATATATATATATATATATATATATATATATATATATATATATATATATATATATAAAGCGAATACATTTGCTACAAATGGCTTTCAAAGTTTAGCAACACTTATCTTTTAGCAATGGGCTGTTAAGCAAGAATCATTGTTTCAGAAAAAAGATATTTAGACATGATTGTTCTTCCCATTGTCATATTTGTTTAATTAATAATTGACCTAGAATGTTGAAATAATGACATTAAGCTCATCCTGCAACCTCAAAGTTTGGTGCTATCTAACTGAATATGATATTATTATATTACTGCAAAAAAAATCAAGTAATTAACATCTAAGCCTAAGACAATCTCCAGCTTCCAAAAGATGATGCTTGAGTTAGATCTGATTATGAATGCTAGTGATCCTCCACTAACTATGAAAACATACAATATGAAATCAGCTTCATACATACTTCTGTCTCCATAGCTTCTTCCTTGATTTTCTGCTTGGTCTTGCAAGATTGCAGCTCATATGCTAAGTCAGTCTCTGCTTGCTGAAGAAGAAAAATAACATTACTTGCAAGGTATGTTTAAGGACCAAATTTTTAAGTGCATTATATCAGCTTTGGGGAAAAAATACTATAAATGTAATTTCCCAACTTTCATTATCTTGGTCCCACAAACTCTGTAGAATGTTCAAATGCTGAAACCAGAATGTTGTACAATTATGGAACAGATTTACCTGGATACATTTTGGAAAGGTAACAAAAAACTATTCTAGAATGAAGGTATTTTACATGCAACTTAACATGAGCACACTACATCCTCATATCCTTTTAATGTATCTGCAGAAACAAGCCTTTATTCAATAACATAACATCAGAACTAAATAATGATGGAGCCATACCTTAGTTTGAACTTCTTGATCATATGCTGCTTTTTTCACCTCGAAATCCCGTTTAGCTTTAACAATTATTCTGTCATTTGCAAATCTTGAAGCAAGTAGTTCCTCATCTGCTTGACATATCCTGATTAACGACTCTTTCTTGGCCTCAGCCTCACCAATTCTTGCATCACGTTGAATCTCCGCTATTCTCGCTTTGCCCAAAGCCTCCAAGTAACCCTGTAAATAATTTTTAAAATAAGAATATTGCAATCTGAGAGGTGGAAGAACAAAACATAGACAAACATAATATTGGTGACACATTCCGGCATCTAAGTGTAATTTGACGCATCTTTGTGTTTAATGGAAGAAAATTAAAGGATGGAAATGTAGAGGGCAAGTATTTAAAGAAAAAATAAGAGTTGTTGACAAGGATCTAGCATAGATTATAGGGAAAGTAAGGAAACAGGATGGAAATGCATGGTAAATGGATGCAATTAAAAAACAAGTTACAAAAGCAAGACAAGTAAAGTTCATTCAGTGGATTGTTGCTGTTTTTGAACACACGGAGAACGGAACGAAAAATAAAATGTAGTATTAGAAGAGGGTGAAGCAATTCCTCTGTACCAAAATATCTTGAAAAAGATGCCTTATTCACCTGCTGACTTAATCTTACACAAAAAAGCTCGGTATGGTGGAAAAAATTTCAGGAACATTTTTAATCACCATCATTGGGCATAGAGCAAGAAATATTGCAAAACAAGCTAAATACTAGGTACACAATCTACCTTTATGGGATGCATAATCTTGGAAAAAATTCCATTTTTACTTATATATATATATATATATATATATATATATATATATATATATATATATATATATATATATATATAATCTATATTTTCTACTCATGTTACATTATTATCAAACAAAGTTAAAAATTCTGGCACATATAAGCAAAGTATATTTAAATAGTATATATACTTTGCATATAAGATAATCTATGATGTTTTGAGAGGAGTCTTGAACTTAAATTTGGGTTTGGTTGGTTTTGGATATCAATTTGCCTCGAATGGTGAACAAAATTATACCTTGAATGTCCCATCAGGATTTCAATTCTTGCCTAGTTCCCTGTAAGACTACATATCTAAAATCATTATAAACCTTTATTTATGACCTGGATGATTTTTTTTCAAAACATTGGGGCTTTAAATACGTATGTACTTTCTTACCATACTGTCATCGATGTCATGGATTGTGTATGATATGACATGAAGGCCAAGGTTGTAGAGGTCCTTGGAGGCCACCTCAAACACTCGCTGGTTGAATAGCTTGCGGTTCCTGTAGATTTCCTATAGAAAAGAAAGAGAAAAAAGAAAAAAATTAAATAACTTGTCTGCTGTCAGTTATTCAGCCTTATCTTTAGTAATAACATTATACTATTTCTTCTTCAACCTTATCTTTGGTAGCTTCATTTCTATGTAGTAATGTGTTAATCTATGTTTCCAGATTCCAGAAACCCTGAAGTTGCAATAGTCAACTAGATAAAAAGAATATAATATGAAATGAATCATCTATCTATCTATATACCTGGCTTATATCCCCTTAAGGAGGGGAAGCCAAGACTAGGCATCTTTAAGGCTCGGTGAAAAATCTGTCTCTCCACCTCCATTATGCCTTGTCTCATTGTAGGAAGACACAATACAGAGAAGGGCCTCCCCAGCCATGTGTTCCGTCCTTATTAATTGCCTTTTATGACACAGAGGGAATGTGGTGGCAGTATTCTTACAGTCTGGCTGCTGATGTGGGATCTTAGTCATATATATATATATATATATATATATATATATATATATATATATATTTATAGATCTATATTTATATATCTATATCTATCTATCTATCTATCTATCTATATATATATATATATATATATATATATATATATATATATATATTTATTTATATATATATATATATATATATATATATATATATATTTATATATCTATATCTATTTATCTATCTATCTATCTATCTATATATATATATATATATATATATATATATATATATATTTATATATATATATATATATATATATATATATATATTCATATATATATATATATATATATATATATATATATATATATATATATACATACATATATATATATATATATATATATATATATATATATATATATATATATATATACATATATATATATATATATATATATATATATATATATATATGTGTGGATAAAATATTAAAAATAAATTTCATGTTATTACTCCTTTCTGTCATCAATCTTAACACTCCTGTCAAATGACTTCATACATAAAAAATTAAAATAAAATAAAAATAATAATAATAATAATAATAATAATAATAATAAAATAAAACTTTGTGAATCATTTGGCAGATAAAGTGAATAAGGTAAACAAACCTGTCGGAATTATCAGAAGACCATTTGTTGCCTTACATGAAATAATGTTTAAAAACTTGCATATTGCCCTTGTAAGACCACATTTAGAATACGCTAACCAGGTTTGGAGCCATTATTATAATTCAAAAGACATCAACATTATTGAAAATGTACAGAAGCGAACCACAAAATTAATCCCTACAATAAAAACATTGCCATATGAGGAAAGATTAAGAAAAAATTTACTTCCTACATTAGTTTGTAGAAGAGTCAGAGGAGACATGAGAGTAACAAACAAGATTTTAAGTGGGATCTATGATGGAAAAATTTGTGAAGATTTATTTGTAGTTCAAGAGGACACACGTACAAATGGTCACGGTAAGAAAATTTACAAGAGAAGGTCAAGAATTAATAGAAGAAAATGTTTTTTGTGACCGGGTGGTAAACACGTGGAACAATTTACCTGATGATATGGTTAATACTGTGGTTTGGGTTAAGCGTAATTGTTTGGGTGAATGGTAAATTGTAATATGGTGCTTATATAGCATAAGCAGATTAAAAAGAGAAATTAAAATTGGAAAGGCAAAAGAATATACCTCCAGCCTGGTTGGTATAGCATTTGTATATATTTGTGAGCCCGTAAAGTGGGATGAGATGATGACCATGCGCAGCATGACGTGGCGGGCAATGCAGAGCAACTTGGGCTGTCGGGGCGAGAGGTTGTGGCCTGTGTTGGTCGTCGCAGTTTTGAGGTGGGATAGAAGACGGAGCGCTCCGTCGTGTCGGAAAAGGTCTGTTATGTTCACTTGGATAGTTGAAAGTGTGGTTGCTTGCTGACGGGGACTGTTAATGTGGTTTGCTGGTGGTTGGTTGTAGATTGCTGCGTTGAATATAGTTTGGGGCCGGCCAAGAGTTGCTTAGCCAGCCGGCGCTATATCAGCTGACAGGGTGTAAACAAGACATGGTGTCCGACTGTTGAGGTGAGTGTGCACCTGTTAAGTTGTTATTTTGTTGCTACCCTACATAACCACAAATACAGCAACAATTATCACATTTGAAAAGAGGCTGGATAAACATTGGAAAAATCATGAGTACAAGTATGATCACACCGCCCGTATAGTGACGACCCGACCCGACCCAGACACGCAATCACAAGAAGATAATGATGTTAACATGGAGCTGGAGCCACAGGTCTAGTCTAGACATCTTCCAGAAGTCACCTGTTAGCACACACCCGACAAACATGTGCGTGCAATGTACCATGGCTGAGTAGTAAACAAGTTAGGACAAACATTTTTCTAGCAGAGGTGGAATTGTAGAATCATGCAGAATGTATGTAGGTGTGTTGGGAGAGATTATTTAATATATATGGACATAAATAATACTGTTCTGAATGCTTGAGTGCATAAGAGAGACAAAACAATATTACTGAGATCAGAAAAGAACGCACCCTTACTGAGTATAACATAGCCTCAGGGATACATGGTTATCGAGGAAGAACAGTAAAGGATGATCCACATGAAGGGCCACAGACATGAATACACTGAAGCATAACATGAGCAGAATAAAGACTTTAAATGGTGAACCCAGGAGTGAATAATTGAAGACCAAAAGAGGTAACTAAATACTATAACAATACAATACGGATATTACTGTATACCTCAACAGTCATGGAGCTTATGACGCCTCGCTGGTGGCCTTCCAGAGTTTCTGTGATGAGGGATTCAAGCTGATGATGCTTCTTCTTGAGGAAATTTCCACAAGCGGATGCCAGCACATCAGAGTGTTGAGTGCTGATCTTGACCTGTAGAGATTTTGTAGTTATAGTCAAATTAATGCCTTCAAGACCACAACTAATAAAAAGTGCACATCACATACTGCAAAACACTTTGATTATCTAGCCTCTGCAACCAAAGAGGTGCTTCATGACACTAAAACAAAATCTGAAATGTAATACAAACTAAGAAAAAAAATCCAGGCTATTACCTGAGCTACTCCAGTAACTTTGATATCCACACCCTGTGCTGTGTATACATCAGGTGAATTCACTTGAATGGTCATCACGTTCAAGGACAGTCTACAACAACAAAATGTAGATAATTACAATAATCTCCAAAACTACAATGCAAACATATATATAATTTCTCAGTTTGGACAAGATACCTGATAAATATATGATGTTGTGGATACACTGTATCTTATAAATATATCATTAGTGATGAACATGTGTCTGTGGCCTGGATTCCAACCGTCTTACCTGTGCCATTTCGTGAGGCAAGGGTAGACCAGCACCCGTCCTCCAGTGATCATGGCTGGTGGACTGTACCCAAGGCCTGCAAGCATGCAAAGATTAGCTTTGATGGTTGCATTTTCAGAGATAAATACTCTCTTATATCTTTATCACAAATTAAAAACATGTAAATCTTTTGTGACTGCAATAATACCTGTTGAATTATGTTTCTTTTTTTATGAATAATAGATCGATAGTTTCTGAATTATTTGTTTCCCAAAAGGGTATTAATTATAATAAGTGAGAGGGCAGAGGCCAATGTGTTTCAATGACATACTCAACACTTCATAACTGGTGGTTACAAACAAACTTAAAGCTTTTAAGGGAAGAAATAATATTAGTTTGAGCTTTTCATGTAGCACAGAAGTAAAATGTGACTGCATTAGTCCAATATATTCTAAAACATTGATATATAAATAAAATGTCTAAGATCAAAATATCTCAAATTTAATGTGGACAATTCTTGGCTATTCAACATATTATCTACATTTCCAGAATTCCTGAACTCGGTAAATAATACTTCATTATATCAAACATTTCTTCTAAGTATGCACAGCCATTCTCATCCAGTATTAAGGTTGTCCCCATTGTATTACCATAGACATCATATCATAAGGACATTTCTAGTGAGTGGGTTAGTTACATCCCTGGTCATTGCTGACATACAATCTTTCAGAGTTAATTCTTATGATAAAACGTTCGTGTCACGCAGAGAGGAGACGTCATATATATATATATATATATATATATATATATATATATATATATATATATTTTTTTTTTTTCTTTTCTTTTCTTATACATCATAGGCCTATACCTGTGGCGCCGATAGACTTGATGGAGGCTAGGATGGGTGGTCTCCGCCCGTTAGTGGCACAGGTTTAGATTTTTTACAGTGACGCCTCGATTTTCTACATTCTCTCTGATGTTGAGAGCGAGAGAAACTATTGCTGCCACTGCCTCAAATGCATACAACATTGCAAATCCTATTTGAGGATAGTGTATGGCCGCACTTTGGGTAATCTTTGGCCACTGGGAACCCTATGTTCGCATCCCCGAACGCTAGCCACTGCACTACCGCCTACCCTAAGTTGCATGTGAATCAACTTGAGAGAGAGAGAGAGAGAGAGAGAGAGAGAGAGAGAGAGAGAGAGAGAGAGAGAGAGAGAGAGAGAGAGAGAGCGCTGTTGCTTTAGTCTTGGGTCAGGTTTGATGGCAGCAACTAACTTAACTTACTGCTTACAAAATTTACTCCAGAAGAAAAATCACTAGTAAGTCGAACCAGGCAGACTTACAGTACACTGGTGTCTGATAGAAACGCACTTACATGAACCATGATGACACTCAAGGAAACATCACCGCTTCAGTTAGTCGAGAAAATATTGTGCGTTTGAAGATAGCAACGATCATAAGTTAAAAGTTATTACAGATTGATATTGTTGAATGACAAGAACTCATCTATTGGCAATTATCATTAACATACGCTGTCTCGCTTCATAGGAGACCACCGACACACCCTCAGCTCACTTCCATGGCATATAATCTACATAGTCAGTTGCTAGTAATTTTGCAGAGAAACCATAGCCCCGCGGCGCAGAACAGTGATGTAACATGCAGCAGGGTGGAGGGAAGCCAGCGGCTCCTCCCATTCAGGCCAGTACGTACCCTAGCCCAAGCCCACCCTTCCCTTCCCTACCCTCTGTAGCCGCGAACTAGATTCCCTTCACTGTGTGGTGTCATGTTCGGGCCAAGTGCGTGTTAGGTTTTGATATCTACTTTAATTCTAAGAATACAGAATTCTTGGCTGCAGCCAGACCGCAGGAGACCACGAAGCAGTTGGAATGGGAGGTTTGTAGCCGTATATTTTTTTCTTAATACTGAAATCACACACACACACACACACACACACACACACACACACACACATACACATACACACACACTTCAACATATGTAAGTAGTATTCGTAAAGTCAGTGTAGTCTGACGTTAAAGCAACAGTCAAGTCACCAGATTCTAACACTCAACTTACAATGCTTCCTGTAACCTTTTCGGTGTCGGTAAAACCCACTGAGACAAAGGTTTACGGATGTGTCTTGTGGTTAGGTCGAGATATTTTTTATATAAAGCACAATATGACCTAAACCTTTGTTATGGAAATACTCATGGCCCAAGTAGTAACTCCAACAAAGAGGTCTTCCGCCACAGTAAATGACTGGTATAATATGTGCCACAAAGTGTGTGGAAGCATCGTGTAATGTCGTGCAAGAGGCAAAATTATTGGTACAGACAGTAAACCGATCCAGATTGACGAGGCAAGATTTACTCAAAGGCGGAAATACAATCATGGAAGAATGCTGAGTGGCGATACTCCTTCCATCTCTGAAGACAGCGACGCAGATGTACAAAACAACAGGAACCATGGATGCCGAATCGATGGGCCTTGGGGGTTTGGCCTCAAGCAAGGCTCTGATTGACGTTATTTTTATGTGGAACGGCGCGACAGAAATACTCTAATTCCCATTATTCAGCGTGAATGGGAAGCCGGTTTAGTGATTCACTCTGATGAATGGCCTGCATATGGAAACTTAAATAATCTGGGTTATCGCCATAGTACAGTGAATCACCAAGATAATTTTGTGGATCCATTAACAGGAGCACACACTAAAGGCATAGAACGATCGTGGTTGGATGCCAAAACATGTATTTGAAAGAACCAGACAAAAGCAACCTTCTTATACCACAAAGCAGAACAGCAATGATACAGAACATATTCAAATATAAGTGAACCAAGTATCACAAACTGTACACAATCATTGCTATTTATCAATTTATGAATGCAGAATTAAGAAATATTTCATGACAATTTAAATAATATTTATTGTATATATCTTTTTATGTACTTATTTTTTTCTTTAGGATGTAGCATACAATAGAATTAAAAAAAAAAAAATAGCCTACCAACTATTTAGCACAATTATATAAAATAGGAGGGCAAAATATACCAGAATACATAGAAGAAATTAAGTTAATTTGTATTTTGTATGTATGGTCATGACAATAAAGAATTTTGAATTGAATTGAATTTGAATTGAAACATGAGAGGTGTTAGGCAAGGAACTGTTTCAGTCAAATCTTAATAATTTTTGCTGGAAAGTGCTCAGAAAACACGAACCTGATTTGTTTATAACATTATTTAATTTGTACCGCTGATTGTTTATGCATGTTATACTATTTGCAATGTCATGTTATTGTTCATTAATCAATTGATTAATGAATAAACAATTTAGTATTCTCTGATGGAAATAATCCATTAATCCCAAAGTATAGCGTGGTAGCGTGGTAGACCTCATATTAAAGTAGAAGCAGCCGGTAGACCGCATACTAAAGCAGCATCCACATAACTCCAAGACATACCTGATACCACCAGCACTTCATTTGGCCCACAGGTAAGGAATACGGGGATCATCGTCTTAATTCACCGTTGTACAGGAAGCAAAAGGTCTGTCTTAGCTGGCCAACGCTCTACCACACACACACACACTAACAGTTTCTGCGTCACACTGAATCAAACATATCCTGTTTACCTCCCTGTCCTGCTGAACCCTCTGGTTGGTTGGTTATCTATCCTGTCTCCATCTAGGGGACACTAGGGGAGCCCGTCAATGTTGTGCATTGAATGCTGCTTCTTCTTCTTCTTTGGACCTATTTCGCTTGAGATCGCTTCGTAGGTCTCCTTCGTCTTTCACCGCTTTCACCGTCTTTTCACTACGTGCAGGCGGTGCGCTCCCTGGTGGACTACAGCGCGCCCGTTCTCACCTCGCTCTCCCCCAACCAGCGGACGCGTCTGGAGGTGGTGCAGAACAGCGCCATGAGGACCATGCTGGGAGCTCCGAGGTGGTGCAGCGCCTGCGTGATGCAGAGCGAGACCAGCCTGGTGCCCCTCGCCACCAGGGTGAACTACATCGTGACCTGCCATGTTGCGCGGACCCTTCACCGTGACGCCGAGGGCCTCGTGCAACGGAGGCTCCGGATGGCCATGGCACAGGGCAGCGAGTGCCTCCGCGGCAACCCATGGCTCGCCAACACCACCCGGGCTGCCAGCATCCTCGGCTACGTGGAGAGTTGGCCATGGCAGTGGCGGGAGGCCGATGTCCCCGCCCCCACCTTCCACGCCCCGCCCCCATGGGAACCACCCGTCGCCGAGATCACCGTCACACCCCTGCCAGCCAGCAAGGCCCACTGCATCCCCCAGGAGATGCAGCAGCGAGCTCTCATGGCCATGGAGGAGGTCACGGAGCCGGGCAGTGCGGTGTATTTTACCGACGGCTCCGTGGATCCTGAGAGCGGCACGACGGGCGCTGCGACCATCACCGTGGGCACACAGCTGTCGTGGAGGACGTCGGACCACTGCTCCTCCCTCCAGACGGAGCTGGTGGCCATCCTTCACGCCCTCGAGCACGCTCAGCGTCGCCCGGAGGCGATGGTGGTCGTGCACACGGACTCCAGAGCGGCGCTACAGGTCCTGCAACAGCCACACCCCAGCGACAACGTGCGGCTCATCACCTCCATCCTGGGCAGCCTGCAGAGTCTGGTCACGCAGGGGAGGCGGGCCAGGCTGCACTGGATCCCTAGCCACGTGGGGATACGTGGTAATGAGGCGGCTGACCAACCGCCAAACGATCTGCCGCAGGACCCACCATCACCAAGCATGTGCCGCCCAGCCGACGACAGGTGAAGGAGCGTGCGAGGCGAGCCGGGGCCCAACACACCCACCAGCGACACCGGGAGTTGGAGGCCAGTAAGAGGCAGGCGGCCTGGTACGCCGTCGCCACCGACTACCAACCCCTCGGCGCCGCCCTGCAGCAGCCCAGGGAGGACGGCGTGCTGTTACAGCGCGTTAGGCTGGCGTACTCCACCCGGGAGCAGCTGAGTGAGGACTTTGAGGGACAGGAGTGTGCCCACTGCGGGAGGCACAGCCGTCTTCCCTTGGTGCACTACCTCCTGTCCTGCCCCGCCACCGCCCGCCTCAGACCGGTGCCAGCTGCAGCCGCCCAGCCTGCCGGCGGGGGCCTCTTGAGCAGTCGCGAGGTGAAAGCTGCCCTCCTGGTCAGACACACCCCTCGTGACCGGCTCCTGGGGGTGCTCAGAGCAGCACCTCCCCCCCGCTGACCACACCTGCCGCAACCGCGACACACCACCACTTGAACCTTTAGAGCGGGAAAGGACACTCCTCACTGGCGGACAGATGCCCGCATTGTACTGTATATATATTTATAACATATTAACTGTATATTTGTACAATAAACCTGAAAAAACAAAAAAAAACAAGACTTCAATTTTAACTGTTGAAACATATTTACGTGTCTATAGTGATGGCTAATCGTGCTAACTTACGTACGTCATTCCGAATATTCAAAAACCATAACACAGATTTGGGATAAAGTGACATCAGTCTACACACACACACACACACACACACACACACACACACACACACACACACACACACACACACACACACACACACACACACTCTCTCTCTCTCTCTCTCTCTCTCTCTCTCTCTCTCTCTCTCTCTCTCTCTCTCTCTTTTTTTCTCTCTCAGAATCTGTTGTCTCGTCGCCTACGCTATATTAGAGGTAGATGAGAAGAAACTTTTTCGACTATATCTTCTTTTTTTTCTTCCTTTTCTTGGCGAAAAAAGCATGATCCTCTTGAGAGTGAACCATTTTAGTCAAAAGTATTGGACGCCCCAGGCTGGTGGCGACCGGAGAGAAAGTCAGCTAGCCAGGAAATGAGACACGCCTTGATTCTTGTGGATATTGCTTTGGATAGGACTACTGTGTGATCTACTAGGTCGAAGGCCTTGCGGAAGTCAATGAAAGTGCAGACAACAGATGTAAAACGTTTGTCTAGGCTGGTGTAAAGGAAGTCAAGGAGGCTTTGACTAAAATGGTTCACTCAAGAGGATCATGCTTTTTTCTTATCTTATTTTATTTTGACTTGTACTGTAGACTCAGTTTTATTATTAATACAATTTAAAGCACTAATTCACCTTTAAGCAGTTGGCCACCAACTGCTTATCAACCCTCGCCACCGTGACCTGTTGCCCCCCTACGCCCCGCCCTCACGACGAGCCCTACGCAACTGTAAATAGCTCGTCCCCATCAGAGTTCGCACCGAGCGGTACAGACGAAGCACCGTTCCTACTCTAGTCAGCCTGATCAACAGTCATTAATACTTCTGCTGGTTAATCATTCTAGTCACTTTTAATACGTTTTTATCTTATATAAATTTGTTTCCCTTAGCTTATCAGTGTATCCATGTTTTTATTACCATAATTATTTTTTTCTTTTTATCACGATTTTCCTTCAGGCTTGGTTTCTCTTCTACTGTTCTTAAGCTGCTTTTTAAATTTCGCTTTTAATGTGTATTTTTAGCCTTTGGCTGCCTGTACAAATTACCTTACTTCAATAAACCGTTAATTATTATTATTATTATTATTACACACTTGCACCCGTCTCTAATGTGCTGCAGGGAGAGGAAGGGTACACACAAACACACCCTTCCATATACTTACTTAGATCCTCCAGTCAGTCTGCCTTGCTTCACCCTATGATCAAATGACTTACTTCCTTCTACCGTGCTTCACTCAATCTCTCACCCACCCCGTCAGCCGTTTCTGGATTAGCATATCAACACCTTCATTATTATTTCCCTCAAAGGTCTGTGTGGCTTTGATAGTGAGGATGGATATATATGATCCTGAAGCTCCTAGACCTGCAAAAAGAGAGAGAGAGAGAGAGAGAGAGAGAGAGAGAGAGAGAGAGAGAGAGAGAGAGAGAGAGAGAGAGAGAGAGAGAGATGCCCGCATATACTCGTATTGATTTGCTTCAGAAACATACATTGTAAATAATCTTTTTCTTTTCGAGATGAACATTTATTAGCCACAAGAATCACAAAGCCGAAGACAAACCACAGAAAGCTGTAAAGAACACATTGCAAACCTTTTCAACACACACACACACACACACACACACACACACACACACACACACACACACACACACACACACACACACTCAGGTAACACAGCACCATAGCAACACATTCTCAAAAACAAGTGACTGCTGGCTAGGCGCACTAAAAACTAAACCAACTCGCTCTCTCTCTCTCTCTCTCTCTCTCTCTCTCTCTCTCTCTCTCTCTCTCTCTCTCTATATATATATATATATATATATATATATATATATATATATATATATATATATATATATATGTGACACAGACAATACTTGACCTATTATAATGATGCAATAAGGAGTCTAACTTAGCACTTCAAACTATAGCGTGTCATGGAAGACTGCTTAAACAATGTACGTAATACGGTAATAATGTACTGATAATACTGTATACTTCTGATAATACTGAGATCCGTGACATTACAAACACTGGTTACACAACACCATGTCATCACCAAAACACAACACCATGTCATCACCAAAACACAACACCATGTCATCACCAAAACACAACACCATGTCATCACTACACAACACCATGTCATCACCAAAACACAACACCATGTCATCACTACACAACACCATGTCATCACCAAAACACAACACCATGTCATCACTACACAACACCATGTCATCACCAAAACACAACACCATGTCATCACTACACAACACCAGGTCATCACCAAAACACAACACCAGGTCATCACTACACAACACCAGGTCATCACCAAAACACAACACCAGGTCATCACTACACAACACCAGGTCATCACCAAAACACAACACCAGGTCATCACTACACAACATCAGGTCATCACCACACAACATCAGGTCATCACCACACAACATCAGGTCATCACCACACAACATCAGGTCAACACACAACACCAGGTCATTACCACACAACATCAGGTCATCACCACACAACATCAGGTCATCACCACACAACACCAGGCATGTCATCACCAAAACACAGCACCAGGCACGTCATCACCACACAACACCAGGCATGTCATCACCACAAAACAACACCAGGCACATTATTACCACACCACACAAAACAACACCAGGCACATCATCACCACATCACACCACACAACACCACACCAGGCATATCATCACCACATCACACCACACAACACCACACCAGGCATATCATCACCACGCAACACAACACCACTGACTGTACACTCCCAGACAACATAAGCCCAGCACTGCAACACACCTCAATCACTCTCTGCATGGTTTGACAACCTAACCTGACTAAACTAAACTAAATACTTAAAATATTGCACATGTACTTTAAATAGACCACATGACGATAAAGCCTTGTAGCTTCCGCCTCTCTACAATCAGCTGGCAGGAATGTATCTCTGTACGTCATACTTGGAACACTACGAGTAATGTAGTACTGTGGCGTGCTGGTCGTATTGCTTTTATAATTATACAAAGAAAATTAACACGAAAACAAAAGGTTCGTAGAGAGATCAACGTTGAGCAATGGCGGCGAAGCACCCGAGACGAGGGCGTGGAGCGAGCAGCGAATCAGCGGGGGTGTAGGGTGTAGGGTGAAGGGTGAAGGGAAAGGCAGGTTATACAATAAGAGACTTGAAGGAGGGGTGAGTGGAAGGAACACAAGGAAGCCACTCGTGTGTGCATGCTCGCCTAGGCCT